>CM042017.1:17754149-18146649 GCA_023525715.1 Cichorium intybus | reverse complement strand
TATATATATATATATATATATATATATATATGCATGTTCAGTTATGATCATACAAGTTTTTTATAAATATATAAATGTTTGTTCCATGTTCAGTTATGAAAATTTTGAGTTTTTGTATAAATGTGTAAATGTTCAGTTATGAACATCTGGGTTTTTGTTTAAATGTTCATCAATGTTCAATTATGAATGTTCATATAACTCACAATGTTCATCTATGAATATTAATATGTTATGAATATTAATATATTTTACAATGTTCATCTATAAACATTTACGTGTAATTTAGGAAATTGATAGCAATTTAAGATTTGATTTGTATTAATTGGATAAGATTGTGATATTTATGGATGGATATTAATTTGAATTAATAATATCCGGATTTTATGGGATTTAATAAAATCTCGTTTTTTGGAAGGATATTAATTTGCCAATGTTCATTACTGAACATGTGTGTATGTTTTACCATCATACCCTTATCACCCTAATTTTGATCTAACGGTCAAGACGATGGTTCTATTGTTTTATGCCTAATTTTGGTTCAATGTTGATCCTACCCCTATATATATATATATATATATATATATATATATATATATATATATATATATATATATATATATATACACTAAAGTCTAAATGGGAACCATTTTTTTAGGAACCTAGGAACCTTTTGACTGAATGTTTTTTAAATAAATGACATAATACACCTAATCGCTTATATTTAAGACCTTTTGTATATATATATATATATATATATATATACATGAAATGTGCACATATGCACGAAACGTGATCATATACACATTTGCGAAAAAAGTGCATATGTGCACATTTCGTGTATACATATTGTTTTTCAATTTTTTTTGACAAATAGTCTTAAATATAAACGACTAGGTGTATTATGTCATTTTTTTTGAAAAAAAAAAAATTTCAGTCAAAAAACTTAAATAAATAATTATATACAAAATAAAATTTATTACTTTGTAACATATTAAACTAGGGTTGGGTTCAATAAGGGACTAAATTTATTCATGGTACCAAGGGACTAATCTCGATCGTCGGAATCAAAATCATCAACAGCCAAAAAATAGGTTGTAAATTTCTTACGTCGACGCACATGTAGAGGATTATAATAAAAAACCCACTTTATTTTTTTTCGACATTATTCTTTTTCAAAAATAAAAACCGAATATACCAAAATTCATAATTTTTTGTCCTCTACAATCAGACATTCATATTGATATATAAAAAATAATTCTTTTTATAAGTACAGCTCGTCTAGATTCATAATGTGAATCTGAATTGTAAAAATTTAAATATGGAGAATTATATTACTTTTAAAACTTTTAATACTTCAATATTATAACAATTTATAAGTAATGTACTTGATTCACAAGTGGATTTACTCATATTTAAACGAAAATTTACTTATATTCACATATCAATATCATATACTATTGAGAATTGAATTATCAATATCATATACTACTTCAACATTTTAATCATTTATAATGAATTTACTTTGATTCACAATTGAATTTACTTACATTCACACAACAATTTACTCACATGCACATATCAATATTATATGGTATTTGAAATATAATTTGTAATCTGAATATGATTAATTTACTTAAGAATTTTTTAACACTTCAACATTTTAATTATTTATAATAAATTTACTTTGATTCATAAGTTAATTTTATTCACATTCACACAAAAAATTATTCAGATTCACTTGACAATATCATATGTCATTGTGAATGCTAACAGAGAATAACATAATAACAGTTCAGATTCACATGTGATTCTGAATTGTAAAAATTTGAATATGAGTAATTATTTTACTTTTAAAATTTTTACTATATCAATATTATAACCATTTATAAGTAATATACTTGATTCACAAATGGATTTACTCATATTTACACGAAAACTTATTCACATTTGTATATCAAAATCATATAGTATTGAGAAGTTACTAAGCAGTTTTTTACTACTTCAATATTTTAACCATTTATAATGATTTTTACTCTCATTCATAATATAAATTATTTACATTCACACAACAGTTTACTCAGATTCACATATCAATATCATATGGTATTTTAAATATACTCCGAAATATGAATATGATTAATTTAGTAAGAAAATTTTTAACAAATGAACATTTCAATCATTTATAATAAATATACTATGATTTATAAGTTAATTCCATTCACATTTACACAAAAATTTATTCAAATTCACATGACAATATCATATGTTATTGTGTATGTCAACAGTGAACGAAATAACAGTTCAGATTCACATGTCTCAACTAGCGGAAATTTCGAAAAAAAAAATCATTTTTTGTATATCAATATGGATATCTATTTGTAGAGGATAAAAAGTTATAAATTTCTATATATTCAGATTATTTTTTCGATAAAAAATAAGCCGTAAAAATTAAAAAAACAAAAAACAAAAAACAAAAAACGAAGTGGATTTTTTTATAATCCAGTAAATGCACGTCCACCGTAAAATGTATAATCATGTAGATGAGATTAGTCCCTTGATACCATGATTTATATTAGTGCTTGTTGAATTTTTGTATATTAAACTATAACATAATGGTTCTTATTGGCTCTTTATCTATTTAACTCGGTGCCAATCAATCAGTTATACATTTTTTTGATAAGAAATTTTGTCATTTAGCCGCAAGTACAAGCCATTTAAAAGAACAGGAAACAATAAGGAAATGTTGTAAAAGATGTGAAATTTAGAATCGTGTGGTAAAATAACAAAGTGTTTCTTTTAGTTAGCAAGTGATGTTTGATTCTATACTTAATTATTTGGAAGTACAAATAAAGAAAACATATAAGACCCCTTCCAATACTTATCATTCGTATTAAATGTGGTGGGTGTCACATTAGCATCAGACATCATCACATTTCATCACAGAACACTAGAAATACCCATCATATTTCATCACATCACATCATATTTTTTTAATTAAAAGAATTCAAAAATAAATAAAAAACCCATTTTTTCATTAAAAAACATTACATATTAAAAAAAAGTACATAGAAATTAATTAAAAAACATTACGTAGAAATTAATTAAAAAACACATTACGTAGAATTCAATAATAAAACTACTCGTCTTCATCCAAGCTATTTTAATAAACATGCTCTACTAAGTCTTCATGAAGATATTGACACGTTTCGGATTCTTGAATTTCGATTACTCCTTGTAAATATTCGGCCGTTCAGGGAATGAATTGCTTATCCGTGTTAACTGCATCGGCCTCGGCGTATGTGTAAAACGCTCTACCTTTTTGTTCAACCATCATATTATGTAAAATGATGCACACGTACATAATTGTATTGATCCTACCATCATCATAGAGTCGTGCGACATGTTTGATCACATGTCATTTTTGCTTGAGGACCCCAAATGCCCTCTCTATATCCTTCCTAGCATATTCTTGTCTTCGTGTAAACATATTTGCTTTTTCACTTCGAGGGACTGCGTACACTTTCACAAATGTGGCGTCATCTGCATAAATCTCATCACAAAGATAGTACCCGTGTTTGTATTGACGTCCGTTCACTGTGAATGACATATCATGAGCTCGTCCGGTCCAAATATCAATGAAAATTGGAGACTGATTAAGAACATTCCGGTCATTGTTGGACCCTGCTACCCTAAAATATGAAAGGTTTTCCGCAACCATGAACTAAATAACCTAAGCTCACATGCAACCTAGAAAAGATCTATGTTTTCTTACTTTGAACATGTAACTAATTCCTAAAGGCCAAACAAAAATTAACTAAAAGAATAAATCAGAAAAACTAACATTTAGTTTTAATCTTGAAGCTAAGCAGCACAAGTGTCCTGCCTCAAATGAGATCACACCCAGGGAGCCAGAGGGTGGACGAAAATTCCAGAGAGAATAATAGAATGAGCACTTATAATGAGGTCTAGGGTTCCCTATTTATAGGGAAACAAGAAACCCTAGCCGTCAGCCATTTTCCGGATTATACGTACGCGCGTCGCGGCCTTTACATTGGCGCGTCGCGCGCCGCAATTCAACTATTGAATTTGTACGACTTTAATCCCTGACTTCCTGATTAATCTAATTAATGCCACATAAATTAATCCAATTAATTCCTGATTAATTATTAGTCAATCAATATAGTTTCTAATTAATATATTATCACTTTAATATATTAACAAACCATATCTTTTATTTCTATTGATTTATTAATCCGGTAATAAACCAACCTTTCTCTCTACCGAACTTTCTACCAAAACTCCAGCTATGAGGGCAACCCAAATGGACTTTGCTTCTATTAATTAGGTAAATACAAATTATAAGTCATGACTTAGACACATAATCCAACAGTCTCCCACTTGGATAAGTCTATGACTATAATTACCAATTTAACCTCTAATTAATCAGCAAACTGTAGCTTCCTAGAAACTGCTGCCGAACTCTGACCTAGTCAGTTCTGTCCATAGATAAGTGATCAGATGATCCTCCGTCCAACAAGATATTTTCAGACATGAGACATGGATTGAGATCAATCTCTGTCTGACACTGTTTCCCGATTTCCGATTTTGCTTATGACTCTCAGACTTCTAATTGAACGAATCAATTCAGTCCTGGCTGGCCAGCACTTCAGTCAACTTCAAAATCATTGAGTGGCCAACAGATATCTGTTTCCCGTCTGGGTCAAGGGACAAATAAGCTTCGACTAATATGTTATATCTTTTACCATACAAATCACTCACAACAACACGTTTTATAACACCGAGTTACCGATGCGTTTTCGTACTATCAATGAACAACCGCCTTGCAAATTATAACTCATATCTCTCCACTTTAAGACCATAAGATATTATCGTCTCAACATTGCTCGTGATATAATCCATGAAGCAATCCATTGAGCATGGGTTTATCCAATACTCAAATCTCCATTTCCAAGTACTCATGAATGTTGCAGCAATCTTATTCCCATGTCTAACTCCTTAGACAATCTACAAACCAATTCATGACAGTCTTCCTTCATACTTACTCCCTAAGAGTATGAACGACTATGGATATTTGAATAATCCAATTATTCAGGAAGTAAAACATGCAAAAGCGAAACATAAAATCTGACTGGCAGCTACTCCTGCTTATTACCAAGTCTCCACGAGGTAATCACCAAGTCAGATTTATCATAACTATTATCGGTTTCTTATTCTCTTTTAAACTTTCAATTCAAGCCTTTTATATCTATGTCTATGACCTTTTCACTCTTTCTATATATCCAAGTGTCTAACACTTATACACTTTATTGCAGATGATCCTATTGGATACTCTTCCGATGATATCTCAATTTGTCATTTCGTCATTCTCTCTCACAACTCCATTCCGGTGATGTGTACCGTGACTGCCCATGGTTCTCGGGTCTTTAGTCTACATGACTACACCCTAAGACAATTTCGAGGTGTCATGATGTGCCGGTGAACCACACGCGCTCCATCAGAAACCAACGAAATTCTTTAACCATAAAGTCCTACAGCACCACGTTCTGGTGTAAACAATTACCGATTTGAAAACCCTTTCAAATCAATCACCCTAATCATTTCCCAATGATTTCTCACGTCTATTCAAAAATCCATTCAGTATTCTCAGCCATGCAATATCCTGAATCCAACTTACAATGCTCTAAGCATTAAGTCATCAGGATATGTTCATAACACTTCTGATTTGTCCAAGAGGCTCAAGGAACCTGATGTAATCTCATTCCAAGCCCTTTCGGAATCCTAAGATTACCAATAATCCTTGTGTCATGATTTCCGGAAACCATTTCCTTTCAGGGACTCTTTCTTATGCATCTGGAATCCCATCAAGTTCATATTCTCAACGGCTAAGTCAATACTGTCAGTTTCTTCTATCTGATAGATGTCTATGAACTACGTGAGCATGCTGCACCTTCTTTGTTTCTTTCATGCCAATTCATTACACTTTGCAATGACAGGAAACTCTATTCCCGGGGTTATGCATCTTGAATCTCATCAAGATCATATTGGCAGAATTCTGATCTATCTAATAGATGTTCACAACCACCTGAATATGTTGTATCTCTTAAAGTCTTTCATAGCTAACCGTTTCTTAACACCAAGTCATTACACTTTGTAATGATAAGAGACGTTTCCTAGAACCATTATGTAACCCACATACAATGATAGCAGATAACAACGATACTCCCACTGGCTTTGACACCGTTATATGACTCTTTCGGACTATTCACAAAATCCAGAACTTATGACACATTTTGCGAAACCGAAATCCAAACCTTTCCGACATATTAAAGGAAATCTTTCAGGCTATTCACAAAATCCAAACCTTTTGGCCTATTTTGAGAATTCGAATATCCTTTCTTGCGAGATGCCCATGGGACGAATCCCGGGGCCATGTACCTCTTGTAATGGCATGCTCTATGTGAGTCCATATTAGTGTGCCGGTAAACCACACACGCTCCACTAACGACTCACACTATGCCACGCAGAATCCTCTCGGATTACATCTTCTATTGAGAGTGCTTCTCTCAGAATCAATTACTTGACTCCAAGTGATGACTCATTCAACCAGATGTTCTGTAAGTACATTTCTATGTTCCCTTCTTTTGATGATTCAATTACTCCCACTGGTTCCTAGACCAGTTGTAAAGATCAATCAAACTGTCACATAGACTGTGTCTCGCGGTAAGGTTATCTTATTTGGCAGCAACTGGGCTCACCAATGCTTCCAGCAGTCGGATTACTTATCCGTACCATCTTTAGTGTTTTACCACTGCCCGGTATATCACCCAAATCATAACTCCTTATGACAGTGACAATAACTACTGGCCAAGCGAAGAGTGGGTATGTCAGGTTTAACAGGAATCTAATTCCTGGTCAAGACTCAGTGGTGACTAAAGGTTCTTTCACTTGGCTAATCCCTGAACTCCTTTAGGATTATTCTTACTCCCACTGTTTCCTTAGAACATGAGCTCTTTCTAAAAGGACTCTTCTTTCAAAGGATAACCGGGATGGCCAATGAAACGACATCGCTGATCAGTTTCAGGCTTGTCATGAGATTCAGACGAATGCTACATGACCCTGGATTTTCTATGTACTAGTGGGACGATCCCAGCTTTACATTTCAGACAGTGTCGGCATAACCTACTTAGTCTAAGATATGGTCGGAATATGGTTTCTGCGATCTGACTGGTTGAATATTTAATTCATTGACATACTAATCGGAAATGTATCTTATACATCGAGGATCAAAACTATTTCGATCAATGCTCCATCATCTTCCATAAGACACATTATAACCATTAGTGTCCTTGGAAGAGGATAAACTGTGAAACATTTTCTCAGTCTATGTAGTCATTCAGGTTTTGTTGATCTTATACTTCATTTGAAATCCTTGAACACTTCAAGGTTCCAATCAATCGCTTATTCCGATAAGCGAAGCCATATTTGTCAAACTATTTGGCAAATATTTTGAAGCATAACTAATCGTGTTCTGTTCGAAGATTCGAGCAATACACAGTAACTTATGTGTCTGTCGCTCAAAATCTTAATACCTTTACATCTCTATGTAAATTTATGACTTTGTTAATATTGTTCAAGACATGCAATCATCACCTGACTCCAAGTCAACTGATTCCAAAATCCTATCCATTGGATCTTTAGGCAATTCCTTTCTTGCCACAATTAATTTTATTAAGCTTTCAATTCATCATGTGACTCTAAGTCAAATGATTCCAAAGTCCTGTCCAACTGGATCTTTGGTTGAAGTGATTCTCATAAAATTCACTTTAACAATCATAAAGAACACAAATTACAAATCCAATCCCATTGGATGTATCAACATTCAATTTATTATCTTTAATGCCATTAACACATTCACACAACATTTCAAGGATAATTAAAACAATCAAAAAGAAAATCAACATTTTATTAAAAACACAAAAATCCTCGAACAATGTACTATATGAAAACAATGTCGTTTGCATCTAATAATCTAATAACAAGATTGTAATATCTAACTAAACTTCAAAACTGCATGAGCTGGAGATCCAATCCAAAAGTGCTCCAAAAGTGCTCCTATGCGTCAAAGTCCTGTACCCTACTGATTCCCTACATACAAACCAAACGTGACTATCACATTATGTATCAAGGAATTCTAGATCAGGAGTTTCGAAGTTTTTAGATAAAACTGAGTTTCTAAAGATTTTACCTTGGAGCATTTTCCAATCTTTCCGTGATTGTATCCGATCCTATGGATTCCCAGTTTAAGACATCTCAGAACATGTCCAGACGATCTGGAACGTTTCTTGCTGCGTCTCTTCACTGGACTCAATCCAGAAGTAGCCGAACCAGTGGAGCAATGCCTGTCCATGAGTGACTCGTATAGGGTCAACAGAGAACGCATTTCCATAAAAGTCTTTTTCCGGTCTTCCTTTCTATACGTTTGAATGAACAGATCGTACCTATTAGACAGCGAATCAAGTAGGATCTTAACACTCATTTCCTGACTAATTGGATGACCAAGTTTGTACGATTCGCCTATGTATCTCTCAATCTTGAGAACATGCGAATCGATGCTACTTCCTTCTTTTAGCTTGCACTCTGCAAGTCTTTTGAAGATCCTAGCTCGTTCCTCTTCAACCGGCTCTTGGAACCTTTCCTCAACCAATTGTATTAACTCATACGGCCATAGGGATCCAAAATCCCTACGGAACTCGGGGTCAATGGTCAATAGCATGAGGTCACGAACTTCCTCGAATTCATCAAATAATAGGTCATGTTCATCATAAAGACCTTTTGTGATGACATGTTTTGGTGGAACTGGGATCGGATACTCAATGAGGTGTAGCTTGCCAGCAATAACAAGAACCATTCTCCAATTGCGAAGCCATTCCACATAGTTAAGGCCAGTCAGCCTTTCCATTTTTAGCAGGCGCTTTTTGATGCCCTCAGAAATGGGTGAAGGAGGAGGAGGATGAGAATAGACACTCGATTCAGACATCTATAAAAGGAAACAGAATTTATTAGTTTAATTAATCCTTTTAAATAATTACCCAATATATATTATTTAACAAGGCTAGGATCTAAAATACCCCAACTATGTTGTGAAGAGGGATGCCGTAGTCACAACACAGTGGTCATTAAGGTAGATAACTATTATCAATTTCAGTCTAATGAAATTCCTAGATCTGTGAGACTCATTGAACTGTTCAATGGCATGTTTAATCTCGGATATGCCCCACCATTTGTGACTGGGATGCCGAGGATCACAAACCGGGTGTGAATAACCATGCAAATTAGCTTGGTACTCTCGGGGTCCATTATCATCTCAAATTGATGTGCCGGTTAACCACACACGCTCCATCAACAATGATAACACCCGAGAAACCTATTGCCACTCTTTATGAACCCCCCATTGGTGTGCCGGTAACCCACACACACTCCACCAACGTTTCATAAAGTGCAATGTGCAATTTCATGGGTTAGCATCAAATTCACATTTTTTCTAAAGTAACTAGATTGGGAATTCTTGTACGGGTTCTAGTACTTTGATCATTATACTTTTAATGATTAAGCGGTCCTATCAAAACTGTTCGGCTAACGACCCTCCACTGATCAGGGGAGCGGTGGGTGAGAGTGAACACCCATTAGACCGTCATTTTATAGGCAGTCTCCTTATACCCACTTTATAGATCAGCTTCGTGAATGAGGCCTACTAATGATTTGACTAACCAATTTATCTTATACATATAGTATTAACTTTTAATAATATATATAAGATGTATTTTAAACCCTTTTAAAATATTCCTGGTTTATCTTTTAATTTCCTGAAATTTAACTATAAATTTCAAATTAAATTAAACCTTTAAATTTTGATTTAATTTATCTTTTAATTAAACTATTAATTAAATTAATTAAATCTAGATATTTTAAACCTTTTAAAATATTTTAGGATTTATCCTTTAATTTTCGAAATTTAACCATTAAATTAAAATTAAATTAAATCCCTTGAATTATCTTTTAATTAAACAATTAATTAAATTAATTCAAATGTAGATAGGTTTTTCCAAATTAATCAAATTAATTTAAACCTATCTTAAACCCCTAATTATCGAAATTCAAAAAGTGGGTTTAAGGTTATCTAATTAATTAACCAATTAAAGTTACCAAAAATAGAAAACATTCCAAAACCCTAATGCCAATTTTCGAAAATTACAAGGGGAGGGAATAGGGTTACTAAAAAACCAAACCCTAAATCGATTCAGACCCAAAAAGGATTTATAAACTTTAAACCCTAATTTTAGGAAAACTATTACAACAATTCAATAAGAAAACAACCAAACGCTCTGATACCACTAAAAGGTTTTCCGCAACCATGAACTAAATAACCTAAGTTCACATGCAACCTAGAAAAGATCTATGTTTTCTTACTTTGAACATGTAACTAATTCCTAAAGGCCAAACAAAAATTAACTAAAAGAATAAATCAGAAAAACTAACCTTTAGTTTTAATCTTGAAGCTAAGCAGCACAAGTGTCCTCCTCAAATGAGATCACACCCAGGGAGCCAGAGGGTGGACGAAAATTCCAGAGAGAATAATAGAATGAGCACTTATAATGAGGTCTAGGGTTCCCTATTTATAGGGAAACAAGAAACCCTAGCCGTCAGCCATTTTCCGGATTATACGTACGCGCGTCGCGGCCTTTACATTGGCGCGTCGCGCGCCGCAATTCAACTATTGAATTTGTACGACTTTAATCCCTGACTTCCTGATTAATCTAATTAATGCCACAGAAATTAATCCAATTAATTTCTGATTAATTATTAATCAATCAATATAGTTTCTAATTAATATATTATCACTTTAATATATTAACAAACCATATCTTTTATTTCTATTGATTTATTAATCCGGTAATAAACCAACCTTTCTCTCTACCGAACTTTCTACCAAAACTCCAGCTATGAGGGCAACCCAAATGGACTTTGCTTCTATTAATTAGGTAAATACAAATTATAAGTCATGGCTTAGACACATAATCCAACAAAATACGCATGCCAAATCACAAATCATGTGATGCAACGAGTTCTAATATCATAGTTGGCTCACCTACATCACCTCGGGTAAATTGCCATCGCCACGCAGTTGAACATTTTTCTCACGCCCAATGGGTACAATCAAGGCTACCAAGCATACCCGGTAAACCATGTCTCGTTTCATGTGCCAAATATAATTTCTCGATATCACGAGCTGTAGGTTTATGCAAATACTCTTTACCAAACACGTCCATAACACATGCACAATACTAATCCCTTACGATTCTCTCAGCCAATTTCAAATACTCGTCACTAGCATCAGCTGTTATGCCGAATGCTAAATACCTAAGTGCAGCCGAACATTTTTGTATACAACTGAAACCCATTCTACCTCTACCATCGGGTTTTTGCTTAAAATAATATTTTCGCGCCTCTAAAGCTTTGCTAATACGTAAAAATAACTCTCTAGGTAAACGATAACAACGTCTAAAATGTTTGTCACCATAAAGAGGAGGATCAGCAAAATAGTCACGTACCAAACGATCATGTGCAGCTTGTCGATCTCGGTTGATAGTGGTTCTTGTTCGTCTAACGTTTGAAGACTCTTTATCGGCAGTGTGCGAAACAACATTAAAAAATGTTGTGATAAATTCGCCATCATCCGAATCGTATTGTTTAAAGAACTCCATTTTCTCCACATATTTGCGCCGCCAATATGTCCTGGGCCTGGGCTCAGACGTGCATTCATTCCACTTTTCTTTTGAATCTGAAGGTCAATCATTCCCAGTGAATGTATCTCTCATAGATTCCCTTCACCAAGTCATCGCCAGTAATCCGCTCTTCTCCCTTGGTGTCAAATGGCGAGTTCCTTTCTTGTCTTGCCCAAAAACTTTCTTTATTCTCATTGGAGAAAGACTCAATCCGCTCTTATCCCTTGGTGTCAAAGGGCGAGTTCCTTTCTTGTCTTGCCCAAAAACTTTCTTTATTCTCATTGGAGAAAGACTCTCCCTCTACTTTCTTTGACAGGGGCGGAGAATACCACTCTATCAATAACAAGAAAAAAGTCTCCTCCGACTGCAAACAATTCGATGGCAGAGAAGATCCCAGAGTTCTCTTTCTAGGTTGATCCATTATTTTGGGGTATATATATATATATATATATATATATATATATATATATATATATATATATATATATATATATATATATATATATATATATATATATATATATATATATATATATGAGAATTGTGTGTATTTATAAAGTAAAATTTTGTTTAAATTGGTTTTTTTCTAACTTTCTAGTTGTTAAACGGTTACATCTCAAACCCTTTCTCCCCATTGATCGTGTTCATGTGTGATACCCATCACCCTCCATCACGGTAACCCCCATCACAGAGCATCCGGGGCGGTGTGCACGCCGTGATGGGCTGCCACTGTCCATCACGGTCCTCCCGTGAGATGTATTTGACAACGCAGCGGTCGTCGTGCGGTCAAAAATAAAGAAAACCTAACACACACTAGTATAGCGGTAGTCAGGGTCGATCCACAGGAGCTTCGTGGTTAGACTAAATGAGAGATTACCAACTAGTAGTGTCATAGCTACAGTCGGAGGATCTAGTTTCTATCTTCCTAATCACTAATACCATAAAGCAATGAACAAACAAACTCAAGCCAAGCTAAGCTAAGCTCAAATGAACCTAATAACTTTCTGAAATCAGAAGTACATCTCTGAATCAGAAGCAAACAAAGGCATCCAAACTAAGCAAAACCAAGCAAAGCATAAACTAGCCACTAGCTAAAGTTCTACTGAACAGTTACTAGCCAAAGTTTAATGCCTAAAAACTAACCTAATTAGCTACTGATTTCAGCAAAGGAAAACAGTCCCAACAAGGTTAAAGCAATATCCAAACACAATTCCAACATTCAAAACCAAACACAAGCATAAAAACACCGTAATACCAACATTAATCATAACCAAATGATTTTCATTCACCAAACTCAGATCCAAACATAAAAACAGTAATGAAATGAGCTAAAACAGAAGCCAAAGCTTAATATCAATGGTTGTCACTCCCAAAGATACAAAACCAAGCTTAATACAAACTAACTAATTACAATTAAAATTCAAAACATGAAAATACCAATTGAGAGCTTGCTGAAACGAAATCTTGGAGTCAAAGAGCTTCAAGGTCGATTTTACACCCGGTCTTTGCTAGGGTTTTCGGCTAGAAATGCCTCTATTTATAGTTGCAATTTTCCTGCAGCCGCTCCGCGTAGATAAAGAATCCGCGGCGCGCGTACTAATCTTTTCCCGTTTCTTCGGTATTTGAATGTGTTCCACCGCCTTAAGCCCGCGTCGCGCAGATGATATATCCGCGACGCGCGTACGAGTTTCCTTGATTTTTCGTTGTTTTCCAAACTTCTTCCTATTGCACGCTTTTAGTCCCTGTTTCCATTCTTTTTCTCCAAACAAGTCCTGGCACGAAAAGTGAGAATACCCAGACATATTTGATATAATTTTATCAAGAACAGGGCTCAACAACGCCTAAAATACTTGATATCACTAGGCGTTGTCAGTATTCTGTTTAGTCTAAAGTTTATATCGATATTGAAGACAAACGGAAAAGAAGGTCTACTGCTAATCCCATTTGCGTAAAAAAACTTATTCTTTTAAACATAGCATCTATTGATCTAGGAGAAATAACAAGAGCAATAAAATCTTGAATTTTCTCCCAATCGTATTTATGTCTTATTGATAGTTTGCTATGAGAATTGAGATGATGCTTATCAAAAACCTCGTTTGAGGTAATGTGGAGCTATTCGATTAATGATTTATTAGTTATGTTAATCTTTATTTCAAACTTTGAACATTTTGAGCCTTAATTAAATATTGGATTAATAACATAAAAGCCACTATGGTTTGACCAAAATTTTGGTTTAACCATTATATTTTTTTTTGTTCCATAAAAACCACTTATATTTTCAAAAAATTTCATAGTAACCACTATTTGTTTTATTTCATAACTTTTAATTATTATTTTCATCGAATAATTATGTAAAAAGTTTCATATCAACATTTGAAGTAAATATTGGAACTTCATTGCAGTGAAAATGATATACAAAGTCCTCTACATGTGATTTTTGTCTTCGTAAGTGCAGCTTTTCGGCCACGTTGTGATTGCATAGGGTGTCCAATTGAATCGACTAAAATTTGAAAGCAACGGGGATAACGAGTGTTTCGAGTTGGAGGCATACAATCACGACTTTTATTTGTTATAGTGGTCGGAATGAATTCTTTTTGAAAATATGAGTGGTTTTACGAATTTTTTTGAAAGTATGAATGATTTTTTTATAAAAAAAAAATATAGTGCGTAAACCGAATCTTGTCTAAACTATAGTGGTTTTTATGTTATTAACCCTTAAATATCTAGTCATCATATTTTCAATTATCTCGACCTAGAAAAATCCAGCTAATATTGCCATGTATGTCTTGACATATTTGGTAATGAATTTGTTACAAAACCATGCTAAAATAGCTGACTTAGGTCTTTACTAGGTTGGAGTATGTAGCTAATCTTCCACTCATGCCTTCAACATTCAGTTGTATCTCTGACATAATTATAGTCATTCATTTTGGATGTAAACAAAAACAAAATTAAAATGCAAAATAAATGAAAAATTTTGAAAAATATATATTTATTTATTATTTTCGTCATTTTTATTAAAAATAAATAATAATAAAATTAGCGTTTTTGTCACATTCTAATAGAATATTACACTATATGTATAATATTGACAAAACTGCAAAAATAATCCGTATGACTGTTTTTTGTGGTTTTGGTCAAAACATTTGCAATTTTGTATGAATGGTCATTTTCCAGTGGTTTCTTTGTGGATTTGGCCCTGACCAAATTGAAATGTTTTTTTTTTCCTTTTTAATTTATTTTTTCTATTAGGTTTACGTATTTACATAATTTCAATATTAAAAAAAAAATTAAAAAACACCACCACCACCTGACATCCGACCCACCTCCCCCCCCCCCCCCCTCTCTCTTTCTCTTCACCGTTTACATTTCTCTCGAGTATCTTCATCCTCCGATCGAGGTCGATATATGTACTATGTGACTATTTTTGTAATTTACTCTTAATTACCGAGGCGGACTTCAATTGTTTTTGAAACATCCTAATATTTGCGCCATGGAAATGACTTCAAGAAAGGAGCAACAATGTTTGAGAATATCAAAATTCTTGCAAAATATGAATCCGATAACATTGTCTCCCTCTCTAACTGAAACCTTGCTCTCAATTTGTTTTCATGGCATATTTTGGAGCACCTTCGTTCTCATTAGGGTTCAATTTTGATTTTTCCAAGCCTCAAATTACGACTGCAAAGGAAGATAATAAAGTCTCGTCGGCAATGAAAGATATTTGAAATCCAAATTGAAATCTAACTACACCTATCTTAAATCGGTTTTACTTCATTATAATATTCAATTGTTGTTTTGGATTAATCGATTTTCCCCAAAAAAAAAACCTAAATTAGAAGATTTCTTTATGCTATCTATATTGCGAACTGCAGATGCACATCCTTCAACACAACATCATTCCGTCTTCAACGGCTCAAAATTCCCACTCAATGACAGTGGCGTTTTAACAAAGTAATCAAGAAAGAGAAAGCAAAATGTCTCAGATTGCCCTGCCCAAAATTGGTAATCACAACCTACAACAAGCCACCAAAGTTAACCATCAGCCCTCTGAGACAGTTTTAGTTGATAGATTCTGACTCTGATTCTGATTTTGATCTTGATTATAAAGGTTTGGACCAAAATCACAAACAAAGCAAACCACAACAACCATTTTGTAGTTTTGTCTATAATATTCCATATAGTGTAATATTCAATTAGAATGTATAACATTCCAAAAAATTTTGATTTTTTTATATAATTTTTTTGGATACAAGAACTAGCGAAAATTATTAAAATTTCTTATTATTTTTGCATATTTTATTTTATTTTATTTTTTGATTTCCAAAATGAGTGGCTGCAATTGCGTCTCTCCGTCTCACAAAAATTTCACGGTCTCATTCGAATATATATATATATATATATATATATATATATATATATATATATATATATATATATATATATATATATATATATATATATATATATATATATATATATATACTAGCTGCGTACCCGCGCAATGCGGCGGTAGGTTTTGGGTTTCAGATTTGCCATACAGGGGTGGGGGGTAGAAGTCAACTACTTTGTTTCGATGAATTGTTTCCGATGACGATTAATCTTATTTAATTGATTATTTTGGGTAATAAGAGAAATAATTGTGTTATGCGGCAGACGTCAATTAGTTTCTTTCATCAAATAGTTTGGTTGGCAAGCAGACGATAGATAATTTATTTAGTATGTGGGTTTCCTTGGCAAATGGCGGGCATAGAATGAAGGTGGCTGTGGAATTTTCTGTTTTGACGATTAATTTCCTTTTGACGGGTTGCCAAGAGACCATTAGATTTCGTGAGACCGGGAGACGCAATCCCATCCACTCATTTTGGGTGTAAAAAAAAATTAAAATATGCAAAATAATTGAAAAAATATATTTATTTATTATTTTCGACATTTTTTATTCAAAAAACATTTTAAAAAAATTAAAAAATAATAATAAAAATAAAAAATAACGTTTTTTTCATATTCTAGTAGAATATTACACTATTTTGTGTAACATTTTATTAGAATATGCAACATTCAGCAACATTCTATTAGAATATTTTTTTGATTTTTCCAGGTTTTTTTCGAAATTTTTTTATTTTTTAATTTTTTTAGATAGAATAAGTAGCGAAAATAAGTAGATTTTTTTTTATGAAAATTCTCATATATATATATATATATATATATATATATATATATATATATATATATATATATATATATATATATATATATATATATATATATATATATATATATATATATATATATATATATATATATATATATATATATATATGGAAAAGTTCAATAAGAAACTAATATAAACTATGGTACCAAGAGACTAATCTTACCTACACGATTATTCAAGTTACGGTGAACGTACATGTATCGAACAAAAAAACCCACTTCGTTTTGTTAATTTTTTAGGCTTATTTTTTTTGGAAAAAAACTAAATATATAGAAATATATAACTTTTTTTCCTCTACAAATAGACATCTATATTGATATACAAAAAAATGATTTTTTTCGATATTTCAGCTAGTTGAGAATCACATGTAAAATTTGATGTGAATCTGACTATGTTTTATTTACAGTTGACATTTACAATACCATATGATATTGACATTTGAATCTGAATATTTTTTTGTGTGAATGTGAGTATAATTCATTTGTAAATCATAGTAAAATCATTGTAAATTTCAATACCATATGATATTGCCATTTTTCGAGTAAATTTCAATACCATATGATTTGACATTTGAATCTGAATAATTTTTGTATGAATATGTGTACCATTCACTTGTGAATTTTAGTCTAATCATTATAAATGATTAAAATGCTGACGTAATAAAAAAGTTCTAAGTAAATTGATCAGATCGATATTTTGGAAATTTCACAATATCATATGATATTGACATGTGAATCTGAGTAAATTTTCATGCGAATGCAAATAAATTCAGTTGTGAATCAGATTAAATTCATTGTAAATTTCTAAAATATTGAAATAATGTAAAATTTCTAAATAACTTTCTCATATTATATTTCTAAGTAAATTATCAATACCATATGATATTGACATGTGAATATGAATAAATTTTTCGTGTTAATGTGAGTAATGTAACTTGTTAATCATAGTATATTATTTATAAATGGTAAAAATATTTTAAAGTCCATTACTCATATTTATATTTTTACAGTTAAGATTCGCATTTTAAATATAAACGAGCTGTATTCATGAAAAATATTTATATTTTATACATCGATATAGATATCTATTTGTAAAGGACAAAAAATTATAAATTTTAGTATATTTAGTTTTTTTGAAAAAGGATAATGTCAAAAAATTAAAAAACAAACAAAAAATCGAAGTGTGGTTTTTGTTATAATTCTCTACATGCGTGGCGAATGAACACGTTTACAACATATTTTTCGGTCGTTGATGTGTTTGATTCCGACTATTGAGAATAGGGCCTAAGTGTCATGGATAATATTGAACCGATATATATATATATATATATATATATATATATATATATATATATATATATATATATATATATATATATATATACACACACACACATATATATATATATATATATATATATATATATATATATATATATATATATATATATATATATATATATATATATATATATACACATTGATGCGATATTGGTTCTTGTTCGCTTCAAGGGGTGATTCCGACCGTCAGGGAACTGACCTGCGACCATAATTACAAAGGAAAGACAGCGTCTGCCGTCTGCCGGGAGGAGGTCCCGGGAGAACGCTCCGATGCTTAAGTCAGATCTCCGGCGATATTAGGGTTTAGTGTATCTTATGTGTGAGAGTGAGAGTAAAAGTGGCGATCCCCTTACCAGACGGCGCGTGTCGGTATTTATACCTGTGGTGCTTGTCGCCGTGTCCGACAAGATCCCTGCTGTGGCAGGCGGGGACTAGGCCGCTGATTGGGTACACGATCCACGTCGTTTGCCTCGCCTCCCGTTGGTCCAGACGGACGATGTGGGGGCGCACGATCTTTGTCAGGTACGGACGCTGTGCGTGAGTGACAAGACAGAAGGTCGAGTATCCTCTAAGCTGGACATCCCAGCGGGAGTGTCGATTGTGGTCCAGGCTGGAGTTCCCCTGGGTGGACGCTCTCTGGAAGGGTATTCTAGGAGCGCGCCAGCAGGTGCCAGATGGCACGCTATCATATATATATATATATATATATATATATATATATATATATATATATATATATATATATATATATATATATATATATATATATATATATATATATATATATATATATATATTTTTTTTTTTTTTTTTTTTTTTTTGAAAAGCAACAAAGAATCGAATAAGAACTGGGGACACCCCCAGCAAGGAACTGAGGGGCACCAGAAAGATTACAAAGTTGACTGTATATATATATATATATATATATATATATATATATATATATATATATATATATATATATATATATATATATATATATATATATATATATATATATATATATATATATATATATATATATATATATATATATATATATATATATATATATATATATGGATGACTGTATTGTCACCCAAGGCAAGTGGGTTGAAAATAACACCAATTTGTGCATTATCAATGTCTATGGCAGTCAAATCCCAGCAAAAAGAGTAGATTTATGGAATTTCATTTCAGCTATTATGGGAAGCTGGCAAGGGTGTGTAGTAACCTTTGGAGACTTCAATGAGGTTAGAGACGAAAGTGAGAGAAGGGGTTCTATGATAGACAGGGGTGCTTCAGGAAAATTTAATGATTTCATAAACCAAAACAATTTCGTTGATGTAAAGATTACAGGCTCGAAATTTACCTGGATAAAAGGGGGGGGGGATCTAAATTATCCAAGTTAGATAGATTCCTTGTCAATGATAGTTTCGAAACCCGATGGCCCAATGTGGAAGTTTTTGCAGACATCAGGTTATACTCGGACCATAAACCACTCATTCTCAGACAAGTTACTAGGAACTTTGGCAATATCCCGTTCAAGTTTTATAACTCATGGATGGATGAAGAGGGTTTTGACGATATTGTGAGGAAAATATGGACAGATTTTGAGATGGCAGGAACTCACAAAAAATTTTTCATCATTATGCAAAAACTCAAGGCAGTCAAAAGCAAGATAAAGGAATGGAAACTTGAAGAAGAGAAAAAAAAGCAGGAAGAAAAGCTTAGATGGATCAGAAGAATAGAAGCCTTAGACAAAGAAATTGAGGAGAATAGAGGTTCTAATGTGATTCTTCAAGAAAGACTGGAGCTGACTCAAAAAATCAGAGAAAAAGAAAGGAAAGAATATGAAGACATAGCGCAAAAAAATAAAAATAAGTGGTGCCTTGAAGGAGACGAGAATTCAGCATTATTCCATAGAAGCCTAAACAAGAAGAAGCATTTGAGAAGTGTCAAAGGAATCGAGTTAAACGGAGAATGGGAAGTCGAGCCAAAGAAGATTAAAGAAGCGTTTAAAAACCACTTTGAAGGAATATTTAAAGAAGATGAAGAGTGTACATGGTCCCATGATCTGGGACCAACCACGAAGATTTCAGTGGTTGACAGAGAAAATCTAGAAAAGATGTTTGATGAAAAGGAGCTTAAGGAGGCCATATGGAGCTGTGGCGGCAACAAATCTCCTGGTCCCGACGGTTTTTCGATCGAGTTCTTCAAAAGGTATTGGGATTTTTTGAAAGAAGAACTCTTAGAAGCCTTCAACGAGTTTGCCTTAAACCCCAAACTTCCAAAAGGGGTCAACACAGCTTTTATAACTCTAATTCCCAAAACCCCGAACCCCATCACTGTGAAAGACTTTAGACCGATAAGTTTTGTTTCTAGTATCTATAAGATTCTGTCAAAATTATTAGCCAATAGAATAAAAAAGGTCCTCCCGTCTATCATTGATAGAACTCAGTCCGCCTTTATTAAAAATAGGCAAATTCTTGATGGTCCGCTTATAGCCAATGAAGTTATAGATTGGGCTAAAAGAAAAAAGAAGAGAATGTTTATCTTCAAGTCTGATATCGCGAAGGCGTACGACTCAGTTTCTTGGAACTATCTTGACTCTATGTTGAGGCAAAAAGGGTTTGGTCAAAAATGGAGATCATGGATTCGTGAATGTCTAAATTCTGGAACATCTTCGGTTTTAGTCAACGGAAGCCCCACCTCGGAATTCCATCTTCAAAGAGGCCTTCGTCAGGGAGACCCCATCGCCCCCTTTCTCTTTACACTTATAATGGAAGGGCTGAATTCAGCTATTTCTTCAGCTTTAGATACAGGAAATTACAAAGGCATAGTGTTAAGAGAAAATAATTTTAAGCTAACCCACCTGTTTTTTGCAGATGATGCTATGTTTTTTGGCGACTGGTCCATTGAAAACGTCCTTAACTTGGTCAGAATCTTATATTGTTTTCAGAAGTCAGCAGGGCTCAGATTAAATCTGGACAAAAGTTTTTTGTTTGGATTTGGCGTGGATCATTCTGAAGTGGAGAATATGGCGACAATTATAGGGTGTAGAGTGAACCAGATGCCCACCATTTTCCTGGGTTTGCCAATTGGTTGTAATATGAGGAATAAGAAATTTTGGAAACCTTTGATTGATAAATGCAGGAAAAGATTGAGTAACTGGAAAATAAGAACCCTCTCACATGGCGGCAGACACACTATTGTTTCAAACGTTTTAGGTAGCCTTGGAAACTTCTATTTCTCTCTATACAAAGTACCAAGTGGAATCTTGAAAGAGCTTGAAAGTATGAGAAGAGACTTCTTCTGGGGTAGCACTCGCGAAAAGAAAAATATTCCATGGGTGAAGTGGGAAGAAGTAATGACAGACAAAGCGAAAGGAGGCTTGGGGATTGGATCGATGAAAGAGGCGAACATAGCACTTCTAGCAAAATGGTACTGGAGATACAAAATAGAAGGAGATGCCCTGTGGGTCAAGGTGGTCGACAGCATCCATGGGAAACTAAACAGTTTTGACGAAACAGGAAAAGTTAAGCAAGGTTATACTTGGAAACAAATTGTCAAACAGTGGGATAGTTTGAAAACTGATGATTTGGACCGTAGACATTTGATTAGAAAAGCTATTGGTAATGGTCAAACTACAAAGTTCTGGCGGGACTGGTGGATAGGAGAAAAAACACTTGGATTGCTTTTTCCTAGAGCATGCAATTTGGACATTGACAAAGACAGCACAGTGAGCGAGAAAGTTATAAGTGGAGGGAATAACTGGCTTGGTAGAAATGTTATTCGAGATGGTAGATCGAAGGATGAAATTGACAGCATTTCAAAGCTTATTTCCTCGACTGTCCTGAACGAGAAGGAAGATACTTGGTGCTGTCCAGGTGGCCCTAAAGATATGTTCACGGTAGCATGGCTGAGGAAAAAGCTTAAAGATAAAAACCAGATGTCGATTGGCAGGAATAGATGGTGCAAATGGATCCCAAAAAGGAGTAACATTTTGATTTGGAGAGTGTGCAAAGGAAGAGTTGCAGTTAAAGAGAATCTTAAAGCTATAGATAACTTTATTCAAAATACCACATGCGTGATCTGTAATTCAGGGCCTGAATCGGTTTTTCATATTTTTTGTGATTGTTCTTTCGCTAAAAATATCTGGTACAGGATTAGCAGATGGTGGAATCTTAGAGATAAAGACATTTCTTCGATTGATGGCATATTCGAGTGGCTAGAAGAAGAAGGGGCTGATTATAAGGAAAAAAAAGTTCTTTTTGCGGTCGGAGTTGCTACAATTGTTACCTTGTGGCAGAATAGAAACGATGCTACTTTTTTGGACAAGAGGAGAAAAGAGGAGGATATCTTCACCCACATCCAAATAGAAGCCTTCCTTTGGATTGATAGTAGAGCTTCGAAAATTAATATAGATAGGAGTAGTTGGTTATCTTTTCCTAGATTAGCTGTTACAATGTAATCACTGTTGGTTTTGGCTTCCCAGTTCCTGGCTGGGTTTGCCTTGTTTTAATTAAGTTGCCTTTCAATATATATATATATATATATATATATATATATATATATATATATATATATATATATATATATATATATATATATATGTTTATATATATATATATATATATATATATATATATATATATATATATATATATATATATATATATATATATATATATATATATATATATATATATATATATATATATATAGGGCTAGGTTATATTAAGAACCACAGTTATTGTGTGGACGTAAGGACAATTCTGGTGCGTAGAATTATAATCATCAATGGTTGTAATGAATAACAGAATATTGATTTTTTTAATTAAAAAATTATTAAATTTCGAATTATATCATTCTAAAGGGTAATATGGACTTTTTATATTTTTTCAATTATGGAATGTGAGATTTTTATGGGATTATATCAGAATTTTAATTTAATATCAAATTCAAATTCGAATTTATTTTGAAATTAAAACTTTAATTCTGTTATAATTTGAATAAAGTTGTATAATTAATTCTAATTCTTATTCTAAGTTCTTAATCCCCGATATTTTGTTAGAATCAATTACAAAATCATACATTAGAATGACTTGTATTCTTAAAGAATGTTATTGCATATGTTGAAAGTAAGTTAAACATTCTGGTAGAATAAATTACAAAACCATACTTACATGAATTAAAATCATACAAATCAGATTTAAATTGTATTTTGTAACATCAAAATGACTAGAATAATATACTCGAATGTAAGAGAAAAAACAGAATGACATTCTATGAAAATTACATTCTATGAGAATGACATTCTGTCAGAATGACTGTCTTGAAACATTAAAATTTACCCTGCAACATCAAAAATTGCCCTGCACTATCAGAATCACTTGGCAGCATCATAATTCTTCTCTATTTCATGTGTGTGTTTCATGCCCCATAAGAATGCCATTTTGTGAGAATGATTATCTTGTATGTTTTGAATGTTCAAAGAACCCTGCAACATCAGAATGATCTTATCATCTATTAGAATGATCCATAACATTGATCCCAAAATTACAAAATCATACAAAAAGATTCTATTAGAATGATACATATCTATAAAGTTGGGATTACCTTATTCCTAACTTGTGAAGTTTGAGTTGATGAGAGATATTCAGCAGCAACTCCTTTTTCTTTCAATGACATAACTTGGTTTTCCTTCCAATTTTGAGATACCTGTAATTCATAACAAATGGATTTGATAACAAATGGACTTCCCACCACCAGTTGGCATCAAACAGAAACAATCTCTTCCTGCATAGAAATTGAGGCCCAAGTACAACTTATTCTTCCAATTTCATATCATAGAAACTTAAAAATGGCTCAACAAGCTTTAGACACTATGAGTGCAGTAAAAAAGGATATGAATGCAAAACCAGATAAAACGACTTCTATGGCTTCCAATTGCATTCCTCGATTACTCCGGATGCTCAAAATGCCATCTCAGGAGCTTCGTTAGAGCTTCTTTCCCAAAAAAATTTTTCTCCTTGCTAATAGTTTTCACAGGAAGTAGCGCCTTCTTTGTTTCCACTGTTTGAATGAAAAATTACATTTGTGAAATTCATATAATTAGTTCTCCAGGATTAAACGCTAAAAAAGTATTAATTTGCTGTGCCTAAGATTCAATTTGTAAATTCCGATTAGACGAATCAATCTTTGAGCTTTATTCGTTGTTTGAAGAAATAATTATTCAACTTTCAAATATTTTACACGCAATGATCATTGTTGATGGTTAGGTCATAAGAACTTGTTGTTATGTGTATGCGAAAGAGAGAAACCTGGTATCGCTGATTATGTGGTCGGAATAGGGAGAAAATCTGGGAAAATACCTGTACGCAGGGGTTTTATTTATGCCAATGGGTATCGTATTCTGTCAGAATGATCGGTGGCAACAATATTAGGGCTTCAGATGTGTATCGTATTCTGTCAGAACGATGATGGAGGCGGTGGTCAGCTGTACTGGTGACCCAGCGGTTGCTGGTGGCCGACGGTGGCTGCTTGGTGGAGAACGAGATCAGGATTGTAGAGGAAGGAGTCAATTACGGTTCTAATATAGAGGAAGAAGTTAGTTGCCATAATTGGAGGAATTAATACCTTAATTATTGGTCAAATCTTTCATAATTGTAGGTTTAATTATATATTTAATTAATTCATTTATAAATTAAATTACTAAAGTACCCTTAGCTGATTCTGTGATATGATTGGGCCTTACGTCCACACAATAATTACAGTTTTTAATATATCCTAACTCTCTCTCTCTCTATATATATATATATATATATATATATATATATATATATATATATATATATATATATATATATATATATATATATATATATATATATATATATATATATATATATATATATATATATATATATATGAGTGTGTGTGCGTGTGTATCTAGGGTCCCGATCCGGTGAGGACTCCAATTTTGGTGAAGACTACGAGGATAATTCTCGTCCAATCATTTCGTCACGGGCAATAACGAAAAATGTAATTATTGTATTTGACGTAATCGCATGTTACGCTCGTCCACAGAACGTAATAAGGGGCTCGAGGGTATACTCTCATGTTACGTACGTCCGTACAACATAGTTTAGCCGGGTTTTTTGTTTGTTTTATTTATTTATTTTTTAATTATTTTTTAGCTTTTAATAAATTCGATTATTAGTTTTTATTATTCTATAGTTTTTTTAGTTTTTTTTTATTTTTTCAGTTTTTTATTTTTTTTGTTTTTTTTGTTTTTTTCGGTTTTTTATTTTTTTTACAGTTCTTTTTCTTTTTTCGTTTATTATTTACTACGTTTTTAACATTTTTCGTTTAAAACTCGTTTTTGTCTTTTTAACTCGTTTAGGATTATTAGATATAGTATTTATAACAAATTTTGAATTTTGGATCATAACAAAATTTGGATCTTGGATCATAACAAGTTTTGTATATTGGATCATAAGTTTTTAGATCATTATACAAAATAATGATAATATTTAATACATAATAAATTTTTATTCATAACATTTTTGGATCATTATAAATTTTGAATATTAAAAGTTTCTTATATAGTATTTTGATTCATAATATATGTGGATCTTGAAATGATCCAAAATTTAAGACATATTTTTGGATGGTAATAATTTTTAATTCATAAAAAATATATTTCATAACCGCTTGAATCATAAAACATATTTTGATTATTAATATATTTTTATCATTGACATTTTTTTTGTTAATTTGATGAGTTTTTTTGGTTATATATATATATATATATATATATATATATATATATATATATATATATATATATATATATATAAATATAAATTCATATACTCTTAAAAAACTTATTTTTGGAATTTTTTTGACAAACTTACTAATATAATGTCTAGAAGGATCTCTTAAATTTTCATAATTTTTGGATAACCTTTTTATTTTTTGATTTTTTATAAAAATAAAAAATAAAATATTAATTTTATTTTAAATTTTCATAATGGTGCTTGTTTTGTAGATAATTAAATTTTAAGAATTTTGATTTTTTTAGATTTTTTTTACAAAAAAAAAATTATTGTGGAAAAACCAAGTGAGAGGAAATAAAAACCTCACTTAATGTGATTGCGACAAGTGTCACAAAATGGGGTGGGTCTCGTTAAGATTATCATATTACTTTTTTTATTTGTGTTAATCACCTACTAATTTCGATTTTTAGTCAAATAACCACCCAAGCTTTTAAAATGTATCAATTTTTTCACATTGAATCTAAACCTCCAATATTGAGAAATGGGTGACTAAGATTAAATGTGTAAAAATTAACACATCGGAGGATATTTGTCCAAAAATCAAAACTATTAGGTGTATAAGACAAATTAAGATGGATAATATGATAATTTGAACGACCCCTCACACCTTTACGACATTTTTCATCATCTGGTTTTATGATTTTTTGATCCCCCCAACTTTGTTTTTAGGCTATATTTTTTTCTTTGTAAAAAATAGAGAAAACTGCAAAATGGTCCCTGTGGTTTGCTGTTTTTTGTGGTTTTGGTCCAATCCTTTGCAAATTTGTATAGATGGTCCTTTTCGGAGGTTTCTTTGTGGATTTGGTCTCTATCCAAACTGAAATGTCTATTTTACCCTTAAAATTTTTTTTCCAATTAATTTTAACTTTTAACAGATTTATTAAATAAAAAATAAAAATAAATCCTCCCTCCTCTCTCTCTCTCTCTCTCTCTCTCTCTCTCTCTCTCTCTCTCTCTCTCTCTCTTCCATCTCTTCGTTTCCCTTTTTAATTGCAAAACCCATGCCATTGTCACCAAGAAATCCACCGGCATCTCCCTTCTCTCTCGACCTTCACCGGTCTCTCAACACCCCTCCGGTTACCCTCTCTCTCTCTCTCTCTCTCTCTCTCTCTCTCTCTCTCTCTCCTGTCACCATCTTTAGCTACATCTTCAGTTTATTTTAAAGTCTGGTTGCATTAAGTAGTTAGTTTCGGTAATGGTTCAGACCAGAAGAGTTCTTGTAATCTTGTTGTAAAGCTGTAAAGAAATCAGTATATATTGGGTTGTTTCTTGATGTTCAACTTTAGTATTTGTGTGAAGTACAGAGAGGATTTGGTTATAAGAAATCGACCAAATATATATCTGTAATTGAATCATCACCAAACACAAATTATATGCGATTAAATGATTTACGAATCACGAATCTAAACATTTTTTAAGTCGAACCAAGAAATTGATCACAATAGATTGATCCGACACCCACCACCTTCCTCTATTCTCTCTCCTCACTCCGCCCTCGGTTCGTCTTCTCTGTTGGACACATACACACACACACACCTACAACTAAACACACACACACACACCCACCTACGTCTTGATTTAAAACCACATAAGGCCAGTGATGAACAAATTGGAGAATTACAATCAAAGCCCTAATTGCGATCATCAAGTAGAATCACAAGCAAAGCATCAAACGAAAAGAAAAAAAGAGAATTATATTACACATACCCAGAAATTGAACGGATGACGCATGAGCAACATTAGCTGGCTTTCCTACACAAATACCCATTTGAGAGTGGTGTTCTTCTAAAATCAAAATCGGGGGTGGTCAAGGGAATAACAGAATGAATGGATTACAGTGAATACCCTAGGAGGAAACTTGTTTTTGTTTTGGATTACAAAATTTGGTGTTTGATTTTTTTCAAAATGGTATACTTTGACCTTCGAGACTGGAGTTCGGTGAGGTTTTATTAGAGCACGTTTTAGCCTTTATTCGGCTACTCCGAGCATGCAAACAGATAAGTAAAGGTCGTCGGTGAGGAGGGAGGCTGCCGGAGAGAGCGCCTGCATCGTGCTTGTGTCAGAGAGAGAAAGAGAAAAGATGGCAGAGAGGGATACAGTTGGTGGGGTGTTTGGGGGTATTAATTGCTTTTTTTATTTAGTAAATTTGTTAAAAGTTAAAATTAATATGAAAAAGAAATGAAAAAGGTAAAATAGACATTTTAGTTTGGACAAGCACCTAAACCACAAAGAAACCTTCTAATAAGGACTATTTTCACGATTTTGAAAGTAAAGGTACCTTATCCACAGAAATCGCAAACCACAGGTACCATTTTTGCAGTTTTCTCTAAAAAATATCTAAAAAACTAAAGTTCTTCAAAGTTAATTTTCTATAAAACAAGCACTATGACTCTAGACGTTATATTTGTAAGTTTATAAATATAAAAAACTTTTTGAAAATAAGTTTTTAAGTGTTTCTTTTTTTTATTGTTAAATAAAACCCATCAAATAAAACCAAATGTTTTATAAATCAAAAATTTTTATATAACAAACTTTTAATAACCAAAACTTATAATAATCAAAAAATGCTATGAATCAAAACTTATTATTTCGTACCTGTTTTCATCCTTAAGTTTAATGACCCAAAACTTTTGATGATTCAAAATCCAAAGCTTGTTATAATTTTTAAGTTCAATAATCCAAAGTGAGTTAAAAGAAACCAATTTTAAAAGAAAAAAGCTTAAAAATAAAAATAGAAAACCAAAAATCGAGTTTATATAAAGCTCAAAAATATTTTAAAAACCAATAAATAAAAAAAATAAAATAACAAAACCAAAAAAATAAAAATCCTAGCTAAATTAAGTTGTACGGACGCACGAAGATGTGATTAAATTCTCAAGTCTGAATTATGGTATATGGACGAACGTCACATGCGATTGCATCAAACCCAATAATTATGTTTGACGTTATAGGTCGTCACATTGACGGAATGAGTAGACGAGAATTGTCATCCCAGTCGTCATCGGATCCGCATATATATATATATATATATATATATATATATATATATATATATATATATATATATATATATATATATATATATATATATATATATATATATATATATATATATATATACACACACACACTCACACAAGGTTACAAACCCGTGTGTTACACGGTTGACAAATAAAAAAAACTTACATAATAAGAAAAACATTTTATTTAATCATACAATTTGATGACTATAAAGTCAAACATATATATATATATATATATATATATATATATATATATATATATATATATATATATATATATATATATATATATATATATATATATATGTGTGTGTGTGTGTGTGTGTGTGTGTAGAAAGGGTTCAAATAAGAATCATTAAAAGGTTGAGAACCATTAATTCACAGTTTAATACCATTATATTTTGTATTTTTAACACTTGTTTTTTATCAAAATAAAATTACCAAACATATAAAAATATATATTTATCATTCCTTTGTTATTAGATATCAATATTGATGTGTTTTAAAGAAAAAAAAGGTTTTAATATACACAGTTTAATAACTACAACTTTTATTATATTGTGAATAGCGTAAAACGTATTAAAAAAATGAAAGTTATTAATTTTAATGTATTTTCACATAATAAACAAGTGTGAAAAACAAAAAAATATTTTTCTTAATATGTGAATATCAGTTCTCACGGTTCTTAACCTTTTAGTGGTTTTCATTCGAACCATTTCCTATATATATATATATATATATATATATATATATATATATATATATATATATATATATATATATATATATATATATATATATATATATATATATATAGGGGAGGGTTCAATTGAGAATGAAAATAATGTTGAGAACGTGAGAATGAATCGGGGCCACTAGTTACGCCAGCGCTGACGCGCGACGCTCCACGACGACGAGCTGGGTTTTTTTTCGTATATGATTTATTCATATATGAATGAGTATATTCATATATGATTATACATATAATTATATATGAATAATCATATATGATTATATGAATATTCATATAATCATATATGAATAAACATATATAAATATACATATATGGTTGTTGTGGTCGGAATGGTGGTAGAAGGTGGCAATGATGATGGTGATGGCGATAGAGGGTGGCAATGACGGTGGCGACAGTGTTCGTGGGGTGGTGGTGTTGGTGGAGGTGGGTGGTGACGAAGGTGGTGGTGGTGGCGGCGGTGATGGAGGTGGTAGTGGTGGCGGTAGGTGGTGGTAGCGATGGTGGAGGTGGTGGTAAAGGTGGTAGCAGCGGTGGTGGGGGAGGTGGCGTCGTTGGCAGTAGTGGTGGTGGTGGTTGGTGGCGGTGGCGTTGGGGGAGGTGGCGGCGGCGACGGTGGTGGTAGAGATGGCGGCGGCAGCGGTGGTGGTGGCGGCGACGATGGTGGTGGTGGTAACGAATGTGGTGAAGGTGGAAGTGGTAGTGAAAATCATATGTGAATAATAATATATATCTCGTCGTTAGAGCGTCAACGCTCCGACGGCGCCAAAGCATTAGTGCGGCAAGAAAAAAATATGTGGCTGAGATTAATTCTTGCATTCTCAACATAATTTTCATTATCAATGGAACCTACTTATATATATATATATATATATATATATATATATATATATATATATATATATATCACGAAATCATCAAAAGTTTCTAGTTTATCATAATATAAAAAACCATATTTAAGTCAATATATTTTAGAACGAAAGTAGACAAAATATTATTGTACTCTTCAACACTTTCTCCAAATGAGTAAAATTACGTCCTCATAGGAATCCTTATTTACAACATGAAATAGAGTTTTTTATTTTTTAGAATTACACAAACTCATCCTAAATTATACCTATTTCTTGATCATGACATAACGTATTTATATTTTTTATTATTTAAAATAATAGTTTGATAAACTTATTGTCATTAGTGTATCATCTTTTTCAGGTTTATATTAACCAATGATTTTTTATCCTTACGGGATGATGATATTCTACCTCCTTATCTTAATATCATTTATATTTGATAATAGTTGATAATATTTTAAATTTTAAAATTTATTTTACTAGATATTAAAGTATTTTATTAAATATAAAACTAAAAATTAACATTTATTTTATCATATTCAATATATTAAAGTTATATATTTTATCAATATCTAATATATTGTACATTCTAACATAATAAATTATATGAAAGTATTTAAAAATATTTTATATAAATAAGATACATATGTGTAACGTAATTGTTAAAAATAAATTTTAAAGAAAACTATTATCTTCTAGATGATTTTCAGAGATAAGTTTTCTTTTAAAATAAATATAATAAAAATCAAATAAATATAATAAGCTATATAAATTGTTGCTTATTTGGATAAAATTGATTTCATTTTGTTATTCATTCTCAAATAATGAATTTTAAGATATAACAAAAGGGATTTTTTAACATGTGCCTTAGGGCACACGTAAAAATCATTAATTATGTTGAATATTGTTATTATAACTAGCATTTCATATTAATGATGAAATATTAGGAGACAATAATAAAAAAGGTAAATCAAGAAAACAATACAATACCTAAGTTAATTAATATGACATGCTAGTTTCAATAAAAATATTCAATATAATTAATGACTTTTATGTATGCCTTAAGGCATGTATTAGAAAATCACATAACAAAATTGACTATCTTATTATTTAACTGTAATTAAAGTTATGAAATATATTGCCATACTATTATAGTAATAAATAATAAATAAGAAAGGTGGGAGTGGTGGGTTTTGAACAATAATTGGGGAGTTTAATTATGAGTTTTGATGCACCAATGATGGGCGTGGAAAGCCTCCTTTACACGCCTAAAAAGTGATGTGTTTTTTGTGATTTCTTGTCTTATTGACACCATATATATCACCTGACCATCGTCCTTGGTCCAATTGTATCTAGCCTAGGGTGTGTAGATCTAACTCAAAATATTTCAATCTATTTAAATCAAGAGTAACTTATAGAAATATTCAATATGGTTTGGTCAAATTTATAGGATAATTTAATATTTAAAATGTTAATAGGTTACGTTTATGTGGTTTTTAAGAATTGCCACGTTGAATCTTTTGGCCAATGTCGTCGGTGGACTACCGTTAAATTAATGGGTTAATGACTTGAGAGGGTAATATACTTTTGCAAATGTTCACATTTAGGTAACATTCTTTTTTGTGTGCATATTTAGGTAACATACTTGTTATACTTGTTCATATTTAGGTAACAATGTTTTTTTTGTACACCTTTAGGTAACATAGTTGTTATACTTGTTCAAAAACGGGTAACAATGTTTTTTTTTGTTCACATTTAGGTAAGAATATTATTACCTAAATGTGAACAATATTGTTACCTAAATGCCAACAAAAAAAACATTGTTATATGTTTTTGAACAAGTGTAACAAGTATGTTACCTAAATATGCACAAAAAAAACATTGTTACCTGTTTCTGAACAAGTATAACAAGCACGTTACCTAAATGTGCACACAAAAAACAATGTTACCTAAATATGAACATTTGCAAAAGTATATTACCCTCTCAAGTCATTAACCCTAAATTAATATATTGATTATGTTTGTTCTTGTTTTCTATTTTGTTATATACATTTTTATTTATGGGTATGAAGGTGCACCCCAACCCCCTAATCCACCCCATTCTCAACGGCACCATCTTCATCATATCTTTGAGAATTAACAAGCTTGATTTGTCAAGTTTAACTCCACGAATTAGTTAATCTCTTATTGTTTTAATCAACTCTAATAATTGAAACAAAACATCCTTTAGTTATATACGAAAATTTATACAAAAATTACCAAGAAAAATATTATTCTTTAACATCACACATACAAAAGACTATTGTTATTTTCTATGATACTTTTAATAGGAAAATTGTATTTGTTCCTACTAAATATTCCTAATTCATCTTCCTACCCACTAAATAATGTCATGTGGAATCCACTAATCATCTATCTTAATCTCATTCATTATTTTTGACACTTGTATTGATCTAGTGAGTAGGGAGATAGGTAGGAAGATTTAGTAGGAAGATATACAACCTCTCCTTTTAATATAACTAAGAGAAATTGTATTTGTTCATACTTTTTATTCCTACTCATGTTCCTACCCATGTGGAATTGTGACAAGTGTCACATTTAATGAAATAAATAATATTTTAATATACATGTCACAATTCCACATCAGTAGGAACATGAGTAAGGATAAAAAGTAGGAACAAATACAATTTCTCTATAACTAAACACCACTCCACTAAAGTAAACAATGATTATTGATAGATATTAGATATAAAAGTATAAATTAATAAAGAGTAAATTGCAATAATGGTCCATGTGGTTTGCAAGAATTTTCAATAATGGACCAACTTTTGAAAAAACATCGATAATGGTCCAAGTGTTACGATTTACTTTCAATAATGGTCCAAAAATAAGTAAAAATAAGTAAAAAGACCAATTTACCCTTTTTAATTTATTTTTCATTTTTATTTTAATGTTTTATTTATTTTAGTAATTAAAAAAAAGAAAAATAACCCACCCCCACCCCCACCCCCTGCATCACACACACACACACACACACAAACACACACAAACACACACACATACACATACACACACACACACACACTCTCTCTCTCCAACCATAGCCATGGGATCATCTTGTTCATCCTTTTCACCTTCACGTTCATCGGCCGGTTTCTTTTCTATGCAATTCTTCAGCAACCTGCATTGATGCTTTGTTTTCTGCTTGAATCCGTTTCATTACTTAGAAAACTAGAAGAACGCCTGCTATTATAAATGAATTTGATCCATTTTGATACTTCACAGATCACAAAATGATTTGGTAATCTTTCTGGGACCTAAAAACAAGGACTCGAGGAGACACCTTATAGATTCAATTTGAATTCTCTGCAACATCTGATTCAATTCATTCTTCCTGGGAGCCAAAAATAGTGGTGTTCTTCAGTTAAAATTGCAATGACTCTAACACAATTTTGCCCCTAAAATGTAACTTATATAACATATGAACCTATACCTAATCTGCTACAACCATCGTGTAAAGTATAGATCCGTATATCAAAAAGAACAAAGAAAATCTAGGATTTAAGCCCAAGGTTTAAAGAGGATAAACGAATACACACTAGGTTGAGCAGCCCAGCCCTGTTCACCACCCTTAATTTTCTCTGGCAAGGTGTAATTGACGGTGAGTGCACGACCGTAAAGCTCAGCATCATCCATGTTATCCATAGCGGCAGCCGCATCCTCTCTCTCCAGAAAAGTCACAAACCCAAAGGATCGGTGCTTCTGCATCGCCTGATCCAACGACTGTCTTCTTTACATGCACCAAGTCGCACTCCATTGCTTCCCGGCATTGGCATCATGATTTCCGGCGACCTGAGGTCCCCGTCGAACCTTCCCACTCAAGAATTCTACTACTATTGCTTCCGATCTGCCTCGATTTGTTCAGAATTGAACTCTCCAAACTGAAACCGAGCCCTAATCGATTTTCTCTTCACTCGATTTCTCTATCTCTCTGATTCGTACGCACACAAGGAAGCAAACATGAATTTGATTTTTCTCCTTGCTTCTGACTTCTTGTTTTACACTATCTAGGAGAGAGACAAGCGGAGAGAGAGAGAGAGAGAGAGGTGTGGGGGGGGGGAGGAGGTGGGGTGGGGTTGGAATTGGTTTTTTTTAATTCATTTGATAATTATACAATTAAATAAAATTGAAAAAGAAATTAAAAAGGGTAAAATTGTCTTTTAACCCAACCTTTGGACCATTACTGAAAATAAATGGAACATTTGGACCATTATCGATGTTTTTTTAAAAGTTGGTCAATTATTGAAAATTCTTGCAACCCACATGGACCATTATTGTAATTTAATCATTAATAAATAATAAACAAACTGTATAGTCTAATCTAAGTTGTCTAAGTGGAAATTTTGATTATATCAAAATAGTAAATACCCATAGTCCTGAAAGGTGTGAGAGTAGGTATTGGTGTAATTGAACTTTTTCAGTTTTTATTTGCCCGTGACGTGAGATTTATGTGGGAACGTGTTGAGGATCGATTTAGCTCAAACAATAGCATTCTGCCACTTTTTGGCGACTTTCACTTGTTACGTGCTATAAATGATAGGTATAAAGAACAATAAGTAAATAAATGAATAACAACAATGATATGAAGATTAACAACTTTTGTATTCTTTGCTCCTCAGCTATGTGGTAATTCATATCAGAATAGGTAGAATAGAAAAAGTTGCACCGTCTCCAACTGAGGTTTCCTTGACCAATACTAGGAAGATATCACAATGATTGCCTCGCAAGGACTCTATACTTTCTTGGAAAAATTACAACAAATCCTTAAATGTCTAATTATAAGAGAAACCAATAAATATAAATATGATGGGACCCATAGTAGAAGAAAAGTATGGTATATTCTGATTGTCCCAACAACTTCCAAAAACTATTGTATTCTTTTGCTCCTCAACCTATGTGGTAATTCATATCAGAATATGTAGAATAGAAAGGGTTGCCATGTCTCCAACTGAGGTCTCATTGCCCACCACCAGGAAGATTTTATCTCAATAATTGCCTCACAAGGCATATGTGGTAATTCATATATGAATAGTAGGCTAATATTATTCACACATACTGATTTTATCAAAAAGATTAAGTTTGAATATACAAATTTTTACAAAAATTCTAAACTAAAAATAAAAAGCAAAAATAAGAAAAGAAAATCAAAAGAGAACTAGAAAATACTGTCAGTCATCGTGGTAGGTGTCTGAGGGTCCCGCCTCGTCAGTTGTGGCTGTGGGAAATGGTGGCATCTCCTCAAGCCCATAATGTAGCACGATAATGCACTGGCTCTCAACTAGCCACCTCTGCTGGGCCTCAAACTTAGAAACAGTCATCTCCACCCTAGTCACTGTCGTCGTCAAATATCACAAAACATCTTAGACGTCAACAGGCTGCTGCGCGGGCTTTGATAGTGGCTGAACTGGTGGTGTTGGCTGTTTAACCCTCATCCTCCTCTAGGGCATGGCCTCAAGAGCCTGTGCCTCCTCGGTTCCAACTCTGACTGGTGCGATTGTCGGCGCCAACTCATGCTGTCCCATCACCTCCGAGACTCATACCACCCCACGATCTCTAGAAATGGTGCCTCAGCTCGGCGGGGCGGATACAGCCTCAGGCCCTGAGTCATGTCGAGCGTGAGAATCCTGAATGATCAGGCAATGCGTGTGATGTACTGGCCCTAGGTCATCAGACTCCCAGTCCTCGGCCCCTTCCCCTTACTCGTTAGGAAGGTAGCCAGGACGTGTGGTAGGTGGAGGAATCGTGTGGGGTCGATGATCGCCCACATGTAGCACATGTCCTCTCGTAGGACCTTCTCACCACCCCGATGATGATCCAGGGGAGAAATCGATGGAAAGGAGAGTAGAGCCGGCTCTCCCAAGAAAAAACTGGTCGTTGAACATTGTTCACTTCTTCCTCTGTGTAGATGCCAACACGCCTAGCAAAGTCTCCGATCGTGTACTGGCGGCTCCTTCCGCCTAATTGGAATGTCACATGGCGGTCGGCTGGGTCGTCATGCTGAAAAGGGCTCGAGCATGAGCTGCCAGTAAGATATGTCGTCATCTCTGCCCATAAGCCCTTCCCATCCTCGATAGGTGATGGTGCAGACCTCGTCTATGCTTGTGTGGAGAAGTGGCCGCAGTTGATCCCAAAGCCCGATCTGAATCAGGAACTCTCGGTCAAAATGTAGTATGGGCTCTACCGCTCGGGTGCTGATCTCTTTGAGTCGCCGCAGGACTCCTCCAAGACTGCCGTGAATCGTAAAAACTCGTAGGCGGGCAAGTGTGCAATAGGTGTTGGAGGTTGTTGCACCATCTGCACAACTTTCAAGTTCGTGAGAGAATAACAGATTTAGTCCTGACTAGGTTGGTGCCATAGACCACTTTGTTGGAGGCGTATGCCACGAACGTTTACACAATGTGGCGCGGTGTTCATGGATCGCGTCGCGAGTGTGTGATTGTAACAATTCACCCACCAATTTTCACCTATTTAAGTCCATCCAAGTCATGTAATACGTTCCTATGGTCCTGATTAATCCACCTAGGGTGTCAATTTTTGCAAAGAAAACACCCTAGGGCTCGACATTGAGATTTTCCCAAAAATGAAAACTGACCTTGTTTGATCGAATTCTAGCCCTGATTATGTATAACAACTCAAACTAAGTAGTTCTAGGATACATACTGGAGTAGTAGATCACGTAGGTGCAAGAAAATCACGAAAAATCGCAAGTTCGATCGAGTGATCTGTGTGTTCCACGGCGTGTGTTTGGTGGTGGTGTAAAAAGTGAAACGATATTAGGGTAAAAAGGATTGAAATTACCTTGGCTCGTGACGCGGTGTGTCTTACCTGGCGACGTGAACTCGCGTGGAAAGGGCCATGCGCGTCTGGTCTTCCTCGTCCCGTGTCGCGGTTTGGATGTGTTGGCGGTGCAAACTTGACTTTTTCCTTTCCTTTTGTTTTTCCTTTCTGATCCTTCTTCCTTACCCCACACTTGGGTTGGACCACACCTTATCAACTACTGACTGTATAAAATCAACAAAAAATTAAAAGTCTTATGAAAAATAAAAGAAAAACCAAAAAGAAACTAATTACGCTTACGATCGGGTTGCCACCCAACAAGTACTAAGTTTAACATCTTCAGCCAAACGTTCACTACCCTCAACCTGCATCGGACAGGAGTTGATCCTTCTTGGGAAGAAGATCGTGCACCATTTTTGCCATCAAAGTGGTTAGGCGGCCAATCTGATCCTCCATGTTACTAATCAGCGTTTATTGTTCTTCCATACCATGATCATCTTGGCTTCTCGATGTCTTAAGTCTTTGGAAAGAACTTTATTTTTGCATTCCATTATTTCCATAGCAAATTCCAAAGCTTCTTCCCAATTAAGTGTTAGAGATTGCACCAGACTTTCCCACTGTTGATGCTTGTCTATCTTCTCATTCTTTAGCGAGTGCTGATTCACCATATCGTCCTTCCTTTCCAGTTGCTCGCTCTAAGGTAGGGGATGACATTCTTCTTCTTCTGACTCTTCAGGTTCAGGCAAAGTGGGAATGAGACATCCAAAGATCTTCAGTCGACGCGTTTTAGTACGAAATGCGATGTCGATATCCTAGTCTGACAATTTATGATTGCATTCGAGGTGGCTAGAAAGGGTCGTCCCAAAATAAGAGCAGGAGGAGACTCCTTCAGGTTATACTCGTAGTCTATCATGAGGAAATCAATAGGAAAAAAGAACTCCCCTACTTTGACGATCACATTTGTCAATCGGCCCTGTGGAACTTTGGTCGACTAATCAGCGAGTTGTAGCACAGTCGCCGTTGGATCAAGTCCTCCATCTTCATACTGATCATATAAATACCCAGGAAGGATATTTACACTAGACCCAAGATCCAACATGGACTATATGATGGTAACATCACCAAGAGTGATCTTTAGATAAGGCGTCCTTGATCTTTTTGTTTTGAGGGGAGTGTACCGATTAACGACGCACTTGCCTTGACTGTGAGGCGAATCTTGTCAGGAAGGGGTGCCTGTGTCTTCTCTTTCTCATCACATATCTCCTACAGAAACTTGGACTCAGCCGGTGCTTGTTCTAGCTGATCCAAGAGGGGCTAGTTGACCTTGGTCTCCGTTAGTTCTGTCCATAGCTTCTTCGACCTTGCAGCTCGTTTCTTAATGGCCGCAATTGCTGGCTGACACGACTTCCATGTGATCTTTTCCTCCTTCTCCTATTGAACCTCGAGGTCTTCTATTTTCATCGTCTCTGACCCCCATTCGGTATGGTCACTTCAGGGGTTAATTCACTTGTTGAGACTTCACTTTGATTATCCACGACGTTAACATGTTCTTTCCAGGTTATTGTACGTGATTAGGGTTGACCTCTATGTTGCTCGGGTTCTTGACGTTGTCTCTCTTCCCAACTTCTTCAACAAACTGGGAAATTGTCTCTCCATATTGATGATGGATTTTGCATTAGCTTGGGTCTGTTGATGTGCCTTTGTCGCAAAATCTAAAACCCGGTCAAGCTTCTAAGCTTGAGTTTCTTGCATAGGAGGATCATTGTTATTATTGTTGTTGTTGTTGATAGGTTGATACTGTCGCTGCTGATTCTGGTTCTGTCCTTGATAATTGCCCTGGCGATTGTTGTAGTTGTTATTGTTGTAATTACCATTGTGGTTCAGCCCTCCTTGATTGTTTGGTCTGTATGGCTGGGAAATGTTGTTGTTGTACTGTCCTTGTCCATAGACTTGTTTAACTTGTTGTTTCCTATTGCATTGCTGATAATGTTGCTGCTAGTTGCATGGATCTTTGTTGATAGTGGCAAGCAACATGTCAAATTTCTGACTTAGGGCCCCGATCTCAGCTTTGACCTCCTTTTTCTAGGCATTGTCGATCCCCACCACTGTTGCAGATGTAGTGGTGTCCAGTTTCTTAGCAGAGTAGTTAGTCTTAGACCAGTTGCTTAATTGCTCCAAAAATCTCCAGGCCGTATCGTTGTCTTGCATCATGATCGTGCCTCCAGATGAGGCATTAATGATTGGCTGGCTCGTGCTATCTATCCCCATCGAAGAAGAATTTGACCAATTGACATCGAGGAAACTCGTGATGTGGGCACGAACGAAGTAATTCCTTCAGGCGTTCGATGGCGTCATGGAATTATTCCCCTGGCTTCTGCAGGAAATCTTGGATAGCCCTGCGTACTTTCGATGTCTTACTGGCTGGGTAGAATTATTGAAAAAATTTTGTTTTAAGCTGCTCCTAAGGAGTAATACTATTGGGAGGCAGTGACGTAAGCTAGTACTTTGATTTATCCTTTAAAGTTAAAGAAAATAAACATATATAAATGGTTATAGGGATCATCTTGCTTATAACCCATAAATTAGGGCAAAACGCTAATAACTGAGGTTAAATATCGACCTGATGCTCATTTCCCTCCGCAAAGAATATAGGTGACGAATCATCATATTTCCTCGGTCGGATATGAGAGGCAACAAATTTACCGATTGGTTGTTAAAGTACAAGGGAGGAACGAAGTTCCTATCGTATACCGTTATTGTAATACTGTTGACCCTGCCGGTTCTGATTCTAATTCTGTCGAGGTCATCGACCTTGATTCCACTGGTTGCCCTGATTATAGTTTGGCATCCAGCCTTCGTCTCCGTCTTCAAACTCTAAGTCTCCCAACTGAGTTTGGTGTTGTTGTTGTTGCTGTGGTGGTTGCTGTTGAGGTTGGCGTTGGCGTGGCACGCGATTGTTGGGCATTCCCTAAGTCGGCCTGATCCCTCCATTGGGTCCGCGAGGATTGGGTGGTAGTTTTAATATTATGTGCACGGGTGGTGGTACTTGGACAGGGGTGGCCCTGTATTATTACCACTGCTATTACTAGTTGAGGCTCCATTCGTATTGACTGGAACCTGGGGAACAACTGACTGTTCCCTTATTACCTTGGTTTGAAGCTCAGTGGTAATGTCTTTGATTAAAACATCGTCAGGCTGCATACTGAAAAGATGTCGAATAACTCTTTCTCGCTGTCATTTTGATTTCTGGATCAACCAAAAGAAGTGATGATTGCTCGCCCCGACGTGTCACATGCATAAAGTACGCGCAATCAAGAAAACAGAAAAACTAAAAAAAATTGACACATAGTGTCAAGCGCACAACTCACAGGCAACAGCGCCAAAATTTGACACATTGCAGTCGTTGATGTGGTCAAAGATACTAGATATAACATTACTATCCAATAGATAGGGTAAGTAAGGGCCGAACCATGAAGTTCGTGGTTGACACTGTTGTGTCGATAACAAAACTATACTATAGTGTCACTCTATAGTAGGTATATTACTACACTGGATCCCAATATCAAACTCAAAACAAACATATAAACAACAATAAACTAGATCTACACACAAACTATAGATCCAAACACTGACGATACTAAAAACCAAATCTTTTATAAAACAAAGAAACCTGACAATCGTTCTCGAACCATAACCAAATCAGAAGACTAATGCTTACTCCCAGAATGGAAAACCGATCTCTGTGATTAGAGATATATTTGGATGCGGAATACTCATAGCAGAAGAGTCGTTCCAAAACCGAGAATGTTGCAAATAATAGTAAAACTAGCCAACTACCAAGTGTAAAACTGAAAAGCTACGAAATTGAGTTAAAGATGCCAGACATCTATTCGATGGATCAGTCTTCGCTCCCTGAAATTCGACCTAGAAACCTCTATTTATAGTTGTGAAATCTGGTGGCTCGCGCCGCCGACCATGGGTTTTCGCGTCGCGAGTCTTGCCTTATCCCGATTCCTCGCGTTTTAAATTTCAAGTCAAATTAGACAACGTTTTTATCCAACATTCGGCGCCACGAATAGCACTTCCCCGCGTCACGAGCTTCTTTTGATCCTTATCCTCGTTTCTTTATCTCTATCTTCATTGATTTTACACTTTAAACTCTGCAATTTAACATAAATACCACACAAGACAACTTGCATTAAAATTGAGGAGTGTTAGTCATTTTACAAAGATAAAACAACCAAAACCGGGTCTAATAACACATAAAATATGTAAAATAAAAGCGTATTATCTTGTGTTTAAGCATCAAGTTCTATTATATATAAAAGCTTACCCTTCTAGAGTCATATTAGAAAATTTAGGTGTTAAACTTACCTATTCAAACAAGATTTTTCCTCGAAATCAATAAAAAAAAAGATGCACGCACTTGGTCTTGAACTCTTTTTCCAATTGTCACGCTACATCCGGTTCCATTGTGGTGTTGTCATTGTACCTTTACCATTGCCATCTGTTTGTTTCTCAACTTTTTCACCTTTTCTATCCAACATGCTAAATTTTCATCAATTTTGATTTCCGCATAGGATTGTTTCAGTTCATCAAAGAGACTCATAAGAAGATAGAACACATGAAAAACATTATCGATCGTGTATTCTCGTGTGCAATGTTAGAGTAAAAAAAGTTGACTTAGAATGCACGTATTTTTTTCTCAAGACTGTGATTGTTTCACTAGCTAGCTTAATGTAATGTATTCGACCCAAGTATTAATTTATTCACGTGGTGCAAAACTTTTGGTTTTGATTTAAAATCTTGTTTCTTTTTTACTTCTAACTCTTAACTTTGCGATACTTTAAATTATTTTGTTTCATTGTGTACCGGCATGTTGCAATATTAAAGACCTACACGTGCATATAAAAAATCATCTACATAAACAAGCGTACACTGTCAAAAGGATTATTAAATTCCAGATAGGATTCAAGCATGCCAAGCGCTTGTAAGTGCTACTTAACATTATTGCATGATCTTCATAATATACGTGTCATGCCATCATTTTCATTTCCGGAAACAAGTTATGACATACATAATCCTCCACATTACATTCATGTCATACTTTTTGAATGTTAATGTAATCTAGCAATACTAATCTTGATAAATGGAAATAAGAAAATCTCAATGTTTTATTATTTTAAGTCGGTTTATGAAAATGTTTTAAAATTAAGTTCTTTTATATAGAAAGACAGGATACCGGCTAACATATTTAATTTAACAATTTCTTTGGGTTTATCAGGTTTCATACTCAAGAAATCTTCAATAAAAACTCATTACACTGTACCAGTTTATGAAAAAATCTCAAAGTTAAATAGGACAAGATACCGACTAATGTATTCAACGTTGTCATGAATTGCATTTGTCCAAAATATAAAACAACGGTATCCAACAAAAGTTAGTAGTTATTATTGATGAACTAAACACAAAAAGTCAAATACCGTTAATAGTAAATATGACTCGTTTGTAGTGGAAAGAAGTTTAAAAAAAGATGACACGGTCGGATATGAGATCACGCATTAACATCTAGATGCTCTCAAATCACTTATAAACAAAAACACGCTCTTTATAAATAATATACATTATCGAAACTTGAGTCGTGAAGTGTGGTTATATCAATTCGAATTGGAAAAGTTTGTTATACATTGACGACTTTTTCTCTCACGCACGTTCTAGCTCCTCCAGTCCCACCTAATCTGTGAGTACATAACTGTAACCAGCTATTCCAATTTGAATTGATAAAACCACACTCGACGGATCAAGTTCTTACTCGTGGCTTTCGATAAGGTTTATTATTTTGTTTATAAGTAATTTAGAGCATTTGAATGTTAATGTGTGAACTCGTATTTAGTCGTGTCATCTTTTTTTATTCTGTCCACTACAGCGGAACCATAATTACTATTACCAGTATTTTACTTTTAGTGTTTCAGTTTCATCAATAATAAACACTAGTTTTTGCTGGATACTATTGTTATACATTTTGGACAAATGCAATTCTTTCCAACATTGAATATGTTAATGCCAGTATTTTTCTGTAAAATTTTCTTTTTAACTTTGAGACATTTTCATAAGTTAACCCAAATTATAAGATTTTACCGTAGATTTTCAATTTAGGAAACCGACTAAAACGGAAGAAATAGTTGAATTAAATATGTTAGTTGGTATCTTATCCTTTTATGTAAAACTTATTTAACTTTAACACATTTTATAAACCGGCCTAAAATAATAAAATATTATTGTAGATTTTCCATTAAAATATTATTCTAGTTGGCATAATTATACAACTCGGATATTCAATTAAAAGGTTTAGACTTAATATCATCAATACCCGACGGTTGTCAAATGTTTCCACGTCATGATCTCTCTATTTAGTTGAACGTCGAGTCCGGGTCATGCATCTCTATTTTCTTTTCACCAACATTGAGATTTATGAGTTTACAAACAGTGGTCAAAAACTTTTGGGGCTATATTGAAAATAACAAATCTTAAATCACAAGATTCCATCTTTTCATAAGCAATTTAGGGGCGTTTGGTTTACAGAATTTTTGCAAAGAAATTGAAATCTTTAAGATAAACGAGAATTTAACGGAATTGGAATATGAAGAAATTTGAATCTCTATCGCGTTTGACATGTATAATCCTACGCTATGATTTAGATGGTCATAAATAAAAACATAATTTGATTTCGGTCGTTAATTAGACCAGCTTTAATGGATTTGAAAACACAAAGATAACGCTCAAAAGAGTTCAGATAGACCTCTATAACAATTTTGTGTGTATTAATAGTTACCAATTTAATGGTGTATTATTCACGATCTATATTTGTAATTTCATAATATAATTATAGTTAATAAGGTTAAATAAAATGATTAAAATCGGTAAACAAAATATTGATTTAGTATTATTGTATTATTCGTATAAAGTTTGAATATGTAGTAAGAATAAAAACTGCATCATGATATTAAAAAAGTCACTTTATTAGTATTTTTAGTGTTTTGCGGTTGGATTGAAGTTAGTCTTGAACACTTGATATATATCATCATATGTAATGCAGTAGTATAATAGTATTGGTATTTTAGTGTACTATTAATACATGGGCCCAAAGCCCCAAATAATCGGGATACTTGACCTTAAAATCTTTCATCCATTTTCTGTTAGCCCAATTATAATAGAAAATTTGTAAATAGCATTATTAGAATAGGATTATATCATGAAACGAATGAATTGGATGAATTATCATTTTGAAAGTATTAGGATACCCGGAGTGGTTCGCGAGCTGGTGGCAGATGGTGGCTGGTACTGTCGAGATCCTTGGTGCCACCGTCTTTTGTCATACGGGTTTGGAAAAGATAGGTGGATGACGGGTGGACTATCGGGCCTTCTTTGGGGGATAGTTTATATATATATATATATATATATATATATATATATATATATATATATATATATATATATATATATATATATATATATATATATATATATATATATATATATATATATATATATATATATATACTAGGTAAATTTTAAGGGTCGTGCTCAGCACGGCCCACGGATGGTCGAAGGATTCATTTAAAACAAGGGAGATGGAATACATTTTGTAACAACATAACATATTGCAATAGATTTCCCAATATAGAAAGCAAATCATTTAAGCAACTCATCAGAATTAACTTTAAACCAAAGACGTGAAACGAGAACATCAACTAATATTGAAAATAAAATTTCCAAAATAAGTAAATTTGAGGAGCAACGATGAACTGACCATTCTGATAGACTAAAAACCAAATAAATCCATCGCAATATTATGCTAAGAACAAAAGTCTGAAAGTAGAATGCTACAAATGGGTAGATTTTCACTATAAAATGTTTAATAAGGGAAAAAAAATGAAAGTACATTGGTATAATTCCAAAATAAATATAAGTACATTACTACTAAATGAATGGTCTAATGCAATTCATTTAAGATTGAGCCAAATTCCAAAACGAAACAAGTACGTTTCTGAAATTTTATGGTTTAATTACTTATACTATATTTTTCCGAAAACCGTAGAAGTTGCAATGTTTTCTAACTTAACCATTTTGACCTTACAGTTATAAGATTCAGGGGTATGCAACACGATGAGTAAACTCATTGAGGTCAATATACCTTGTGGCAAATTGTACTGTGTAAATTTTGGGACAGTTCATCGTGTAAGAAAAGCAACTAATTTCTTAGTAGATAAGCCTTATCTCATGAAGCTAAATAAATGCCCCAATAACAAGTCATGTACTAATTAAGAAGAAAAGGACTCATGAATTCTAGATTAAAGTTCATTTTGTCACTGAGCAAAAAATGTGGAATTTAATTTAATAAACTCTTTAAGCCAAATAATAACACACTCAACACTCATAGATGACTATCATTTATTTAAGGTCCGTTGCAATGAAAAGTCGAGTATGAGGATTTGGAAAGCTAATAACTCTAATTCCATATGCTAAGATGCAATTTACAACACAAAGTATGCCCAACCCTAATGAATTCACGTTTGCAATGTTTTTATTGTTTATATATGTAATTATTATATTTATTCCATATGCTAAGATGCAATTTACAACACAAAGTATGCCCACCCCTAATTAATTTACGTTTGCAATGTTTTTATTGTTTATATATGTAATTACTATATTTATTTCAAACTAAATATGAGGGTATTTTGGTCTCTTCATTAAAAATGAAAGAATGGATTGAAGCTACTCCTTGGATAGTAAACATGGACAGTAAAAAAAAACATTTTACGGCAACCTTTTCACTTACATTACGGAGGACCTGTTTGATTTTTTTTTTCCACCACCACCTTCTCCTCTTTCTTAACCTTTCCTATTTTCTTGCTGGTCCAAGTACCTTCCGTTTACACATTCCAATGTACAACTATTGAACCAAAACATCAGATTTATCACTGCTAATATAATAAAGTAAAGAACCAGGAACCCTTGGAAAGTTATTCAAGCTCCAACCGGATCTAACATACTTTTCATCTAACTCGTATACTTGAAAAGAATCTTTTGGAACCCACTACCGAATGTACCGGTTTTTAGTTCACCACCACAAAAAAAACCTACATTTTCACAAGAATACCATAAATGGTTGCTGATTAATGTTACAAAAAGTTTTTGGAAAGATGGATAACTTGATTTCTTTGGTAGGATGTTTTTAGCAACATAGTCGGTTTATGTGATAAAAAAGAGGAAATGAATCAGAACTCGATTTGAAGTGTCATCAATGGCCTGTTAAGATTGATTAGAAGCAATCGGATGAAGATGAAGATGGTAATTGAAACTAAGAGATGATTGAGTAAACCCTTTAGAGCATTAAAACCTGGCATGTTGATTCTTATTGAAATTTTAGGGTTCAGTAGTAGAGATGAAGGGATTGGACCTGATAACGTGTTACCAAATAATAAGGCATTAACCATCACCCTGATGGCCTAGTGGATAAGGCTTAGGACTCCTTCTCTTCCCCCATAAGGAGGTTCCGAGTTCTAATCCCACTCCCTTCCTTTCCCTATAGGGAGTGTTAGGTTTCAATCAGGGGATGGCCACTGGCCACCTCTCTACCCCCGTAGGTGATTGACCCGTACCACCCTGCTGCCAGGTGTGCGTGGGCCCCGAGGTTGCTTCATCAGGGTCATCCAAAGGATGGGTCGGGTGGGGTCCTCGGTTATCAAAAAATAATAATAATAATAATAATAATAAGGCATTTGAAGATTGGGATGGTCATCAGCCTTGCCCAAATTAGGTCGTGGAGTTGGTTGTAATTGGCGCTCAAGTGAATAGCAAGCTTTTAAGCACCATTATATCCTTGTTTAATAATTGAACACCGCAAATGAAGCAAAAAAAGCAGAAAAATAAATATAATAAAGAGAGAATTTGACGAACTGGCTAGCAAGAGGAAAGAATCTCTTTTATTTCTCTCTCTGTAATTACAAAATAAAAATACAATAAGTTATTCAAAATGGAACATGAAATCGACTTATGATGACAGCCGTGGTGCATACCTGCTTCAATTATGAAACGGTGGTGTAGTGATGGTGTATCGAAATCCATGAATGCTCAAAAGCCTGCAAACAGATACACTTCCACCAAAATCGATCGGTTGTTCTTTTATGAAAAGATATATTGCGGAACCGGTGGTGGAACAAAGAATCCAAACGTGAATCAAATATCAGAGAGCCAAGAGAAGATTAAGTAACGTGGCCTCCATGTAACCCAATCTTGGAAAAAATGTCTTTCTATTCGAAGAGCCGAGAGAGAAATCTAGATATTTTGACTACTGTCTTCAATCTCGTTCAAATCCAATTATCATCAACATTAAATTCAAAATACTCCACAAATTTCTCTATCGATCCAGAAAATAAAGTGATTAGTTTTGCATAAACACTCGTTAAATAACATCACCGACAATCATTCCGTACCCTAATCCAACCTGAAGTTAAAATTAAAGAACCGTGTTCAAGAGGTTTCAAGAGAGCCTAGGATTTTTAAATTCAACCGCCTTGACTCGATCATAATCATAATCAACATTAAATTCAACCGCCTTTGACTCGTTCAAATCCAATCATAATCAACATTAAATTCAATCACCTTTGACTCAATTGTAGTAAGGATTGTTGGTAGGGGTGAATCAGTGGTATGGTTACAATAAAGAATAAAAAATTTCAAAGCATACTCAATCCCCTTCACTTTCTTGTAGTCGGCCGGATGTCCCATGTCGTCAAAGAACTTTAGTGGGAGAAAAGAATGATGGAGCAAGCTTCACAAAATTTTCAAGAGATGTGATGCAATTGGAAGGGCATGAGGTCGTTTACAGAATGAATCAAACTCTGTAACAAATAGAATACGCATAGGTGAAAAAACCCTTTTCTTTAATAATAATGAGCAGTGGCGTATAGGAGAGGTAAATCTAATTTCAAAGAAGATGGTTGTACAGGCCATATTTTTTGATCGCTTATAGAAGGAGGGTGTAGGCAGGAAAAGGCTATGGTGGACGATTAGGAAGGCGTCGTTCGATGGATAGGTAGATGGCGTCAAGAGTTGCAATTGAAGCGGCGTGGGTCAATAGGAAAGAAGATTTGCGTTCGTTCTGTGGATGATTACACGGCGGCTTAAAAATGATACTTGAAGATGAATAGTGAATGAAAAAAATGGTTTTTTTATATAATGACTAGGTACATTTTAAGGGCCGTGCAAAGGTTAAATTTTTGTCTGAAAATGTATTGATGGTATTGTAAATGGCTTCTGTCAGATTGGATCTATTACCTATTTAGATAATTTGTGAAAATGTGTTGAATGTAATGTAAAATTATTGTTATTTGTGTGATCTATTATATATCCGGTTCAAAAAATAACATATAGAAATTAATGATTTAAAATTGTTAGCATAGATAAACAACAACAATCTCCCTCTTGTTTTTTCTCTCTCTCTCTCTATTGTTTTTTTTCTTTGTGACTCTCCTCTAGGTGCAGGTGGACGCTCGTATAGACCACCCCCTCCATGGTGTAGAGGAGAGTTCTGTTATTGTGCCTTCATGAGAATGCCATTGTCATACCCGACAACCTGAGACATTGGGTTTTCTTGGATTTAGCGTAAACTTAATATAAGAGTCTGACCATTTATTCATTAGGCATTACTACCGCATGGACTTCATTAACTCTTCAAGTTAGTAGTTGTTGGCTTGATAACACCAATATTGAGCAAAGAATTAGAAATAAGTTATAGAACTCTTGATCATAAAATCAATGAAACGTATGAAATAGAAACCCAAGTAGCAACAAAGTTGATTATAATAGTGACAAGAGAGAATAATGTTAGGAATCGGATCGGGTACACGCAGCGGAAACACACTATCACACACACAAACTCACGAAAATAAAGCAAGAAGAACACAAGGATTTTTACGTGGTTCGGATTCGGTGCAAATCCTACGTCCACGGGCTACAACTAGAGAAATCTTATTAATACTCACAAGATTACAATTTATAACTCTTGTTTTGAGCTCAAGTGGTGCATCTTCTAACTCATACATTGATGCTATTTATATATGTTAGAAGGTAATATGAAATCAAAACAAAATTTAGGCTACCTAACAAAATTTGTCAAACTTCACCAACCTTCATAATATTCACACTTCACCTAACAATCTCCCACTTGAATATTTTGAACAACGTATTAAAACAACCAAGTCTTCCAAGCCTCCAGCTCCCAAGAACAAGCTAAACTTAGTCCAATTTCTCTAATTGCAGCCACCGCCAGGCTAGTTGAAGCTCCCACTAACTCCAACTCAGCCGTGGCTAAGCCCACCACTGACTCATCCTCTGTCTCAACCGGTTTGGACACTCCACCAGCTCCAGAGATACACCGAGGACCACTAACACTCTCCAAACTTTGCAAACTTCCAACAGGAGAGAATTTTTCAGTCTTAGTCTTCAAAACCCAACGGCTCTTTATAACTGTACCAGGAACACACCCCGTGCTCCCACTATCACAAAATCCCCTGAATGGTTTAGACTTTCCGACTCGTTCAGCTAACATCCACTTGGCTCCAGAATTCATGTTTGCAAAATGAACTCTCTTAGCACTAGATTTAGCGAACCAGATTTTGTCATGCTTAACAGGGACGGTCATACTTCCCTCAGCAGGCACCTCAACCATATACAATGACTCATGCTTCATACCTTGAGCAATCACCGAATTACCATTGACCACCCTCCATTTACCACCACCAAACCTTACTTCCAGTCCTTGTTTATCCAGCTGACCAACAGAAATCAATTTCTTCTTCAGCTCCGGAATCACCCTGACATTCTTCAGGTTCCATGTAGTTCCCAATGAAGTCACCAGATCAATATCTCTCATGCCCGTTACTTGAAGCATATCGTCATTTGCTAACCGTACCTTCCCAAAATCTCCTTCTTTTAGATTCACCATCGTTTCTCCGTTGTCCATGACGTGAAACGAAGCCCCTGAATCCATGACCCAAGAGTCTACAGAACTTTCCATACTTAGTATCAATGCATCATCCTCAGACACACTCTCAGCACCAACAATGTTCAATTCTTTCTTTGGACATTGACTCTTAACATGTCCCACCTCCTGGCAGTTCCAACACTTCACATTCTTCCGAGTTCTAGATGAACTTCTTCCCCGACTCCCACTGTTCCTGCTATTCCTTCTACCTCTGTCCATATTCAATAATGCAGAAGAAGATGATCCACCTTGATTTTTGCGTCTGATATCCTCGCCCAAAACCAAGTCTCTAACCCTTTCAAAAGTCATACCACTAGCTCCCACGGAGCTAGTAACAGCCGTAACTGTTCCGGACCAGCTATCAGGTAGTGAAGCTAGCAGCAGTGCAGCTTGAGTTTCATTATCAAATTTAATTCCCACAGATGACAATCTGGACATAATTGAATTTAGATTGTTAATGTGAACCGTAACTGAGCTGTCTTCATTCATCCTTGTCGTGAACAATTCCCTCATCAAGAACACCTTGTTAGCCGCCGACGGTTTCTCATACATGTTCGTCAGAGCATCCATCATACCACGCGCCGTGGTTTCCTTCATGATGTTGAAAGCGACGCTCCTTTCCAACGACAATATAATAACCACCTTAGCTTTCTTGTCCTGTGAGTTCCACGCATCTTCAGCAGCTTTTTCCATTTTCTCCGGTTTGTCTCCAAGTACCACGTCCAAATCTTTCTGACATAGCAATGCTTCTAATTGCATTTTCCACCAGCTAAAGTCAGAACCGTTGAACTTCTCGATTACAACCTTGTCTTCAGCCATTACGACAAACAAGAGACAAATCTTTTATAGTACTTTTGTGTGACAGAACAGTACCCTTCAAAGTACCAAGACACCTTTAATACGATTAATAGAAATTAGTTTCTGATGTGGAAGATCAGACAAAACTGCAACCACAAAGCATACTCTAATTTCTAAAACCGAGACCTCCTCCAAAACCCGAAGCTCTGATACCAGTTGTTAGGAATCAGATAGGGTACACGCAGCGGAAACACACTATCACACACACAAACTCACGAAAATAAAGCAAGAAGAACACAAGGATTTTTACGTGGTTCGGATTCGGTGCAAATCCTACGTCCACGGGCTACAACTAGAGAAATCTTATTAATACTCACAAGATTACAATTTATAACTCTTGTTTTGAGCTCAAGTGGTGCATCTTCTAACTCATACATTGATGCTATTTATATATGTTAGAAGGTAATATGAAATCAAAACAAAATTTAGGCTACCTAACAAAATTTGTCAAACTTCACCAACCTTCATAATATTCACACTTCACCTAACAATCTCCCACTTGAATATTTTGAACAACGTATTAAAACAACCAAGTCTTCCAAGCCTCCAGCTCCCAAGAACAAGCTAAACTTAGTCCAATTTCTCTAATTGCAGCCACCGCCCATCTTCAAGTACTAGAAAGGCCAGTTGAAGCTCCCACTAACTCCAACTCAGCCGTGGCTAAGCCCACCACTGACTCATCCTCTGTCTCAACCGGTTTGGACACTCCACCAGCTCCAGAGATACACCGAGGACCACTAACACTCTCCAAACTTTGCAAACTTCCAACAGGAGAGAATTTTTCAGTCTTAGTCTTCAAAACCCAACGACTCTTTATAACTGTACCAGGAACACACCCCGTGCTCCCACTATCACAAAATCCCCTGAATGGTTTAGACTTTCCGACTCGTTCAGCTAACATCCACTTGGCTCCAGAATTCATGTTTGCAAAATGAACTCTCTTAGCACTAGATTTAGCGAACCAGATTTTGTCATGCTTAACAGGGACAGTCATACTTCCCTCAGCAGGCACCTCAACCATATACAATGACTCATGCTTCATACCTTGAGCAATCACCGAATTACCATTGACCACCCTCCATTTACCACCACCAAACCTTACTTCCAGTCCTTGTTTATCCAGCTGACCAACAGAAATCAATTTCTTCTTCAGCTCCGGAATCACCCTGACATTCTTCAGGTTCCATGTAGTTCCCAATGAAGTCACCAGATCAATATCTCTCATGCCCGTTACTTGAAGCATATCGTCATTTGCTAACCGTACCTTCCCAAAATCTCCTTCTTTTAGATTCACCATCGTTTCTCCGTTGTCCATGGCGTGAAACGAAGCCCCTGAATCCATGACCCAAGAGTCTACAGAACTTTCCATACTTAGTATCAATGCATCATCCTCAGACACACTCTCAGCACCAACAATGTTCAATTCTTTCTTTGGACATTGACTCTTAACATGTCCCACCTCCTGGCAGTTCCAACACTTCACATTCTTCCGAGTTCTAGATGAACTTCTTCCCCGACTCCCACTGTTCCTGCTATTCCTTCTACCTCTGTCCATATTCAATAATGCAGAAGAAGATGATCCACCTTGATTTTTGCGTCTGATATCCTCGCCCAAAACCAAGTCTCTAACCCTTTCAAAAGTCATACCACTAGCTCCCACGGAGCTAGTAACAGCCGTAACTGTTCCGGACCAGCTATCAGGTAGTGAAGCTAGCAGCAGTGCAGCTTGAGTTTCATTATCAAATTTAATTCCCACAGATGACAATCTGGACATAATTGAATTTAGATTGTTAATGTGAACCGTAACTGAGCTGTCTTCATTCATCCTTGTCGTGAACAATTCCCTCATCAAGAACACCTTGTTAGCCGCCGACGGTTTCTCATACATGTTCGTCAGAGCATCCATCATACCACGCGCCGTGGTTTCCTTCATGATGTTGAAAGCGACGCTCCTTTCCAACGACAATATAATAACCACCTTAGCTTTCTTGTCCTGTGAGTTCCACGCATCTTCAGCAGCTTTTTCCATTTTCTCCGGTTTGTCTCCAAGTACCACGTCCAAATCTTTCTGACATAGCAATGCTTCTAATTGCATTTTCCACCAGCTAAAGTCAGAACCGTTGAACTTCTCGATTACAACCTTGTCTTCAGCCATTACGACAAACAAGAGACAAATCTTTTATAGTACTTTTGTGTGACAGAACAGTACCCTTCAAAGTACCAAGACACCTTTAATACGATTAATAGAAATTAGTTTCTGATGTGGAAGATCAGACAAAACTGCAACCACAAAGCATACTCTAATTTCTAAAACCGAGACCTCCTCCAAAACCCGAAGCTCTGATACCAGTTGTTAGGAATCAGATAGGGTACACGCAGCGGAAACACACTATCACACACACAAACTCACGAAAATAAAGCAAGAAGAACACAAGGATTTTTACGTGGTTCGGATTCGGTGCAAATCCTACGTCCACGGGCTACAACTAGAGAAATCTTATTAATACTCACAAGATTACAATTTATAACTCTTGTTTTGAGCTCAAGTGGTGCATCTTCTAACTCATACATTGATGCTATTTATATATGTTAGAAGGTAATGTGAAATCAAAACAAAAATTAGGCTACCTAACAAAATTTGTCAAACTTCACCAACCTTCAAAATATTCACACTTCACCTAACAAATAATTTAGTTTAAGTGAGACTTGAAAAAATACTATGAAAATCTTGGTCATCACTCTTAATTATGTTATTGTTAATTTTACCATGAAATCATTTAGAACAATACACAAAAGAACTAAAAGCAATACCTTTATCAAATTCGACATCTTCTTAATTTTCTTTTCTTGAATTGATGACGTACTTATTAATTGTGTAAAATACGATATGTATGTGTAAAATATGTCGTTAGATAAAAATGGGATTTTGACATAATATAAACATGTCCTTTTGAGACTGACAATTTAATATAAACTACACAATTGAAATGATTTAGTAAGTAATTTGTGTAAATTCAACAACTGAAGTAACATATGAATTGTGTATTCCAATGAAATTTATAAGCATGTTAACTATCGAGAAGAAACGAAACGAGGTTAACTGAAAATCATTAGACGGATGTTTTATTTTCCCGCAATGTAGTTATAATAATGCAAATTTAGATAGTTGGGTGTATAGGATATTTTATATAAGATTCATCTAACTACATAATTTCTATAATTTTCCAAGGCCTTGTATTATTTTGGAGTCCATAAATCTATATGACATTGTGTGATTCCTCTGTTTTCAACACTGATTTATTTTATCCTGCGAAATTATTGCAAGGGTGTGGTTAATCCATGTTTAAACATAGTAGTGTTTGGTTTGTGAAATAGAAATCATAATATTAGTTCTAGCAAGAAACATAGAAACTTTTAAAACATACCTACATAAATTGACATTAATCGTGACAAATATGTGTTCTTTGCTTTGGGTGTGTATTTCAATCGTGTTGTAAACATAATAGTCTTGAGTTTTGTTAAATTGCAAATATATATTTGTTCTTGCTAGGAACATATAAAAATTTATATATCACACGTATTGACATGAAGTTGGTATATGCAAAAGCAGGGGAATAATTTAGTGTAGAATTGCGCGAGAAAATGAAACAAGAACATACCCGGTATGTTTTGTCGTAGCGCTACCGAAAAGCCGTTGAGCGTTTACAATGGGACTCCGTAGATTACTTTTGATTCTGAATTTCGTAAATCATTAGACTAATTGTTGACAACATATATTTCTTTGAAAGACGATGTTACGAATGGTAATTTAACCGCTGTATTTTAACTGTTGCAGTTGTCAGGCCGTTGCACGCGTACACGTAGTATCTCCTCTGTTGAGGCAAGATTTAATAATCATTAGGGTTAAAAGAAACAAGAAATGAACTCGTATTCAAATGCTAAAATCGTACATGTTTCCCTTCAATTGTTGGAAGTAAAAGTGATATGCATCTATTCGGACCTAATTTCTAACAAGCAGTTTCTTAAAATTATATAACTCCACATTAATCTTGATTTCTTCAAAATTTGAAGGGTATATGGTAATAAAAAGAGCACAGAAACAAAAATCTAGAAAAACAAACATACATTGAATCGCATAAATGTTTACCGATTATAGGGGAAAACGAACTATCATATGCAATTAATACAAGTAAAACGAAATAACAGAAAAATGCATAATTGAATCATGTATCGCGTATATACAGTCTTTAGGAGTTCTAGATTTGGCAAGAACTTCCAAATCAATGAGACTCAAATACATAAGCCCTAAAGTAAGCACAGACATCAAACCGGCAAACAAAACCAGCACTACTATCCCAATATGAATATAAAAATGGGGCTCGCAACATGAGTACTCCACCGTCATAACAATATAATCAAATTCGTTCTTCTTACAGCCTTCCTATCATTATGCTTCCGAAACCCTAACTCCCGCCCTTCAACGTTATTCAAGAATCAAATGATAAAAAAAATAATATCAGAATCGGAGGAGGGGCAAGGGTGTAACAACTATCTTTTGGTACACCAACTTTAACCGACTTTTCTTTACCATACACCAACGATTATTTGTTGCCTCTAAGAAACCAATTTGTCCATTCTCGCTGTGTGGCACCGATGGAAACCCTAAACATAAGGAGAAAAGGGGTTCAATACTATAAAGAGCAAATACAAGAAGAGGTAAAGGCCCGATGGATGATGGTGATCTGAACAGCGTTTTAGATCGCCCTCTAACTGGAAATTGAAATTAAGGGGACAGAAGCGGTGGCGACGAACCAAAAGGAACCCGCGTTGCCTGAAGTGGGAAACCTTATATAAATTTTCCTACTGAATCATCCCGTTCAAGCCCTAAGTCGTTGATCACTGGGCTCTCATTGTTGTGCTCTGACCATAAGAATATGAAAATAAAAAAAGAATACAAAATAACGGTGGTGGAGAATCGTAGTTGAAACGGTATACATTGATTGGAAGAGATATGGCGTCTTTAGTAAAGGGCGTGATTCAAGAGGAAGAAGGTAAAGAGAAATAATTTGAAGAGATGTGATCGTTTGGAATAAACAGCGGGTTATTCAAATGATGAACAGGTGGCTCACGGAAAACCTTAAAAGAAGCAAAACATGCAAACGAGAAAAAAAGTCTTTTTTTATATAATAATGATATATATACACACACACCAAAAATATTTTACCCTGTAACCCTTATAAATACGTCCTCCACCATTTCAAAAACCATATCATCCTTTTTCGCTCTTTCCTTAATATTCTCTCGAAACCCTTTTCTCTCTTTCAATCATATTTTATCCAAACACCTTCGTTTTCAAAATCGAGTGGACTCAAACCATGAGAAATCCAAAAAACAGATTCTTCTTAGAGATGAAACCGTCAGGACGAAGGCAGTTTAAATATTCCTTCAACCCCAGCGTCTTATTATACACAATACCAACAATTTTCATACCAACAAATGCCAATGCCAAAACCCTACAACCAATTTTCACTCTCCCAAGACTACCCCAAGACAATAGTCCCTTCCAACAACAACTATCCATCATATTCAAATATAATGTGAACATAGTATACCATATTTTAATACATCCATAACATTGCAATAGAAGCATTATTTTGGGTAAGCTATTTCAAACATATAAGCATAGCATAACATACTACTATCCTATGCATGATTTCATATAGTCTACCACATGTTCTCATGACCTTTCAAGAACTTTATTGCGTCTTTTCCTAGAGATGTTTCTTTCTATTTTAACGGGCTTAATAGATAAAAGAACTTAATACACACAGACATATAAGGTTGTTTCTTTTTTACTTAATATGTCAGAAATGTCTGAATTTGGTAAGTGAGAAAACATAGCTTTAAGTATTCAACGCTAACATTTTTCGGTATTACCCCTTCTTTATCTCTTTCCATTTTACACCTCCTATGCGCCTTCTCTGACGCTGCAAACTATCTCCTTTAGGGGACCCATCTCCTTCATCACTCCTTCTCTGACGCTGCATTGCTCCTCCGTCTTACCCCCATCTTCGGCCTTCTTTCCCGGCTATTTCCATCATTTTCTGATGTTTTTTTTTTTTGTTTTATTCCCTATTTTACTGTGCTCAGTGAATAAAAATTTGGGTACGATATGTGTTAACTGATTTCATTTGGTTATTTCCTTCCTCTGAACTTAGTTTAGTTATATCAAAAAATTAAAAAAATTTATCTAATCATGCTTCATCAAAAGCTTACTTTTTCCGATCGATTAATTCATATTTGGTGTTAATTAGCGGTGTCAAATTTTTTAGTATTTTCATGGTTTGCTAATTGGTGGATAGTTGTATTGTTTTGTTTTTGCTTATATACTTGATTTGTAAATGGTTCATGCTTTTATTATTTATTTGTAAGGTTATGGACATCATAACGAATTTGTGTTCCTAATATATATGTAATTATATGTTGTATATTATTGTTTTTAAACAAAAAAGTATAATAATTATTTATTAAGATTCACACCGTTTATTCTGTGTAGAAAACAGTATTTATACATGGCATAACTAAAAAAACACCTTTAGATAGGTATATATAAATATCAACACCTAATGAGATTTGTGCTTCTAGTTATAAACACATTTCGCTCAAAACTCTCAACATAAAGAAAATTATCATGAATCATGTTTTAAATACACATAGCATGTTTTAGTATAGATAATGAACTTTATACATGATATTTTAAACACAATTTAAAACATGCATAGTGAATTGTATTAATAAACTTTATCGGAAGTGAGTTGTCAACTTATGTACTCGAATAAGCATCCTAAACCTTTTTTTTCTTCATGTGACGAATCATAGTACGTACGCGGTGATGATAAAGTACTCAGATATACAAGTGTTACAACCACAGAACTATACTTCATCCGTGCGTCCTTAATTAGGCTATAATATGGGTGGGTAAAAAGCCAAAACCGAAAAAGGCAAAAATCACTCGTTTGGTTTTTGGTTTTAAAAAAAAAATAGTTTTTCGGTTCAGTAGTTATATATATGAAAAAGAAAAAAAAAAAAAACCGAATGAAAATACCTAAAACGATTCTTGTCATTTCCTTGATGTAATTGCGTCGTTTTATTAGTTTCTTGGTAGCTTTATAAAATTTATTTTGTTCAAAAAAAGAATGGCATGGCTAATATGACGTAGCAAAGTTTAAAAAACGTTGTTTAACATATTTGCTAATTGCTGTATGCGATCCTTCTTTAAGAACTTATCAAAGCGGGGTTGCTTCTTTCCTCATGTATATAGTATGTACTCAACTTTTCTCGCTTAGGCCCTCAGGTATGCCATCTCTTCTATTTTTATTTTTTGTCTGCCACCTCAGCATCCAGTTAGCATTTCCCTCTCCTCGCTTTACCCCCGGAAATGGTCACCTCTCACTACCTCTCACTTCCTCTCACTTTTTAATTTAAAAAACAAATTAAAATAGAATAAAAACACAATAAATAATTTCACATATAATGTAATTAGTCTCACACATATCTTAGTCACTATGATAGTTCTTAGAAACGTATCCAAATGACAACTAAAACCAAAAGTAGGAAAAAAAAAATATAACCATTACACGGTTGTGTAAAATTACTTGTGGCCATTTACACGGTTGTGTAACCTACATGTTACATACTAGCAAAAACACTAAAAATCACCACTCTTCTTGTCTAATCCATTTGTATCACTTTGGGAATGATATTTAATGATTTAGGATTGATTTAAAGTACTCAAAGCAATGTTCTAATACATAATCCATTTTTTAACATCATCAAATTAGAGTATAATCAATGGAGCGAAGGATAAACTCCATTTTCATTAAACCAAGCTCAATTCTCACTAAATTAACAAAGTGCAATGGTTTTCTTCATATGAATGGACATAAGGCACTGTAAGCTACACCTTAATAACATCAAATTGTCCATAAAATTCCAATTGGAAGAAATATAACGATGATCCTACATCAATGGAATTCAAAAACCCAAACCAAGCTTCTATAAAAGAACTGATGAAGAAACCCAGATAGGTAACCATATATTGGTATATTCCAATTAATTAACTTTAGAAATCCCTCACTGGTTAGAAGATTTTCTCTTATTTTGTTTCAAAATTGTTTGGTGAAATAAATGAGGAAACCATTTAGGGTTTAAGATATCACAATTATCCTATTTGCTTATAGTTGGTCCCCCAACTTAAGTTTTGCCCTAATCTTGCCCAAATTGAACAATTTCCCACTAGATCTGGCAAACGTGTCGTGTCGTGTTAAAACATTAAACGGGTTGAAAGTGCTCGACCATAACCCAACCCGTTTAATAATCGTGCCGTGTTATGTCAACCCGTTTATTTTTCTTGTTAAGTTCGTGTCGATTTTCATGTGTAAGGTGGCTAAGCGACTTCCACATTATAAAACACGTAAATCAGAATTTTTTTTAAATATGGTATTGGTTTTTGACCTGTGCAATTTACATAAGAATTAGAAAAACTTGAATATAAATAAACGGGTCATTTTCGAGTTGAAGTTTCAAGTCTGACATTAACCGTTTAATTATCGTGTCGTGTCGTGTCAACTCGTTTAATTAAATGGGTTGAAATCTCTTACCCAAACCCGTTTATTTCATGTCGGGTTGTCATGTCATGTCATGTCAGGTTTTGCCACCTCTATTTCCCACATTAGTTGTCTATAAATTACTTGTTCAGTTCTAAGATCACAAATAATAATAATAATTATTATAAAGTCGATAAACTAGAGATGCGAATAGATAAAATCTGCATACTTTAAATCTCGCCTCTTAGAAACCTCAAAATCTTTATAGCATTTATCATATGCACTCAATATTAAATCATTAATTAAATGATAATATAAATAAAATTTAAGGTAAGACTTCTAATTCCACTTATTGATCACTACAATTACCTCCTATTTTGGTGATAATGTCCCCAAATAAGCAATTCCTTGAATAGGTAAAGATGGTGCTTCTTCATTTCATCTTCTATTTCCTAAGTGATATTAGGTCCGAAGTGTGCTTACATTTTATTTGGACCATTTTAATCATCTTCTTTTTCAATTTCTTTACTTTACGATAACATGGCATCATTAGGATCTTCAAGTAACTTTTATTTCTCATTCACATGTAATATTGGGGTGGCAGTGTGGCACCAAGTCAAATTATTCACTGAGCCACTTTCTTAAGTAACACATATACAAGTTATTGTATATATATTAGTTGTGTGTCCTGACAATGCTGCAAGGACACAATTTTCCTTTGTAAAATATTAAGTCAATATGGTGTATAATAAATTGAGTATGTATTGTTTTGATAGGTTGAGATGAAAATTAATGTGATTCATTACCGAAAACAAAAAATTCATAGTGTATGTTTGAAAAAAACAAAATTTGCAACCAATGCAACGGGGTGTTTGATTTTTATGGTAAACCGGGAATAGTAAAATCAATAATAAATGACATAACCACAGCTTATGTTTAAGAAAAAAATAGAAATTACAATCATCTATAATAATAATTTATACTTCTAATAAACATTTCATTAAGTAAGGTCGTTGATATTTTTAGGTTCATTTTATTTTCTTAAAATGTCCATAAAGATAATTTATAGAGAGACGACACTGGATTGAGCAAGCGGTGGATATTAGTGAACATTAGACTCAATGGAGTATCCTGATCACTTTGTTTCACCACAAACTTCAAACCGTATAAAAACAAGTATAGTTTAAAAAATCAAAAAATAAAATAAAATCATTGGGTAATAACCCATTAACTTTGTTTAACCACCCAATTAGATTAATGATGAATGATTTTAATGTCTTTTAGAAAAATAGAAGATTATTATGAAACTTTAATATACATTTAACAACATATATAACATAATTGTATAGAAAAATATTGTAACATTTTGTTTGAAAAACATCAATGAAACAATTTTATTCGATCTCGACCAAAATTATTTACACATACAATAAAAAAGGTGGAACTAATATTTAGTTCAAAACTTGATCAAACTTGAACTTGAATGACTCCAAAATAAAATAAAATAATTGATCTATTATACCTTACAGTAGGAAGGAACACCATGACAAACTTTTAGATACAACTGCAGGTCACAACTACGCCAAGAGGAGTTAAAATTAAAACTATAAAAGTCATTTCCCAATTTTTAAAAGGATTGAAACCTACATTCATCTTAATTTCAAGAAATACAACTTGAAAAGTGCTCCATTTCATGCAAAATAGGTCTCATTTTCTATTTTTAGCTGCTTCCACAACCGTGTCTTTGTCTCCACATTAAAACGAACTCAAGTTCAAGAACGTAATTACCAAAAAATGTATTGAGACTTAAATATTTCCAACGAAGAAAATAACAAAAAGAATTATGGATGTTCGAGCAAGTGGTAGCTAACAGTTTACCGTTTTATATTTCGGATCTTCTTTTCCATGTTATTGCTTTCCGTCTATAGTTTCCTTAACTGCTCGACCTCGGTGTCCAATTCGTTCCTGAGAAACAACAACATAAAATAATCTCAAACTCAGCAAAATAGCACGACACTTAGAAGTTAGAAGTTAGAAGTTAGAACTTTTAAACAAATAATTTGCGATAAAAATGAAAAAGTAGAGTGAATCACAATGGATTGACAACTAAAACCAAAAGTAGGAAAAAAAAATATAACCATTACACGGTTGTGTAAAATTACTTGTGGCCATTTACACGGTTGTGTAACCTACATGTTACATACTAGCAAAAACACTAAAAATCACCACTCTTCTTGTCTAATCCATTTGTATCACTTTGGGAATGATATTTAATGATTTAGGATTGATTTAAAGTACTCAAAGCAATGTTCTAATACATAATCCATTTTTTAACATCATCAAATTAGAGTATAATCAATGGAGCGAAGGATAAACTCCATTTTCATTAAACCAAGCTCAATTCTCACTAAATTAACAAAGTGCAATGGTTTTCTTCATATGAATGGACATAAGGCACTGTAAGCTACACCTTAATAACATCAAATTGTCCATAAAATTCCAATTGGAAGAAATATAACGATGATCCTACATCAATGGAACCGAACCGACCCAATTTAGCAGAAACCGACCCACAGGAACCGAACCGACCCGGGAATTAACAAATATGAAATACCTTATATATATATATATATATATATATATATATATATATATATATATATATATATATATATATATATATATATATATATATATATATATATATTTATATATATATATATATATATATCTATACTATACTATAAACCATATATAAATTACAACCACTTAAAGCACAATTATCTTAATTTTTAAGACTGTACAACTCATTTATGCCTTTAGTTTTTGAGCGGCTGAAATAGATTTTCGAAATGTTTGAAATTTTTTGAAACTGGCTTGTTTCCCCCATAAATTCCCGTGCCTGATTGGCAGGCAGCTAAGCATGCGATTGATTCCCCATAATCACGGGTGATTGATTCCCCCAATATATGCCTTGGTCGACGCTCCTCTTCCAATAAACCTTTCCTTACCACAATATAAAAATCCTAACCTAAGCACCCATGAAATTACCGCATTGCTGCCACTGCTTCTCTCATCACACATCGCTAATTCGCTCCACCTTCATCTCGAATTCTTCGTTTCACCAAACCACGCAGACATCGGACAGCATACCCTTCGTTTCTACTTGACGCCATTGAGGGGTAGTCGAAAGTGTGGAACTGGAATCGGAACAGGATTTGAGGATACGTGATTTGAGTTTTGTTAGAAAACATCCGCCATTCTTCCATCTCCGCCCTAAGTCCCGAATCCGCTCCTTTCTCTAAAACCCCAACTCGATTTGTAGCCGCTACCACCGGTTACACCTTGATCCGCCTTTACGACGACCACTGGCAACGTACTATTGTTCCTTCTTCTTTCTCCCTCGTGTTTCTGTATGTTTATTGCTTAAAATTCAGATATTCGCTCGGATTTGACTTGAATAGATAGATTGAAACTGATGCCACCACTGTATTCGACTTACAATTGTAAGCTGAAGTCTCTGGTTTCTCCAATCAGGTGAGAATTTTCATTACATTCTATCTGGAAAGAAAACCCTAAATTCGTCGCTGTAGTTGTACACTAATTTTAAGCCAAGTGATCTCAAAACTTAGAGTGTATTCTAATTTCTTTGAGAACTCATATGTACAGATAGATAGTTTCTGATGGTTCATCGGATAACCTCGCAATATTTTCTCCTTTTTCTATACGATGTTTTCAAAATCTTCAAACATCCTTTTGTTTTTAGCAAAATTCTCGATGGTTTGGTTGCTTCAGCTAATCATACTTTTTCTCACTTACAGGTTTAATAGCAACGCACCCCAAGTGCTCGACCGAATGTTGTAGAGAATCGTCTAGGTAAGCGTGTTTGATTTTTGTTATTGGAAGCATGGGTCCACATGTTCGATTTGTTAATATTTTCCTGGATGCGATAGTTTTGGTGTCAAAGTTTCGATTTCACAATCTGTTTCGTATGTTTACTAATCTATCAGGATACCAGCATGACGGCCACCATCTCGATCTAATACCTTGCTGGAAAGATGGATATCAGGTCAGTCAGGGCTAAAACATGTATGTGAATATGCTCAAGCAACTACAAGATTGGTTCATGAGAAAGACTAACTCTTGATGCTTTTCCCGATTTATGTATTTCAGATCTATTTTATCAATTCTGTTGTTTAATATATTCCGTTTTCATATTATCTCTTGATGCTTTTATTTATTTTTTGATTTTTTTATTTAAGTTGATTTTAGCTTAGTTTTTTTCTCCAAAACTCATCTCCTCATCGTGTATCTATTTCTGTGGGGCTCAATCCAAAGTTTTCTAGATTTTCTGGGAAAAAGGGCTTCAACTTGCATCCAAGACAATTCCAATTTTGTGTTTCAGTTTGGTAAAAGATGCATTTAGTGAGATGCATCCAGGTATGGTAGCTCTCAATATCAAATAGCTCTATCTTCCTAATTAGTAGCTCAACAATTGTTTAGGTGGTAGGGATTCCATTTAGTATCGGCTAAAATTGTGAAAGACTATTATACCTTCATTTATATATGAATTATGTTATCTTACTTTCATTTTATTCATTGCAGCATTGTAATAAAAAGATACAAACCACAATTGAAAATGTAAAAGAGATGTCGAAGTGAGGTTAGATTTTTTTTTAACATCAGAATTTTATTAAAAAGCATGTGGGAGACTTGCAAAGGAAAAGAGTACAAATTAACAAGACCAAATCGAAGCTAACTAGAATTTTACTGCCAAATGAAACTGCAAATACTTGACATTAAGACAAACAAGGAGCTAAAAACAGAAATAAGCCCAAATTATCACCCATGGGCATTTTTGTCCAACTTAAGTGAAGTCCCAAAATAGCAGCAAGCGCCAAACCAACTAGACCAGGAATAAATAGGAAGCGCCAAACCAATAGAACCAGGAACAATCAGGAAGAAAACGCATCAGCAGTCCCAAATCTTCAGAGAAAAGTAAGCGACACCCCACTCAATCAAACCCGCAGAAGCACCAAACCAGAGCAAAATTCGACCAGTTGAAAACCCCAGCAAACATCTATCTCAAGAACTCAGAGTGACCAGAAAACAACCCAGGGACCATTCGGGTGATTTACTTAATATAAAATTCTGATTAATCTTCTTCAATAAAATGGTAACTAGGGGTAGAATTGTCCAAATGCCATCAAAAGCTCCATATAGTCATGTAAATTTGTATTTTGCCATGACCCTTTCTTCGGATATTGACAGCAAATCTAACACCCATCAAAGGCTTAAAGAAGAACATCCAAGGGCACTTTTGTCCAACTGAAAGAAAATTGAAAAAATAAACCAAGCAATAAAACAGCAGCAGCCTCCATATAGTCATGTAAATTTGTAATTTCATCCTAACTCCCCAACAAGGACCATTTTGACCAGCCGCTTAAGCAAATGCAATCTCAGCAAACCGAAAACATTCTTCAGATTTGAAATTAGTAAATATGTTGGTTTAAAAGTATGCGATTTGATTTTAGTGATATGTTTAAAAAATATAGCAGTGAAAATTGATACAATTGGGCTCGTTTGCTTCAAGAGGTAAGATCATCTCAAGGTTAGTAGACTTTTCAAATAAATACATTGGGTTTTGACAATTTTTTTTTGCTTTTGTGGTCAACAGAATAACATGAATAAAGAGTTGTATTAATAGTTTTAAATTTTAATTTATCAATTCTTTATGATAAACCTCAAACTCGTGTTTCATTTTGGTTTGACTTATCTTTTTTGAGTTAAACAATGAGTTCGTCAAGACGTTTACGATATTATAAAGTGAATTTGTACAAAATAAAGCCAATATATTCCATTACATATCTTAAAATGTTGTACAATACAAATACTCTTCCAATAAAATTTGCATACAACCTTATATTTTAGCAAAATGTTTAATCACATTATTTTTATTTTGTTGATGACAGTTTTTAGTAAAAGATTTGATTCTAATATGAAAATTATGTAACAATGTTTATGAAGACTGTTTTGTATAGCAAGACCAAACTTTAGAAGTAATTTTATTTTAAAAACCTCTAATGAAGACGCATTCTTCTATTATGATGCTTAAAATTAGCGACGATATATATATCAACTATAACTTAATCGGTCTTGAATAGATGAATTAAAACGTATTTGGTTTGTTTTTTATAATTTAGATCTTTTAAAAAAACTGATTAAAATTATTGCACTGTAAATGTTTACTTTGGCGCCGTTCTAAAAAAAAAAAAGTTTACTTTGGCTTCTTTGACTTTTTCATTTTTTTAAAGTTATTGTACTGTAAATGTTTACTTTGGCAGATTATGGCATTGTATTTTACTTAAATGAAAATTCTCCCCAAACGAAATGTTTACTTTGTCTATTTTTTTTGGATTATAGCATTGCTCTTCTATTCTTGTTGTTATTATAGCATTGTACTTTCCTTAAATGCGAGTTCTGCCCAAACTAAGCATTTACTTAGTTTTATTTTTTGCGGATTATAGCCTTGTACTTTTTGTTTTTACAAAATTTGTTAGATTTAAGAATTTTTACGGTTTTGGTCCGAAAAATTGTTTTGCCCCTTGCCCCTTTGTTTACTTTGTCTTTTGTTCAGATTATAGCATTCTACTTCTATTTATCATTTCATTGCAAAATATCCCTATAGTTCCAAAACGATTTCTAAAAGTTTTTTCCATTTTTGGTCCCACACTCTCGGGTATTTACCGTCCCCTATATCGTTGGAAAGGTAATCAATAGCCCGAAAAGAAATTAATCACTCTCATATTCGCCAACTCCCTCTCCCATCTGCAACCTAAAACCTAAAAAATAATTGCCGAAATTGAAATTTTCAGAAATTTGAATAATTTGAAAAGTTTAAAATTTTGAATCATTTGAAAATTTTCGAATTTTGAAAAGTTTGAAAAGTCTGAATAATTTGAAAATTCTGAAAATTTGAATGATTTTGAAAAGTTTGAATAATTTAAAATTTTCAAATTTTGAAAATTTTGAAAAGTTTGAAAATTTCAAAAATTTGAATAATTTGAAAAGTTTGAAAAGATTTAAAATTAAATAATCTAAAAAGTTTGAAAATTTTGAATAATTTGAATTTTTTTTAAAAATTTCCATAGTACTATATTATTATGATTTTAAATACTATATTTATTATATATCTGATTTCTTTCACCATATCAGAGACCTCTTTTGTACAGGATTTATCCAACAAACAATCCGATGAAAGTTTCTCCCTCGCTAACTTGTTTCTTGACAGTCTCAAGGTAAATCTTTTTTATTATTCATATGGATTTAAATGTCAAGGTAATGTGATGAGTAATGGCAATGTACTTTAGATTAACATTGACATTTTTGAAAGATTTACCTTTTGAAAGATTTGAAATTTAGACTAAATGTCAAGGCAATGTGCTGAGTAATGGTAATGTGATGAGTAATGGCAATGTACTTTAGACTAATGTGATGAGTAATGGCAATGTACTTTAGACTAAATGTCAAGGTAATGTGTGCTTGTGTGTTGTAATAAGTGAGTTCTGTGTGTCATAAATGTGTCGCAAGTGTATGTATTTATATTACATATGTATGCATGTTGTAAAGCAAAAGTGTTGCATGTGTATATGCTAAATATTAGTAATATAAGAATGTGCATGTGGTGATCGAGTTTGTTAACCAATAGCCAAAGGATGATGGAACAAAGATTAGAACATTTGAGGCAGTTGGAGGTAATACAAACTTTAGACAACTTATGATTGATGGTCTGATGCCAAATCAAAAAAGGTTACATACTTGCAAATGTTATCAATCTTTAGCTAAATATATAGCATCTATTAAATATGTTATAACTAATTATTTGATAGAAATTATGTCATGATAATAACAATACCATATGTATTGAACAAAAATGCGACTAACTATGAAGGATTTTTAAAAATAAGCAACAAAGTTTGTGGGAATCTAAGAATAACAACAAACTTTCGGTTCCGGGTCCGGGTCCGGTCCGGTCCGATTCTTCGGGACAAATGCTCATCCCTAATTTGGAATATGATATGTCTAAAAAAAAGCACTACTCACATTAAAAAACTATTCGCCAACAAAAAAAAAGGACTCGCCAAAAGGAAACAAATCGGCACCTTAAACTATTCACCGGAACAAACTAATGTTCGCCACCGATAGTAATTAATCGCCAAAAAGAAACTATTCTCCGCCGCCGCATTGCGCGGTACGCAGCTAGTATATATATATATATATATATATATATATATATATATATATATATATATATTACTATTTATTAATTATTTATATGTCATTTATAATTTTATTTACACAAAAATCATTCAAACCGAAAACATTAATGTTTTAACTATGGTACATGTTTTTATCAGGTTTTTTTTATCACACTCCACCTCGATTTCCATTAGATGTAATTCATAAAATTAGGGAAGGGGCATCTATACTATTCAAAAGGCTTGGTTTAAGGGATTTTGCAAGAATTGATGGTTGGTTTTTACCACCTTCTGCTACTTTATCGTCATCTGAAACAAATGATTTTGGGAATACAAAATCAGGAACCGTCATATTTACTGATATCAACTTAGTAAGAGACCAAGCATTCTTTTTTCTTTTGTTTTTATTATTAGTGTACTCGTGCTTTATATTAACAATTCGTAATTTTTGTTTAGATTAGTGGAATGGAACGCCAGGTGTCACTTATGAGTGGGACCAATGTTTGGCTCAATCTTGAAGTATCCGGTGATGTGAGCTTTCTTCTTTAAAACATAAGTGATTTGTTTATTTCATTTCCATAATTGGAAGATTATCAAAAGTATAATGCCTTGATAAGAAAAAAGTCGAAAGTACATTGCTATAATTAGGTAGATTTTGCAAAGTATAAGAAATAAATGAAAGTAGGATGGTATAATAGACTGATAATTATAATGCAATTATTTTGGTTTTTTATAGCTTGAAGTAACTCCTTGTTTACTTGCTCCTGGGAATGATGATTCATTGGAGGTGGTTGATGTACAAAACCAAAATGATTTGCTGGAAAATGGGTTCAAAACCGACCCACGGGTTTAAACCCAAAACCCACGAAACCATGGGTTCAAACCGAAACCGACCCAAAACCGACTGTAAAAACCGAAACCGAAACCGACTAGAAACCGAAACCGACGGTTTGTAAAAACCAGAAACCGAACTAATCGGTTTGGGTTCGGTTTTGGGTCTAAAACCGACCCAAACCGACCCATGCTCATCCCTAAGATATACAAGTGTTACAACCACAGAACTACACTTCATCCGTGCGTCCTTAATTAGGCTATAATATGGGTGGGTAAAAAGCCAAAACCGAAAAAGGCAAAAATCACTCGTTTGGTTTTTGGTTTTAAAAAAAAAATAGTTTTTCGGTTCAGTAGTTATATATATGAAAAAGAAAAAAAAAATAAACCGAATGAAAATACCTAAAACGATTCTTGTCATTTCCTTGATGTAATTGCGTCGTTTTATTAGTTTCTTGGTAGCTTTATAAAATTTATTTTGTTCAAAAAAAGAATGGCATGGCTAATATGACGTAGCAAAGTTTAAAAAACGTTGTTTAACATATTTGCTAATTGCTGTATGCGATCCTTCTTTAAGAACATATCAAAGCGGGGTTGCTTCTTTCCTCATGTATATAGTATGTACTCAACTTTTCTCGCTTAGGCCCTCAGGTATGCCATCTCTTCTATTTTTATTTTTTGTCTGCCACCTCAGCATCCAGTTAGCATTTCCCTCTCCTCGCTTTACCCCCGGAAATGGTCACCTCTCACTACCTCTCACTTCCTCTCACTTTTTAATTTAAAAAACAAATTAAAATAGAATAAAAACACAATAAATAATTTCACATATAATGTAATTAGTCTCACACATATCTTAGTCACTATGATAGTTCTTAGAAACGTATCCAAATGACAACTAAAACCAAAAGTAGGAAAAAAAAAATATAACCATTACACGGTTGTGTAAAATTACTTGTGGCCATTTACACGGTTGTGTAACCTACATGTTACATACTAGCAAAAACACTAAAAATCACCACTCTTCTTGTCTAATCCATTTGTATCACTTTGGGAATGATATTTAATGATTTAGGATTGATTTAAAGTACTCAAAGCAATGTTCTAATACATAATCCATTTTTTAACATCATCAAATTAGAGTATAATCAATGGAGCGAAGGATAAACTCCATTTTCATTAAACCAAGCTCAATTCTCACTAAATTAACAAAGTGCAATGGTTTTCTTCATATGAATGGACATAAGGCACTGTAAGCTACACCTTAATAACATCAAATTGTCCATAAAATTCCAATTGGAAGAAATATAACGATGATCCTACATCAATGGAATTCAAAAACCCAAACCAAGCTTCTATAAAAGAACTGATGAAGAAACCCAGATAGGTAACCATATATTGGTATATTCCAATTAATTAACTTTAGAAATCCCTCACTGGTTAGAAGATTTTCTCTTATTTTGTTTCAAAATTGTTTGGTGAAATAAATGAGGAAACCATTTAGGGTTTAAGATATCACAATTATCCTATTTGCTTATAGTTGGTCCCCCAACTTAAGTTTTGCCCTAATCTTGCCCAAATTGAACAATTTCCCACTAGATCTGGCAAACGTGTCGTGTCGTGTTAAAACATTAAACGGGTTGAAAGTGCTCGACCATAACCCAACCCGTTTAATAATCGTGCCGTGTTATGTCAACCCGTTTATTTTTCTTGTTAAGTTCGTGTCGATTTTCATGTGTAAGGTGGCTAAGCGACTTCCACATTATAAAACACGTAAATCAGAATTTTTTTTAAATATGATATTGGTTTTTGACCTGTGCAATTTACATAAGAATTAGAAAAACTTGAATATAAATAAACGGGTCATTTTCGAGTTGAAGTTTCAAGTCTGACATTAACCGTTTAATTATCGTGTCGTGTCGTGTCAACTCGTTTAATTAAATGGGTTGAAATCTCTTACCCAAACCCGTTTATTTCATGTCGGGTTGTCATGTCATGTCATGTCAGGTTTTGCCACCTCTATTTCCCACATTAGTTGTCTATAAATTACTTGTTCAGTTCTAAGATCACAAATAATAATAATAATTATTATAAAGTCGATAAACTAGAGATGCGAATAGATAAAATCTGCATACTTTAAATCTCGCCTCTTAGAAACCTCAAAATCTTTATAGCATTTATCATATGCACTCAATATTAAATCATTAATTAAATGATAATATAAATAAAATTTAAGGTAAGACTTCTAATTCCACTTATTGATCACTACAATTACCTCCTATTTGGGTGATAATGTCCCCAAATAAGCAATTCCTTGAATAGGTAAAGATGGTGCTTCTTCATTTCATCTTCTATTTCCTAAGTGATATTAGGTCCGAAGTGTGCTTACATTTTATTTGGACCATTTTAATCATCTTCTTTTTCAATTTCTTTACTTTACGATAACATGGCATCATTAGGATCTTCAAGTAACTTTTATTTCTCATTCACATGTAATATTGGGGTGGCAGTGTGGCACCAAGTCAAATTATTCACTGAGCCACTTTCTTAAGTAACACATATACAAGTTATTGTATATATATTAGTTGTGTGTCCTGACAATGCTGCAAGGACACAATTTTCCTTTGTAAAATATTAAGTCAATATGGTGTATAATAAATTGAGTATGTATGGTTTTGATAGGTTGAGATGAAAATTAATGTGATTCATTACCGAAAACAAAAAATTCATAGTGTATGTTTGAAAAAAACAAAATTTGCAACCAATGCAACGGGGTGTTTGATTTTTATGGTAAACCGGGAATAGTAAAATCAATAATAAATGACATAACCACAGCTTATGTTTAAGAAAAAAATAGAAATTACAATCATCTATAATAATAATTTATACTTCTAATAAACATTTCATTAAGTAAGGTCGTTGATATTTTTAGGTTCATTTTATTTTCTTAAAATGTCCATAAAGATAATTTATAGAGAGACGACACTGGATTGAGCAAGCGGTGGATATTAGTGAACATTAGACTCAATGGAGTATCCTGATCACTTTGTTTCACCACAAACTTCAAACCGTATAAAAACAAGTATAGTTTAAAAAATCAAAAAATAAAATAAAATCATTGGGTAATAACCCATTAACTTTGTTTAACCACCCAATTAGATTAATGATGAATGATTTTAATGTCTTTTAGAAAAATAGAAGATTATTATGAAACTTTAATATACATTTAACAACATATATAACATAATTGTATAGAAAAATATTGTAACATTTTGTTTGAAAAACATCAATGAAACAATTTTATTCGATCTCGACCAAAATTATTTACACATACAATAAAAAAGGTGGAACTAATATTTAGTTCAAAACTTGATCAAACTTGAACTTGAATGACTCCAAAATAAAATAAAATAATTGATCTATTATACCTTACAGTAGGAAGGAACACCATGACAAACTTTTAGATACAACTGCAGGTCACAACTACGCCAAGAGGAGTTAAAATTAAAACTATAAAAGTCATTTCCCAATTTTTAAAAGGATTGAAACCTACATTCATCTTAATTTCAAGAAATACAACTTGAAAAGTGCTCCATTTCATGCAAAATAGGTCTCATTTTCTATTTTTAGCTGCTTCCACAACCGTGTCTTTGTCTCCACATTAAAACGAACTCAAGTTCAAGAACGTAATTACCAAAAAATGTATTGAGAGTTAAATATTTCCAACGAAGAAAATAACAAAAAGAATTATGGATGTTCGAGCAAGTGGTAGCTAACAGTTTACCGTTTTATATTTCGGATCTTCTTTTCCATGTTATTGCTTTCCGTCTATAGTTTCCTTAACTGCTCGACCTCGGTGTCCAATTCGTTCCTGAGAAACAACAACATAAAATAATCTCAAACTCAGCAAAATAGCACGACACTTAGAAGTTAGAAGTTAGAAGTTAGAACTTTTAAACAAATAATTTGCGATAAAAATGAAAAAGTAGAGTGAATCACAATGGATTGACAACTAAAACCAAAAGTAGGAAAAAAAAAATATAACCATTACACGGTTGTGTAAAATTACTTGTGGCCATTTACACGGTTGTGTAACCTACATGTTACATACTAGCAAAAACACTAAAAATCACCACTCTTCTTGTCTAATCCATTTGTATCACTTTGGGAATGATATTTAATGATTTAGGATTGATTTAAAGTACTCAAAGCAATGTTCTAATACATAATCCATTTTTTAACATCATCAAATTAGAGTATAATCAATGGAGCGAAGGATAAACTCCATTTTCATTAAACCAAGCTCAATTCTCACTAAATTAACAAAGTGCAATGGTTTTCTTCATATGAATGGACATAAGGCACTGTAAGCTACACCTTAATAACATCAAATTGTCCATAAAATTCCAATTGGAAGAAATATAACGATGATCCTACATCAATGGAATTCAAAAACCCAAACCAAGCTTCTATAAAAGAACTGATGAAGAAACCCAGATAGGTAACCATATATTGGTATATTCCAATTAATTAACTTTAGAAATCCCTCACTGGTTAGAAGATTTTCTCTTATTTTGTTTCAAAATTGTTTGGTGAAATAAATGAGGAAACCATTTAGGGTTTAAGATATCACAATTATCCTATTTGCTTATAGTTGGTCCCCCAACTTAAGTTTTGACCTAATCTTGCCCAAATTGAACAATTTCCCACTAGACCTGGCAAACGTGTCGTGTCGTGTTAAAACATTAAACGGGTTGAAAGTGCTCGACCATAACCCAACCCGTTTAATAATCGTGTCGTGTTATGTCAACCCGTTTATTTTTCTTGTTAAGTTCGTGTCGATTTTCATGTGTAAGGTGGCTAAGCGACTTCCACATTATAAAACACGTAAATCAGAATTTTTTTTAAATATGGTATTGGTTTTTGACCTGTGCAATTTACATAAGAATTAGAAAAACTTGAATATAAATAAACGGGTCATTTTCGAGTTGAAGTTTCAAGTCTGACATTAACCGTTTAATTATCGTGTCGTGTCGTGTCAACTCGTTTAATTAAATGGGTTGAAATCTCTTACCCAAACCCGTTTATTTCATGTCGGGTTGTCATGTCATGTCATGTCAGGTTTTGCCACCTCTATTTCCCACATTAGTTGTCTATAAATTACTTGTTCAGTTCTAAGATCACAAATAATAATAATAATTATTATAAAGTCGATAAACTAGAGATGCGAATAGATAAAATCTGCATACTTTAAATCTCGCCTCTTAGAAACCTCAAAATCTTTATAGCATTTATCATATGCACTCAATATTAAATCATTAATTAAATGATAATATAAATAAAATTTAAGGTAAGACTTCTAATTCCACTTATTGATCACTACAATTACCTCCTATTTGGGTGATAATGTCCCCAAATAAGCAATTCCTTGAATAGGTAAAGATGGTGCTTCTTCATTTCATCTTCTATTTCCTAAGTGATATTAGGTCCGAAGTGTGCTTACATTTTATTTGGACCATTTTAATCATCTTCTTTTTCAATTTCTTTACTTTACGATAACATGGCATCATTAGGATCTTCAAGTAACTTTTATTTCTCATTCACATGTAATATTGGGGTGGCAGTGTGGCACCAAGTCAAATTATTCACTGAGCCACTTTCTTAAGTAACACATATACAAGTTATTGTATATATATTAGTTGTGTGTCCTGACAATGCTGCAAGGACACAATTTTCCTTTGTAAAATATTAAGTCAATATGGTGTATAATAAATTGAGTATGTATGGTTTTGATAGGTTGAGATGAAAATTAATGTGATTCATTACCGAAAACAAAAAATTCATAGTGTATGTTTGAAAAAAACAAAATTTGCAACCAATGCAACGGGGTGTTTGATTTTTATGGTAAACCGGGAATAGTAAAATCAATAATAAATGACATAACCACAGCTTATGTTTAAGAAAAAAATAGAAATTACAATCATCTATAATAATAATTTATACTTCTAATAAACATTTCATTAAGTAAGGTCGTTGATATTTTTAGGTTCATTTTATTTTCTTAAAATGTCCATAAAGATAATTTATAGAGAGACGACACTGGATTGAGCAAGCGGTGGATATTAGTGAACATTAGACTCAATGGAGTATCCTGATCACTTTGTTTCACCACAAACTTCAAACCGTATAAAAACAAGTATAGTTTAAAAAATCAAAAAATAAAATAAAATCATTGGGTAATAACCCATTAACTTTGTTTAACCACCCAATTAGATTAATGATGAATGATTTTAATGTCTTTTAGAAAAATAGAAGATTATTATGAAACTTTAATATACATTTAACAACATATATAACATAATTGTATAGAAAAATATTGTAACATTTTGTTTGAAAAACATCAATGAAACAATTTTATTCGATCTCGACCAAAATTATTTACACATACAATAAAAAAGGTGGAACTAATATTTAGTTCAAAACTTGATCAAACTTGAACTTGAATGACTCCAAAATAAAATAAAATAATTGATCTATTATACCTTACAGTAGGAAGGAACACCATGACAAACTTTTAGATACAACTGCAGGTCACAACTACGCCAAGAGGAGTTAAAATTAAAACTATAAAAGTCATTTCCCAATTTTTAAAAGGATTGAAACCTACATTCATCTTAATTTCAAGAAATACAACTTGAAAAGTGCTCCATTTCATGCAAAATAGGTCTCATTTTCTATTTTTAGCTGCTTCCACAATCGTGTCTTTGTCTCCACATTAAAACGAACTCAAGTTCAAGAACGTAATTACCAAAAAATGTATTGAGAGTTAAATATTTCCAACGAAGAAAATAACAAAAAGAATTATGGATGTTCGAGCAAGTGGTAGCTAACAGTTTACCGTTTTATATTTCGGATCTTCTTTTCCATGTTATTGCTTTCCGTCTATAGTTTCCTTAACTGCTCGACCTCGGTGTCCAATTCGTTCCTGAGAAACAACAACATAAAATAATCTCAAACTCAGCAAAATAGCACGACACTTAGAAGTTAGAAGTTAGAAGTTAGAACTTTTAAACAAATAATTTGCGATAAAAATGAAAAAGTAGAGTGAATCACAATGGATTGACATAGTGTGTGAGGTAATTAAAGTTGAGTGATTAATTATTTAGATTCTACATAACAATATCATATCACACATTTAGATTGAAGAACAGCGCTGATAAGTTTGAATTTTGGCTCGTACTTCTTTGCATTATGAATAGAATCATGTATATATCGAATACCAGTTGATATTTGCCCACCAAATTGAGTCCTGGACTTGAATGCACAGATGGCATTTGGATCTTTCACCTCATACATTCTCTGAAGTTTTACTTTCAATTTAACCTTCATCAAATAAAAACTAAGAGACCGAAATGGATGGGCTTTTAGTCGCATAGTCAAAAACTATATATACTACCTAAAACGCATGAAGGTAAAACTTTCTATTTGGATACACATATGGTTAAAAAACATAAAAATACATGGGATGAATATGGTTAGATGGCATCAACATATGGGGATTTGCTAAGAACCAAAAGCAATTACCAAATTCTATCTATGGGGATTTATCAAGATCAAAAGGTGGTGATGCTAAGATTATAAAGGTCGACTGTACCCTTGCCCCAGATGTTCAATAATGATCCGTCCATCTTATGTATTACCATACTTTAGGTTCATACTATGAAACATGCTTTTTCAATGCTCATAAACCATAAGAGACTTGTATTCATAAATGTGTATCCTTACCAATTTCTATGATGGATTTAAATAAAAAAACTACCAGATACACGCATCTTCTTGTTCACATAGCCCTGGCCCCATGCCATCATGTACCATCTTAGGAATTTCATCGAACACTGGTTAAGCATCGTCAATTAAAATGATTCAATCTAATCATATATATAATCGCTCTATTAAAGACCAAAAATTAAATAGTGTCAGGTGGTGAAACAACATGAAAATGGTAGAACTAAAAATTGATAAACGGTAGATGTCAAGAACAAACCAATAAGAAAGTATATGTACCAGTTCATTTGAGGAACAAAAATAAGACTACCATGTCTTAACCATCAACCTTCGAGAACAATAACAATCCTAAGATGGTGTTTCTTTTTTACTTAATGGACTTAATGCATAAAAAACTTAACGGTTCATATATATATATATATATATATATATATATATATATATATATATATATATATATATATATATATATATATATATATATATATATATATATATATATATATATATATATATATATATATATATATATATATATATATATATATATATATATATATATATATATATATATATATATAGACTCGGGATCAAATGAGAACCTTTTTTTTCGTGAGAACCTAGGAACCTTTTGATTGAGATTTTTTTTTTTCAAAAAAAAATGACTTAGATTGAGATTTTTTTTTTCAAAAAAAATGACTTAATACACTAAGTCGCTTATATTTAAGATCTTTTGTCAAAAATTTTTTGAAAAAAAGCATGAATACACGAAATGTGCACATATGAATTTTTTTCGCAAATGTGTATATGTTCACGTTTTGTGCATATGTGTACATTTCGTATATGCATACTTTTTTTTCAATTACAAAAGGTCTTAAATATAAGCGGCTTAGTGTATTAAGTCTTTTTTTTTTTTTGAAAAAAAAAATCTCAGTCAAATGGTTCCTAGGTTCTCACAAAAAAATGGTTCGCATATGATTCGGACTATATATATATATATATATATATACATACATACATACATACATACATACATACATACATACATACATACATACATACATATATATATGTATATATATATATATATATATATATATATATGTATATATATGTATATATATATATATATATATATATATATATATATATATATATATATATATATATATATATATATACATGATTGTTTCTTTTTTACTTAATGTTAACAAAATGTCTTAGTGTGTTAAGTTAGGAAATATGTGTCCTTAACATTAAGTCATGATTTTATATTTATTTTTTCAAAATTGCCCTTATTTCCCCAATGAAAGTTATATTTTATATAATGAATTATGAGTAATTTCATGCTTATATATTGGTCCTTTGTTATTCCGTAAGTTTATAAGGGTAATTTTTCAGATTCAGACAGTTCATTCATTACAAAAAAGAAACATTATATATATTAGCAACACTAAATATATTCAGATACCGTTACTTATTCAGCAACATGTATCAATTCAATACTTAATATGAAAAAAACAGGGCTAAGCATGCTTTACAATGTCTAATGTAGGGGTGAGCATAGTGCGGTTTGGTGCGGTTTTTGGTCAAAACCGAACCGCAAACCGCATTATGCGGTTTTTGAAAACCTAAAACCGCAATTTGAGGTTTCTAATGCGGTGCGGTTTTTGCGGTTTTTCCATGCTGTGCAGTTTTATTTGGTGCGGTTCGGTTATTAACCGCATAATATAGTGGTGTGCGTTTTTTTCTTATGGTGCGGTTGTAAAACCGCAGAAGTTCAAAATCGACACATTTTTTATAAAAATTTTAGTATTTTGACTATATAAGTATATTGTCGCTATCAAAATACAAAATAGAACTCATTTGTTTCTTTGTACTTAGTATAGGAAATCATGAAACAACTAAAGTTTATAACTTACAATTGGTGAAAATGACAAATGGAATTGTCACTGTCAAAATACAAAATGAAATTGTCGTTCAAACTCACTTTTTTATTTAATCTATAATGTCATATTTAAACTTAATAATAAGTAAATAATGTATATATTATATAATTATTTAATACATGGAAATCGGTGCGGTTTGGTTATTTGCGATTTTTCCAAAAGTAAAAACCGCACCGCACCGCAATTTTGCGGTTTTTGTAAAAGTATAAACCACACCATCGGTTTTTGCTTCGGTTTCGGTTTTTCGGTTTCGGTTTTTGCGGTTTTTTCGGTTATTTTTTGTTGCGGTTCGGTTTTTGCTCACCACTCTAATGTGTAAAATAACTAAAATACTTCCAAGTTATTAACTTGGATAATATTCAATAAATTTACCCTAGTTCCTATATAAACAACGAGCCATATAAGATGTCAAGAATAATTAGTGAAAAGCACATTGAAACCTCTTCGGAACAGCCTCTGATATCCAAAGAGTGAATATGAAATTAGTAAAATAGCATTTCATAAGCCTAAACTGAAGGATTGTTTTGGAAAGTAACATACCTAGAATGAATAAAAAGAAAGAGAGAAACGGTAAGTGGTGGTAGGTGGGATGCCTTCCCTTTCTACAGTATAGAGAAAGACAGACGAAGAGAGCAGTGACGAAAAGGAATCAGGTGGTTCATGGCGGTGACAATGGTAGATTCAAGGGAGGTGAACGGTAGTGAGAGAAATCGAGAGGAATCAGCCGTTGGTGTCGTTGATGTTCTGATTTCTCAGGCAGGTGGATGAGATGATTTATGGAAGAATGTAAGAGGAATTCAGGATATAAAATGGATATGGAGATTCAATATTTCTTTGATTCCATATAACCTCCTCAATCAAAGCACAAAAATTTTGGCCCAAATTAAATTCCATTATAACCTTCCTTAGTTTACTTCATCTAAATATTGGCAAGGACCGATAATTTTTTTGCACCAATGGTTTGTACATAAAGCTTTAAAATTTGTACCTCTTAAAGTTTCAAGAATTAAGCAATATGTTATATATATATATATATATATATATATATATATATATATATATATATATATATATATATATATATATATATATACTAGTGGTGTACCCGCGCAATGCGGCGGGCGCTAATGAGGGGGGGGGGGGGGGGGACAAGGTTCAACAATTAGTTTTTTTTTCCGATGTTAGTTTCATTTGAGTATCAGTTCTTCTTCGGTGTTCAGACAATTGGATTTGGTAGTAAAGGGATACCATTTATAATTAAGCGAAAAGTTTTCTTTTAACGTATAATTTTTGTTTTGTTTTTTTTTTTGTTTTTTTTTTTTTTTTTGGGGGGGGGGGGGGGGGGAGGGGTGTGTGTGGAAGTTTTGTTCAACAAATTTAAAAGTTCATGAGAATAAAGAAACACTTAATTTTCTTTTATGCAATATTTTTGAGAATGAGAATCTGAAAACTTGGAAAATTTCACAAATATTTTGAGGTTTGGCGTTTTAGATGACGCGATTAATAAGGATAATTACATTTAGACGAAATGATAAGATTTTCTTTTAATTTATTTTTAAATTGCATCATATTTAATTTTACGATTTAAAGAACCTTGTAAACGGAAAATAAAGATTATGAGAATAGCTTTTTTATTAGGGTCGGTTATCTTTCAGCATTTAATATCCTTAAGATATGTTTTAGCCTGTATCAAAAAATATTTGTTACTACTAAAATATATATGTAAGGCATGTATTTATTTATATTTAATTTCAGTAAATAATTTTCAATATTGATTTAAGGTTTACGCTTGTAATTTAAAAGTTTAGTGTTTTTATCTTAGTGTATTTCAAGACCTTTTATTTTGTATACCAAAAAAGTTTTTCAAATTAATTTAAATGAATATCTTATCATTTCGTCTTAATGTGATACGGATGCTAAAAAAATTAGTCCTTATATAAAAATGGTTTTGTTATGCATAAAATAAAATATGTTGCAATTCAAACGTAAAATTAAATATGATGCAATTTAAAAATAAATTAAAAGAATATCTTATCATTTCGTCTAAATGTGATTATCTTTATTAATCGCGTCATCTAAAACGCCAAACCTCAAAATATTTGTGAAATTTTCCAAGTTGCCAGATTCTCATTCTAAAAAATATTGCATAAAAGAAAATTAAGTGTTTCTTTTCAATACACAATCAACCCTTCCAAAAAAAAGTTGTGGTAGGAAGGATCCAGGTGCTTCGTTTTAAACAACAAAAAGTAATAGTGATAAATTGGCTTTGTACAGTTAACTTTGACAAATTCAATTCACAAACTTTTTCCAAAAATTCCCTTGTAGTTCTTCAATGATGCAAAGATATTGGCCTTTCATATATACGGGTGATGATGCAACTTCAATCAGATTTATCTATACCATTTGCTCTCCTCCACTCCCTTAGATGTTATTTTTTGACTATAAAAAAGGTACAATGTTTTTTTAGCAGTCGTATACGTGGTAAAGTTGCTTGAAAAGTATATTGCTTGAATGAAAAACAATGGGTCAGCAGTTGCTACTTGCTACAACCTGAAACACCAAGTACATTGCCATTTATTTATCCCATAGAAAAATGTACATTCCTATTCAATACAAAAATGACAGCAGCAGCTCCTACGAAATGTAAAACCGGAGGTACCTACTACAAAATATAAAATAATTAAATTAAAAGAAATCAATATCGATATTGGATAAAACTATTTTTTTTGTTTACAAAAATCAAACCGCAACAGCTGTTCTTCAAGAGTTGGGAAAGGGGCCTGAAGTGGTAACACTTATTTGTATGGTTTTATCTAAAACTAAATATAACTATTTCCTTTTTTATCCATAGACGCATCATGCTTTTCTCTTAAAACCACACAATTTCACGTTCAACGTGTAATGGCGGTTCATTTTGTTTGAGTATAATATGACATATAACTTTATTGGTACCAGATGGTGTTATTTTTCCTTTTACTCCTTAGTTCACACTTCCCTTGGTACCAGATTAGTGTTATTTGTTCTCTTACAAAATAAAGTATGCTTCCCCAACAATCCTCTCAACTTTTTGTCTCTTCCAATTTTACCCCTGAATAACATCATCATTAGAAACAGTTAAACATGGTGTATTTATTATTATATAAGCAAATCAATAAACTATAAAAGGATAACAATGACCTAAAAGTTTTGCAAGGTTTGGACAGGGTGAATGTCAACAAATCAACATTTTCTGGATGGAATAACTCTAAAACTCCAGCAAGGGTGAAGTCCCACAAAGCACCCACACCGGCCTCGAAGAAAAGTCATAAATTCTTATAATAAACAAATGAGATAAAGTAGAAAGCTATAATAAACAAATATGATAAAGTATGATGCTATTCTTTGCATTTAACTCATTTCGGGTTAGATGAAAGAAATGACAACATACATCGAACTAATGCGTTTTTAAATTGCTTGAAATGCTATGTAATACAAATCAAAAGGTATGTTGTTATATTCGCAATTTTGGTCCCTGGGTATAATCTCGTTCTGCAATTCTGGTCCTCAAAAGTTCTTTAGAAGTATCAGTTCATATTTCATGTTCTTGTATCATTTTTTATCCTTACTCGAAGTAAAATGACAAATTTTGGTTCATGAGTATAGCTTATTTTTGTAGTTTTGTTCCCAAAAGTAATACTTATTTCATGGAGCAGGGACTAAAACCGCCAAAAACCTCAATTAAGAATTAAATTTGATAATTTTTGCAATCCAGTGTCCTATGGCTACAAAGATGGCGAAAGAGGCCATTCACCCTGGTTTAGAAATGGACAGGGATCTGGGTTAGAGTATCAAAAAGAACAAACAAAAAAATGATTCACATACCCATCCGTGTGACTAATCAAACCCCTCCCCTGTTCAAAAAAAAGTTATTAATCCAATAAAAAACAAAAAGCTTTGAGAGTTAATAATAAATTGCATGTTTGGACAAACGTCAAGTCAGAATTGATTCCTGAACACAAAGTCGTTAGCCAAATTTCGTTAAAAAACGAAAAATCAACGAACATGTTCTTGAACTTGTAGGTCTTTAAACCGTTAGAAACTACAAATCAGTATAAAACAAGAAAATCAAGTATTCAAGTAGATTGGAAAGCATCAAGTATTACCTAGATCTGTTGTCTCATGGCGATTATGGAGTGCTTCGTTTTGCTTTTACCTAGATCTGGTTTTCGAAGAGAAATTGGAGTGATACTCAAAATAAGACCTGCATCGAAACATCACCAGGGATAAAGCTTCAACGAATAACAGTGGTGGTGGTTACCTACAATGAAGGAGAAACGAAGGCGGTGGAGAGGTGAGCGTGGTGGTGGTGGGTCGATCTATTTTCATAAACAGTAAATAAGATACGTATAGGCTTACCATGTTCTAGATATGATCATTTATGGTTCAGGCCATACACGAATCAGAATCAGCAATATATAAAATAGCCACAATATAGATAGAAAAAGACCTTTAGATGGACATCTTTGAACCTGAATCAGAAAACCATACGAAAGACTCTCGAGCATTTGGCAAGAAGAAAAAGATACCAGACTTTATCATCTGCAATTGCAGCCCAATAGCAGAATATTAAGGGGGGGAAATATCGTAAATCTATTACATAGCAACATAATTATTGTTTTTTACCCATAGTAGAAGCAGCAGCAGCATAGTAGAGGCAGGAAAGACGATAATTATGTGGTCTGTTGGTGGATGGTGTCCCTTATGTCGACGTTTAGGGAGAGCATCATCGATGTCGGAGGGATCGATTTTAGGGGAACAAAATCGATGGTGGCGGTGACTGGGAGCAAAGAAGGTCGATTTCTAGGGTTAGAAATAGAGATACAATGGCAACTGTAAGCTAACGTGAAAGGCTAACTATACGGGTAAACATACACTCACAATTATCAAGGTGTAACCGGTGGTAGTGGCTACAAATGGAGTTGGGATTTTAGAGAAAGGAGCGGATTCGAGATCCAAAGAAAGATAGCGAATTCTGGTTGTGATAACCGGGATTTAGGGCGGAGATGGAAGCGAGAATGGGGGAACGTATCCTCAAATCAGGGATTATCAAGTTTAGTGGAGCTTGTATCGGATTATCATAAGCCTATGCTTTTATAAGTTGTATTTTACGCATCTGACTTTGTACCTCTTAAAAATTAAGAACACATGTAGCATTAAAGGTTTGTAAATTATGCAGTAAAAATTGTAAATATGTACTTTATATATGTATTCTGTGCATAAAATGTTGTACGACTTAAAAATTCAACAAGTTTGCTTTATAAGTAGTAATAGATAATAGATATATATATATATATATATATATATATATATATATATATATATATATTTCTTTGATTCCATATAACCTCCTCAATCAAAGCACAAAAATTTTGGCCAAAATTAAATTCCATTATAACCTTCCTTAGTTTACTTCATCTAAATTTTGGCAAGGACCGATCATTTTTTTGCACCATTGGTTTGTACATAAAGCTTTAAAATTTGTACCTCTTAAAGTTTCAAGAATTAAGCAATATGTTATATATATATATATCTATACCATACTATAAACCATATATAAATTACAACACCATAATGCACAATTGTCTTAATGTCTTAAAAATGTACAACTTATTTAAGCATTAATAAATCAGATCTGATTTTAACCGTTGATGATTCTTAAATCAATCTTAACCTTTGATATTTGATGATCCACACAAACAATATTAAACCAATAGAAATCCTTCATTTCAAATTTCAAATTTCAAATCTCTAGAAATCACACTATAAATCAACACCTTATCCAAACAAATCCTTACACCAATCTTTTTTTCTCCAAAAATTGTTCATATATGTCTGTTTCTGCTTAATATTTTCTTCAAGCCATGATTTTGAATAATGGCAATTTAGTTTCTGCACACAGACACCAACATTAGGATAATTGACTTTTTACAAGCAGATATTTGATGTTGCTGTTATGGAGATACTAAACTTTGTAGTTTTTGTTGTTTGCAGGTATGAATCAATGTACGAAATGAAAATACAAGTTATAAATCAGGAAGTGACATGTATTCTTCTTTACTCCAATTTTTTTGCTCTCCAATAACCTGTAGATACATAAGAAATTGGCAATCATGCCAAATTTGCTATGCTTTTGTTTTACAGAAAGTTATATTGTGAGATTTTACAGATGTATAGTTTAAAGTTAGTGTTTTAGATCCTTTTTGTATTGTATATCTGTAATTTGCAATCTTCTATTCATGTTCATCTGCTTGAATACCTGTAAAGATAAGTTTAATTATAAAGAATCAGTGAATGTGCAAGGTAATATTTTACTTATATAAACATTATTTTTGTACAAAAATTTCAAACTGGTTCTTTAAAGAAAAAGAAGAAGCTGCAAACTACCATCAATAACAGAAGATCTTTTTTGAATCAGTGAATACTGTTGTTTTTTCAATTTATATTTTAAATGTTCTTTTCTAAAACTAAATTGTTGTGTAAATCCATAAATATAACAACATAACAATCAACAACTTGTGTGCCCTGTTTCACAAATGTTAGATCAGTTAGTCTCTTTCCCGTTTCAATATCTAGGAACGAAAATACAAGTTATAAATAAGGAAGTGACATACATTCTTCTTTACTCCAATTTTTTTGCTCTCCAATAACCTGTTTAGATATGATAGTTTGTTTCTTTTTCTGCACAATAAAAAAGTAGTATTTTATAGAATCATAAGTTTTTCAAGTCAAAATAGAAAAACATATAGATCTTTCAATGCCAATAAAATTTTGCTTTTCTAAAATCTCAATTCAATTTTTGAACAAAAACACAAATGCTAGGGCTTGTAATTCCCAGAAAAATACCAAATGTTAGGGCTTGTAATTCCAAGAAAAAAACCAAAAAAATACTAGAAACATCAATAGAAAGGCATGAGGTTAGCTGCTGTGTAAGCGAAGATGAAGGCGACGGTCTGATCAGTCGATGAATCGATGGCTAACAAGTCGCGATGGTTTGATCACTTCGAGGAAAGCTTGCAGGCGTGAGAACTCTGGGATATGAGTATTCAGTTTTCAGTAGCTAGATTTTGAAATTATTCACTCAGAATAATAGGACTGCATGTGAAGAGATTGACATATGAGTAATTGAGTAGGCTTGATTTGTAGTGGGAATGTGATAAAGCTGTAAAGGTTTTGAGCCTTTCTTGTGACGGATCCAATGCTAAGTAGTGGGTTGCAGGGACCCACTTAATGGTTTGTTTATATGTAAAAGTTATTTTTCTATATAAAATGGTCCACTTTAGAGCCGGATAAGACATCCACTTATAATCCATTTGAAATTGTCGGAAGTCTCTTTTTCTTTACAAGAGTAATAAGCCAAAACAGTCAACATATTTTTTTGTCATATGTTAAACAAATAATAACAGTTTCTTTGATTATATATATATATTTTTTAACGGCAATAAGATTAAATAAAGAAGTATGCGGGTAGCTTACAGAAACAACGTTGAAATTACAATTAAATGACTAAACAACTAACAAAGAACAAGCAAGAAGGGAACTACAGAACACCCAAATAACTAGAATAAAAGCAAATCTATAACTAGAGAAGGGTGAGCATGGGCAAAATCGTCTAAAAAAAGCACACCAAACCGAATAATATAACATAGAAATGGAAAGATATATGAAAAGAAATAATATCAACTCCTGGAGCATCTTCATTTGGAAATGGAATGAATATCTCCGAATCAAATGAAATTAATATCTCCGAATCAAAACAAAATTATCATTTTAGACAAGGTTGATAATCGATTTCAATAGCGAGAAGTGACTTCGATCGATTATCATTTTAAACAAGGTTGATAATCAGATATTATATATGTTTGAAATGGATCGATATTGCAGGTATCAGATCCGGGACTTCACCTGGTCGAAGGGGAGGCGTAACGACTTGATCGGGATCGGGAGCAAAGGAATGGAGCAGAGGAGCAAAGGAACGAGTTGATCGGGATCGGCGGCGATTGAAAGATTCTGAACACCGATGCAGTGGATCGGGAGCTCATGGTCTGATTGTTGGTGGCAATTTTCTGGTTTTGTCGGATTCATGCTTCGTGTCAGAGGGGAGGCGTAGGTTGGGAGGGATGTGATGGAACTGGGAGCAAAGATCGGTGTGGGATGCAACTCATACCAGATCGGCCGGAGCGGTGGTGATTAGGAGCGGAGGAGTGAGAGGAAACTCGGATGTGTGTACAAGATAGATGGTATCGGTGGTCTGCAACTCATACGAAATCGGTGGTCAGACGAGATCGGTGGTCAGACGAGGTTGTATCGGCCGGAGGAGTGAGAGGCAAGATTAATCGGAGGACCATGGAGACGGGAGGAGAAGGTGGCGTCGATCATCGGCGGCGAGATGTGGCCGGCAGTCGGCAATTGTAGGGAGGGAGGGAGAGATCGATTTCCAAAGATGGAGAGGAAAATATGGTGTCGGCTAGGGTTTTCAAATATTCTATCTTCCTTATCCTAATCATCTAAAAACCAAACAAAAAAGATTCTTCTTGATATTTGTTTACATGGCTGACTTTGCTAAACCACAAAATATCCATCGACTTGAGAAATATAAATTGAGATACATTTATTATAAAGTAAAATATATTGTTCTTTGGTTTGTAATAAATCCGATTTTTTTTATAGTGCTGATTTCTAGACTAATATGTACACGGGAAGTTTATTGTAAGCATTGGTGTTTGTCCATAGTATATTTAATTGTGAGTTTTACTCAAGAACGTTCTTGTTTCTTTAATATTGTATTTATACAACCAATAATTATTAATTAATAATAATATATAATATGGAAGCCTTTTTGACCATCGATAATCATGCGTAAAAGGATATAATATGGGACCTTAATAATATATAATACGGAAGCCAAACAAATTAACCATCTAGGAATTAACCATCTATAATCATGCGTAAAAGGATGTAGGTTTCATGGGACCTTAATTGGCTCAATCTTTTTTGACGATGATATTTGGCATCTTATATTGATAAATGAATCCATGAGGATGTGTAAAGTATGTTAATATAAAAAAAAATGCATTTTAGTTTTACAATTAATTAGCATTGTGTGATGATGTTTCATGCTTAAGATTTTTATATACTTAAGCATTATGTTGTATTGTCTTTATAATTCATATAATTAAAGTTTTTATCAACCTACTTTAATATATATGCTTTTTTTAAGCAACGAACTTTTGAAAAATCAGTTTTTTAGCAACGTACTATAACGGTAATTGGTTCAGACATAACCACTTTTGAAATCGTTGCTATTTTAAGCAAAGTACTTTTTAAAATATGTTTGTTTTAGCAACTTACTTTTGAAAAAATAGTTTTTAGCAACCAATTTTAACATATGGTTTTTTAAGCACCGAACTTTTGAAAACACAGTTTTGTTAGCAAACTGCAAACGCTAAACCTAAACACAAAATCCTTAAAACAAAACGACTAACCTAACCAACCTCATGCTCTCATACAAAGAAAGAACTTTCATACTTCCTTAACCCCCCCCCCCCAACCCCCCGTGTGGCAAATCTGAAACCCAAAACCTAACTCGTAGTCGCCGAAACGAAAGAATACGCTACCGCTGCATTGCGCGGGTACGCAGCTAGTATATATATATATATATATATATATATATATATATATATATATATATATATATATATATATATATATATATATATATATATATATATATATATATATATATATATATATACACATACCTTCAATCTAGGGGGAGAAAATCAACCTTATAAGCTTTCTTCCTAATTATCTCAAATATAGTAAAGGTTTCACTATAGCATAGATTTAATTTTACATGCTTTCCAAAATAAAAGAGTTTATACCATTGGAAGACTTTGAGTAGAACTTCGTTATCAATATTAGTTGGGTATTGTTCAAATCAAATTTTAACACCTTTAAATAGTAGCAATGGAAGCAAGAAAATATTTGAATAACATAAAACTAGTTTATACCCATCAAAGGATCATTTGCATGCAATGAATGATTAAAATCAACAATAGAAAGTTTAAGAGCTACAACCTTTGAAGACTTTGATCCAACTCTTGCGAATGGAGGTTGATGAGGTTGGCAATAAGGCAAGAAGATTTCCTCTAAAGGTATCTACAAACAAGTTTGATGACACAAAGTATGCTCGTACAATCTTGCAAAACACAATCTCTTGAGCTTGAACGGAAAAAAATAGATCTTTCACTTTCAAGACAGGGATGTGTATGATCTTTCTTCACTATAATTAACACTTTAGAGAATGAAGATGGTGGTGGTGATGAAGTTTTTGTCCAAGAAGTTAGAAATGAGAACTAGCTTCTCAATTTATGCATGCTTGATCGACATGAAAGTTTCAAAACTACCCATGTACCTTGAAGACATCAAGATTCCTTAGAAAAGTGGTCAGGCATGCTCACCACACTCCTTTGGGAGTGGTGGACTTCGACTTGAGAGAGAAGCAAAGATAGTGTATCTTACACGCGCACACACACACTCAAGTTAGCTTTACTTTTTTATAAATTATAAACTTCCGTTTTACATTTTATAAGGTTCTAACTTTAATATATATATATATATATATATATATATATATATATATATATATATATATATATATATATATATATATATAGGGAGAGGTTAAAATGAGAAGGATTAAAAGGTTGAGAATGTGATAATGATTCTGGACCAATCATTTTATAGGGATATTATAGTAATTTAACAATATGTCTAATTAATTAAAAATTCTAAATAATTATGTTTTCCTATAATCATGAGATTAATTTATTCAGTTTCCATGATTATAGAGATTACGATTGTTGTTACCTAAAATAAAGGAATTAATTGATTTTTTTTTGTTATTTTATTAATTGAAAATTCAAAATTTTAATAGTTTTTTTTATTCTTTTTCACGGTTTCAATAATGGATGAATAGAAAAAAATATTTTTAAAATTTTAGTGATTTAATTTTTAACAGTATTTTTATAGAGATTATACAAAATTTCGTTTTTTTAATCGAAATATCGTTTTTCAAGATATGGTGTATAAAATTGACTGAATACGCATCTAATCATAAATGAATAAACCTGTAATCATAAATGAATAAGCATGCATTGATATGTAAATATATATATAATCGTAAGTGAATACACATCTAATCATAAAATAAATACATATTTAATCATACGTGAATACATCATTGTTCTTAAATAAATACACATTTAATCATAAAATAAATTCGCCAATGTTGTAGTATTGATCGTTATTCTTGTTGCTACCATCACACATAAAAAACAAAGATAGGGCACTCATGAACATGATCATTGTTGTTTTTGAATTTACACCTGTAAAATAAAGTTCAAAGATATCAAAAAATATTATGCCCATGATAAAGCAATCTACAGTTATAATCACAAATGATTATAACTTAAATGGTATTTTAATCATTTATGCAATTATAAGCATATATGATTATGACCATATTAAACATATACTAAGGTATAACGGATGTCCTAATCATTTAGACTATTATAACTATAATCATCTATGATTATAGTTATAATCATCTACGATTAACACCTCTCATCATCGATGTTCATTATTACAATAAAAAAAGTTAAAGAGAGCGTCTTTATTCATTAAAACCCTTAAGTTTGGTAGAAATGTTCATTGTTAATCATCACTGATTAACATTTCTAATCATTGATGATTATTATTAAACCAAAAAGTTAAACAAAACGTGTTTGTTATAGTGTTAATCGTTGATGATTAACACTATAAATTACCTTTAATCATATTTAATTCACTTGAAACTTTTTGAGAATTTGTCAAAAATAAATGAAATCAGTGAAGTGAGTAAGAAATGACGAGCTAAATTGGATAATACATAAAAAAACTTATCACAGACTTCCAGTCTGCGTCATCATGTTGTACCTTTAAACCTAATGTAATATGTGAGGGAAGGAATAAAACACAAATTAGTCACTGCATCTACTAATTTTAATAGGGCAACATGCAGATAAAATCTGTGATGATTAGCCCTTACAGGACCATTCAGATTAAATTTGTGATGATTAGCCCTTAGAGGACCATTCAGGTTGGTACTATTACGTTGCTTTGATGAACAAGAGATTTATAACAAATTAGTAGCGACGAAAAAAATACACAAATGGATTACTTATATTCTATTAATCTGATTGGATTTAAGAGAAGAATTACTCTCGTAATCTTCGATGATGCAAAGACTTACTATTCTGGTCTTAGATGATGCAAAGAAACATCGAGTCCACTTCCAGCAATCCGTAAAAATATATGTATAACAAGATTAATTTATTGATTATTCCATTCATATGAATATGTGTGACTATATACTAAAAATGTGAAGATACCTGGTAAATAGAGGAGAATATGGGATTTAGGTGAGCTAGATGAGGAGTAGAAATCCAATAGAGAAAACCATCGAGGAGTTCCCCATTTTGTAGATGTATTCAGATGTTTCAAGTTTTCTAAGTAAAGCAACAAATTTAGATTGAAACAGAGCAGATTTAGAGTGGTAGGAATGTTTTTTTCTTGAATTGAATTAAAGCCACAAGCAGGTAAGAAATGAATTGAATTGAATTAAAGCCACAAGCAGGTAAGAAATCGTTGCTTCCCTGAATTGAATTAAAGCATTAACATGACCAAATTTAAAAGAATCACACTATGACATTTTAACAAACACATGGTGTGCAAATCCCAGCTTACTCCAAATAACGTTTCTCACCATCCAGCAAAACCCAATTAGTATTCCAGGATCAGAAAACAAAAAACAATCACACTTATCCAGAGAAATCAGAAAACAATCACACTTACCTGGTTTGGGAATCGACTATTATCCAATCAGATCAACAGAAGGCTTGGGGGCGCTGTGTATTAGTGAATGTGGCTGTAAAGTTTTGTGTAGGGTGAGGTATGTAATGCTCAAGGCTTAAAATGGTTCGATGGAGTCCAACTGTGTGGTAATGGCGGCTGTACATTGAAGATGTTGATCAATCGTGATGTTGTTTGGCTGATATCGTTTGGCGTGTTTGTGATTAGCAATGGTGTTGGGGGTGATACAGAAGGTATCGACTGCTATATATGGTGGTGGGAGTATGATTTGAAATCGATGGTGACATTAGGGTTTATGCGTATCTTTGATTTGCAAAATGATCAGGAATGATATAAGAAACAACCTAAATTGAAGGAACGTACGAATTTGGAATTTACGATTACACCCTTAACCGGGTTTTATTAAACCATTTAAGTTATTTTGTATTTTAAAAAAATTAATTACCTTAATAATCTAAACCATAGATCTTGAAAAATAAAGGGTCGAGATTCTTTCTTATTTTCTCAACCTTTTCACCTTTCTCATTTTATCTTACCTATATATATATATATATATATATATATATATATATATATATATATATATATATATATATATATATATTCATATCATATGAAAAATATATAAATAACATATATATTTATATTATTTAACTTAACTTTTAAATTAAATAAAATTTATATAAACCTATTTAAGTAATTTAACCTTTTATTGATATAAATACCACACTTCAATTAGTTTATATCATATGAATTATAAACTAAGATACTAAATTTTACAAACATTATTATTTTCCAAAATAATAATTCTTTAAAATAAATACAAGCGTTATGATCATTTTAAGATGAATCAAATTCATTACTTAAAATGATCAAATTAGCGTATACTTGTTATTGGTGTTACCTATATGATCATAGGTTATTGACAATATCATTTTATGATCGTACTTGAGCACATAGAACCAACAATCTCCCACTTGTACAAGATAAAATCATAGAATTATATAGACATTGGTGAACGTCTAACAACATTTCATTATGTCCAACAACACACGATGTAGTGCAATTTAATAACATCCAATTTTCAAAAGATCACAGCTTCAATTGATGTGTAAGGTAATGTACTAGTTATCCCATTGTCATAGACATCATGTTGAACATGAGGCATGGATCTCAATCATTCTCATTTATGTTTAACTTTAGTAAGGAACCTTAGACGTCTTAGTCTCAACAAAAAAGAGGAAAATTTTCCATCTTGACTACATAAACCTATTGTGTAGTTCATACTATACCTAATAATAGCCTTTATAATTGTCTGGTCTCAGAGCAGCGTTTAACCATACCAAAGCACAGTACCCCCATACTCAAGTCCCTAATATGCATATCAAGTCGAAGGATAAAAGATACTACCTTTGTTCAAGAATCACTTATGATAACAATCCATGATGTGATCATGAGATGGGTTAGGTCTAATACTTGTTCTCAAACAAGTATCTATGAACATGGTTGCAACACTTTGCCACTTTCATCGCATGAAAGTCAACCAATCCAATTCATATTAGTCTTATTTCATAGGTTCTCCCAAAACTATGACCGAATATGGACATTTTAGAATAACCAGATTAATTAAGGATTAAAAATGCTAATATAGAACACAACAAATATTAACAAAAAGATCGAATCCCACATATCAAATTTAATATGATAGTTGTTGTTACATTGTTCCAATATGCAAATACTAAACTCAAATCAAATCCAATTACTAGAATAATGAATTCCAATAGCTTTAGCATGACCCTTATGCTTAGCTTGTGGAAGGGGATTTGTGAATGGGTTCGCCAAATTTTGATTTGTGTAAACTATGTGCATATTAATATCTCCTCCTTTACCGTCAACTGAACGTAGTTAAATCTTTGGAGCATATCAAGGCATTGAAAAATGCTAACATTCTGATCCCCCTCATATCAAGGCATTGAAAAACGCTAACTATAATGAGATTGCAAAAATCTTTGCTGATAATCTAGATGAAGAGATGAAAGCAGAAGAAGCAGCCAAAGCTGCAAACCAACCATTTCAGAACAACTTCTTTGCCATCCGACCTTTAACTGATGCAGACTATCACCCAGTCCTCTCTTTTGAACCCCCGGTATCTGACAATCACAACTGGGATGTGCCCCTAACTCCAAATGGAGAGAAATTTTGCTACACTTTCTCAGGTCTTGCCTCAATGCATCGAGATCCTGATCTTAGAAAGAAAGTACAAAGATTTCTCAACAGGCATACTCAACATCCGTCTGCTGTATGGTCAACAAAATCAATCACATCCGTTTTCGAGTTAAGAAAAAGAAGATTCGAAAGGTCCGACTTCTATGAGTACAAAATAGTAAGAGGCAATGAGAAATCAACCATTACTGAAGCTGACTTTCGGAATCTAAACCCAAATGACCTTTATTTCATAGTAATATGGTTGTCTCCGAGAATCGAATGAAGCAATGACCCCCGACAAGCTTACGTAACCGCAAGAAAATTCCTAGAACAAGTTCTTCTCGAATTCATGTTCTATGATAAAGAACTATATAAGCTTGTTAGCCCTAATGTCAATGAATTGTTCAATAAAGACCTAGATCTGTCCATGCCAGATGATCGAGATGAATGGACTCTTGGAGCCACTAATGACCCTGAACTTGGGATTGTCTATCGTTCCGATGATAAAACTCAGAAGCTCTTCTTCAGAGCCTCACAAATCAGAAGAGCTACAAACTCTTCTCTTCGGTCATTCATTGGAGCAATCAAAAACTCAAAAAGGACAGATCCAGAAGCTAGGAAGGAGATAATCATGCGAATGGAATGGATGATAAAAGTGCGACATTTCTGGTCATATGCTTGGAAACAAGCGATCGTAGAAAGAGCTTGAAGATAAGAAGATCAAACCCCTCGATTGGTCACCGAAGGGGGAATTGTTAGTGCAGAAACCGAGTCGTTGACCAACTCGGTGTTTGATGAGAGTTTGATAGTTATCTTAATCACTTTGTTTTGATGGAATGAAAGACAATTAGTTTGTATGAATGTTTTTAAATACTTTATGTCGTATGATCCACAATGTGTATGTTTAGTTTATTCCTAATGTTTATGCACTTAACTAAAAGTCATCTGTTGAGAACTAACTATGCATGATTGAAATCCATATTTGGATTTTGGAACCAAGATCAAACGACATCAAGTCAGAAGTAGAGCAAAACCCGGAAGCTACAGCTCAGAAGTATAAAGCTCGGAAGACGACACAGTTCGGAAGATCCTTGCTCTGAACTAAGTCGGAAGAATTATCAAGGTCTAAAACGCTCAAAGTTTCAAGTCACTCTGATCATGCCATGAATCCGAAATCCATACCGGATTTCGGATCATCATCATAAGCAACATCTGAGAACTTCCACACTTAAACATTCTACAAAGAAGACTGAAGATCTAAAGTCTGTCTTGAAGATAAGACAAGGGATAAGCACATCAACTTATAGGATATTATTAGACTAGATCAGGCATGGCCTTTTAGAAGCATGTCGGCTGTACTTAGTGTATTATTTTATTATAGCTAAAGTCACCGTAGTCTGACATTGTATTATTATATTATAATTATCCATGTTGTCTGACTGAAGAGAGACGTGTTGTCTACTCTTCAGTCCATAGGTTAATATCCGAAGGTCTTCCCTTAGTCTATAAAAGGGAGACCAAGTCCATCTTCAATCCTCATGAGTTTGAGAGACTTTGTGTAACATTTTTACAATTATCAATATAATCTCTCATTCCATCAACTCTCTAATTCTTATCTGCATTTCCTCTTGTCTTTATATTTCTACTATCTTAACTTTCTTGTCTTTATATTTCTTATTATCTAACTGTTAATTCACTTTATGTATTGTTAAGCTATCGATCTTTTCTAAGTATTCTTTACATTCCGCAAACCAACTCAAGTCTTCGGACTTTTCCTCTTTCGAAACCTCCCAGTTTCGAAACTTTACTTTCCGCAATCTTACTTTCCACACTTACTTAGAATGACAACATAAGGTTTTTGAAATATGAGATTTTTCAACATTAAATTTTATAAAATGTTACACCATTTGTGGTGTATGAAAAATCGGGGTGTTACAATCGTGGGTACGAAAACATAAGCAGGCTGTTGAAAAGGGCGATATGGAAGTGCTAATGAATGTGAAAGAGATGAATAGAAAAAATGGGTGCTTGCATAAAAACAAAAATATCCTCTCGATTTTCCCAAATTCTTCAATTTTATGTATGCTTTATTACGCTATGGTTATAGCTTTTGTATGTTCCTTTCTGTTTTATATTACTACTTCATATTCAGTGTAATTGTTTGCTTTAACTGTATATAAAAATAGTCCATATAGAAAGTTTATAAATATAACCAAATAGTCTACATTGAAGCTTAAAAGGTAAAAAGATTCTTCTACTTATATAGTTCACATTGCAAAAAAATTCGGCTAAATTTGAGTTCGTATGAGCAAACAATGAGCTTTCAAAGTTGGACAAAAACTAAATACATCGTCGATAACCTATTTTGAAGCTTAAAAAGTAACACTTCCCGATATAAAAAATTTGTATTTTTTATGTTTACGGATACCTCTAGTTACATAGTTCATGCTGCAAAAAAACTCGGCTAAATCAGACTTCGTATGAGGAAACTATGAGGCTTCAAAGTTGGAAAAAAACTAAAATACCTTCCCGATAACCTATTTTGGAGCTTCAAAAGTAAGACATCAAAAATTTGTGTTTTCATGTTTATGGATATATCTATTTATATATTTCACGTTGCAAAAAAATTCAGTTAAATCGAAGTTTGTATGAACAAACTATGGGTCTCCGAAATTCGACAAAAACATAACATACATTCCTCTTAACTCTAAACCCTAAATAAAAGGGAAATCGCTAGGTGGGGAGGGGAATTTGTAGGCAAGGGGAGGAAATCACAAAAGGAAATTTCAAAAAATGAGGAGATGAACTTTTTTTTATACTAAAGCAGTAAATCGCATGCGAGTGAGGAGATCGTAGGTGGCTAGGCGAGTTCGTAGGTAGGAGTAGTCATCTAAATTTTTTGGCTAATTTGAGAATTTGACTAACTTTTACCTGTTTTGAGATAAAATCATATAACATTAAGTTATTTTTGTGTTTTTCTCTTTTAAAAAAGTATCTGGTTATATTTTTATATGAGAGAATTACATATATGCCCCAAACAAATATCAAAATATCATATTTGCCTAACGTAATCTCTAAATATCATACATACCCTAAATAAGCTTCCAAAATATCATATTTTCCAACCTAATATCTAAATATCATATATCTCTTTTATAAGTTTTCAAAATATCATATTTGTCCAACCTAATATATAAATATCATATATACCATTTATAAGTTTTCAAAATATCATATCCGCCCAATTGTCTTTTTTTAATATTTTAAAACATTTTCATAACCATTTTTATGATTTAAAATCCTTATAAATATAAGGAAAATTTGTAACGTCCAAAATATCCCTACTTCTATATTGTTGGAATACTTTCAATCTTTCAATCGGACTATTCACACAAACACGTCGCTGGAAAGTGGAAACACAAATGACACAACCTCGAGGAAATGTGACTCTACTATTGTCGTTGTCCATAATCATTGTCTATCATTCACCGTCTATAGTCGTCGTCCGTCGTATTTAGTTGTCATCGATAATCATCTTCAATACCGATTTCCATCTTCAGTGATAATCTTCCACCCCGATTTTTATCGCCCATCGTACTTATTTGTTTTCAGCCGTACTTAATCAGTGTCGATAATCATCCAAAATTGAAATCGATGTCGATGATTGTGTTTCTACTTTCCAGCAACATGATTGTGGGAGAAGTTTGATTGAAATATTGAACGAATTCCACCAAATAAAAGTAAGAGTATTTCGGTCATTTCAGATTTTCTTTATATTTATAATGATTTTAAATTATAAACAATAATTATAAAAATGTTTAAAATATTAAAATTTTTTTGAACAAATATGCTATTTTGAAAACTTATAAAATGTACATATGGTATTTATAGATTAAGTTTGGATAAATATGATATTTTGACAATTTATAAATAATGTATATATTATATTTAAAGATTAAGTTTAACAAATATGAGATTTTAACTTTTATTTAGAATATAAAATTAGCCATTTTTATATTTATTCAAAATTAGTACGGAATAAGTTCCAATAAATATCGAATGCCGGCATTAGCCAATTAGAATAAGTCCCTCTCGCCCCCTTCTATAATAAGTCAACGGTCAAATTTATGGCCTCCTCAATGCTCACTGGTCTTCCACCCCCCATCTCCGTTGATCCGTTTCTCTCTTTCCAGTCAATAAGCACACTTTCCTCCATGGAATCTCTGCCGGAATATGCTTCCGATGGCATGGATTGCCTCCCTGATCCGATCATCCTCACAATCTTCAATTATATCTCCGACATCAAAACCCTAATCCGTTGCCGTGCTGTATCACGCCGGTTCAACTCACTTGTACCTCAAACGGACTCGCTCCTCCTCCGAGTCGACCGAGTTATCTCCTCAGTTGACTCCGAAGATGATGACGACGCCTCCACCGTCATCGGCTTCATCAAATCCATTGTCAAGTCAATCCAGGACCTCATATCTCCTTCTCAAGATCATGCACTGCAGAGCAGTAGCAATCAGCATCAATCGCAAAACTCCCCGGCCATGATCCTTCGTGGATTTGAGAGGATTAAAGAGCTAGAGATCGAGTTGCCGACTGGAGATCTGAGGTTAGAGAAACGAGCAGGGATCAAGTGGAAGGCAGAGTTTGGGAAGACGTTGAACAGCTGCGTGATCCTAGGGCATCGTTGCGGCGGCGTAGGGGAATCGGATCTCGGCGGCGGCGGTGGTTTGAAGACGAGAGTCGTTTGGACAATAAGCGCGTTGATTGCGGCTTCTGCGAGGCATTACATGGTGAAAGAAATTGTTAAGGAGAACCTGCACTTGTCAAGACTGATAGTCAAAGATAGAGACGGCGAAGGTACTGTGAGTATGGATGAATCAGGAATCAAAGAGTTTAGAGAAGATAAAGTAGAAAATCAAGACGAAGACGAAGCACAAAACGGTAACTTAAATGCTGGTGGCGTATGGTGGAGGAGTAACCGAACAAGAGTGCCGGCGGTGTGGATGAGAATGAGACACGAGGCAAAATTGGAATTATCCAACGGTGCAACAATGGAAGGTGCAACGCTGGTGGTGGTCCGACCTACTACGAATGCAATTGGCGTTGTAAATGGCACTGCAGAGGAAGCCGAAGAGGAACAGAGATGGGATGAAGGGTTAGTGGCTGCCGGTAGAGGATTTGACGGCGTCTATGGAGAGGCCGTGGAGAAGCTAATTAAACGACGGAGTTATCTCCTTGAAATGAATTCCTTCTAACTCCACCGGTCAGTTCCCTTAGTAATTTCTTGTTTCTGTTCTTCTACAATGCATATAATGTCAAGCTTTCTTTCCTTATCTCGCTAATGTACACCAATAATTCAAGCTGTCAAAACTCAAAACTAATAACTTCTACTCCACAAATCACCATCTCATCTCATTCTTTGGTACCAATTCAACCATTTCATTCCACGTTACGACACGTTTGTTAAGATATATTCGGTCTAGCACATGTCCAACACTTGCATTATCATTTTCGTTAAAAGCTAGCATCAAGAAAGAGACTCGAACCAAAAATCAATCATCAATCTTGGATTTATACATATTGAATCCTCACATGTTTAGGATAAGATCCGAATTTGGAACAGTATGATCATATGAATACCAATGTGGGCACACTATAGATGTTTCAACATTACGCAACAATCAACATCAATATCTATGCAAGTGTGCAATTGAACATGTTGTTGATGGACTTTACCCAAAAAGTGATAGATTCTTGATGATGGGGTTAGGGTTTATAGTGGGTGGGTAGAGATTTATTTGATAAGAATCCAAATGAAATGCCAGATTTGCTTCGAGTGAGTGGATATAATTGGAATTGCGGTATCTTTTTCTGCATTGTCTGTAGCTGGACAGTTCTTCCTATAGCCCACCACTTTGTAGTGGCACAAGAGTATATCCTTAGCTTTTGGATTTATTTGCATCTTTTCTCTTTGTCTTGCCATCTCACTTGCTTTCTTTATTACTTTTAATAATTATATTTACTTATTTTCACATATTCTGACCACATATCATTTTAATTATCATATTATTGTATAATGTTTGTGTGTGTGGATTATTGGTGAGAGAATGGTAATGTATATATATTACATTCCTGAACTCCTAAAAGTTTTGTCCTTTGGTTGTTTGCACTACTTAAGGGCCAACATAGCTGGCTATGTGCATTATGCAAATCAATCATTCCCATGAAGTATTATTTAATTATTTATAAAGAAAAAGATTCTATTTAAAGTCGGGATAAATTCTCAACTCAGATTTTGTATATGAGGCCTAAGATTTGATTCTCGTTATTTGGTATAGATTACGTGGAGTTTATTTACTAAAGACGCGCCATGTGTTGATGAGATGTGACTGGACTGGACTGGACAGTACTGCACGATATTGGATCGGTTAGACTGGACGAACTTTGTAGATTAATTTTAATGAGGATGAGAAGGGATTCGTACAAACGGGAAATTGAGCGCGAGTCCATGCCTTTATTTTTTGGGAGAGACTGAAGTTGCTATCTTTGTCGTATTGACATCAGTCTAGATCGCAGTCCAATATACGATGAAAATTGTGCAACCTGATCTGTCATGTCATGATCTAATTTGGTTACCATGGTTAAATTAGAAAACATGTCTACAAATAAATGAAATGTGAGTAGAGATGGTTGGAGGAAAAGGAAAGGGCAAATTGTAAAAAAAATGATGTGGCATTTAAAATTTAAAATGAATAAACCAATTTTGTTATTGTTTTATTATTATTATTATTATGAAATAAAAGAAAAATATAGTTTTTTGAGCATGGTTACGAAAAACAGAAATAAAATAAAAGTTTGAGCTAGTTCTTGGTTGGTTTATTATTATTATTATTTTTTTACCGAAAACAAAAACCCGACCATTGCCATTTTTTATAGATGAAAAGAGAATGAAAACATAAGCGGTCCATAAAAGCATTTAAAACGAATTTATAAATTATAAAACAAAGAGGAAGGATAATTTAAAACATGAAAAGAATCAAGATATGGAGTTTGTGATTTAGATATTCCCATCTTGGATTTCTTGCCCCGACATCGATTTGGGGATTTTTTTTATTTCGATTTTTCCATCCACGTGTACTGCCAAGGTGTTTAAAAAATGCCAACGTGTATCGTCATGCAGACACCACCACGGTTAAAAAAAAAAAAAAAGGACTCGTTCACCGCTAAATTGTCTATAGCCTGTCAAAATGATATATGACGTTTTTATAGGGACTTGAATGTTGAAAAAAAAAAAAAAAAAGTTTAGTATCCAATATGTGACAAAGCAAAAAGCTGATTTTCTGAACTCAATTTTTAACCGTATTCAAAAACATAAACTCCGAACAAAGACAATTCAAAATGCCTGTTTTAAAACTAAAACTTTAATATTTAATCTGTTGACTTTAATTTCAGTTTTGAATCTTAAATCAAAGGATTTTTTAATCTGTAGACTTTAATTTCAGTTTTGAAACAAAGGATTTTTAATTGCTTTAGGGTTTTTGTAATATATATTTTTTTTTGGAAACGGAAATATGTATTTTTAATTGCTTTAGGGTTTTTGTAATATATACAAGCGAAAAATGTTTGTGATTTATATTACCAATATGTATTTAAGTGTAATGGAGAAACTTGTTCACCAAATGGGATCTTGACAAACATTAAACAAGTAAGGAATGCGCGGAATGCATACTTGTTTGAGTTTGGTCAATATTCAAAGTATACTGTCGTTTCACCTAAATTAACGGGGGTCTGGGGGCAGCGCCCCTGGTAGCGGTGTCCAAGGTGACTTTTGTGATCACATGACCCGTGTGACCACAAAGCTAAATGGAAACAGATTGTATTTAGACATCACACGACTCGTGTGGGATCACACGACTCGTGTGAGTGTGAGTGTCAAGGCAATTTATTACTAAAATGTTTCCGAGAAAGTACACGACCCGTGTAGATCCACACGACCCGTGTGCGTGTTGAAGCATTTTGAAACCGAGACATTACAGGACTCGTGTGACGCACCCAGTGACAGTTTTTGACAGATTTTATAGCCGTTTTTGGTCAATTTTCTGGGTACGAAATTTCATATCTTTTCTCATTCTTTGTTCTTGATTTCTCTCTGAATCTTATCCAATCAAAGATTCGATCGTACCATCGAAATACTTTGATTTGAGAGTGTTCAAACACGATTTTCAGAGTTTCCAAGCAATTCTTTACCCCAATTTCTAACAAAAAACAAATAAAATTCTGAATCTATTTAAGTTGTGTTTAAGAGATGATGTTAGTATTTTAAGGTAAAATTACAAGTTGGTGATTTTCTTATATCTCACATTGGTGGGGGAAAGAAAGTTTTGTGAGTTTATAACTCCATTCATTTCCTAAGCCTTTTAAAGCTTTAAGTGGAGAGGAATGGGCCAAGCCCACACATGCGCCGAGCCGAGTCGTGGACGCGAGATGGCGCTATTATTTTTAACAGGGTTCGGGTCGGATAGGGTGGACCGACCCGGTCAACAGGTTGACCGCGCCACGAAGGGCGTGTTGACTTCGTGGGTCGCGCCGCGGAGGGTCCGAGATTGGGTAAGTCTAGAATCGGATAACGATCAGATTTGAGATCGGATGACGTTATCTAGATCCGAATTTCGGATCAGATTTTTTATCCAAAATTTGAATTTTAAATTCGAATTCAGATCCGTTGACATATGTAAATTTCGGCTAGTATAAATAGGGCCTCCCGGGTCTCATCTATTTTACACCTAAAATTTCTCTGCTCTCTTTCTCAGTGATTTTTCTTTCTGGTTTCCGAGTAATCGCTTTGCGTTTATCGGTTCTTCCGTAGCTGTTGGAACAAACGTATTCTGCATTAAATCCTTGGTTTTACGCTGATAGCTTACAGCCTACGAGTGCCGTAAAAACATTTAAGGATAGGAGTCAATCCGTGCAGTCTCTACGACGAAAGAATCAACGATCTTCAGGTTGGTTTTAATATTTTTGTCTCGTATTTTATTTCGTCCAATAACGGGACAGTCTCCTTCTACTTTTCTATAATCACATCTGATCACGAAGGATCGAATCTGATTTCTGGATGAAATTGGGTAATAAATAATAATAATTGAATTTATCATTAAGTGACCAATCAGTATATAATTCTCAATATTATTTATCGATCCGTCTGCTTTGGTTTTCCCGTTATTTGGAATTAGTTTGCGATACTAATTTCCAAATTGTTTGTCTGAAATACAACAATCTTAAATGTTTTTATTGTGTTTAAAATCTTTAGACAAATGAATACTGAATTTCCTTCTGTCAACCTCAGCATGATGAATCGGGAATTTGTCAGATTGGACCGTTTCGATGGTCAAAACTACTCTTGATAGTCTGATAGGGTCACGTTTTTGCTAGCTATGCTTAAGCTTGGTTATCTCCTGGATCCTGAGTTGCCCCCATAGCTGCTGATCCGGTTCCCGAGGCCGAAAAGAAACCATATCTGAAAGCGATTTCTGATCTGGAAAATCAAAGGGCTCTACGCAGAGAATCTGAGCAATTATCTCTTGGTCACATCAAGAACACACTATCTGACCGCCTCTATGATCTGTATGCGTCGATCACAGATCCGAAAGAACTTTGGAAAGCCTTGGAACTCAAGCACAAGACACATGAGGAGGGTACTAACAAGTACCTTGTGTCCAAGTACTTAGAGTACCAAATGGTTGGCGATACATCTATCATGGAGCAGGTGCATGAACTCCAGGTTTTAGTCAATAAGTTGACCGCTCTTTCCATATATCTACCGGAGCTCTTTTAAGTAGGTGCAATTATTGCTAAGTTGCCACCTTCCTGGAGATACTTCTCTAAGAGGATGATGCACAAATATGAGGACTATTTCCTGGATGATCTGTTGAAACACCTTCGTATTGAGGAGGAAACTCGTAACAGGGACAAGGGGAGTAAAGTCGGGCCGAGTGTGAATCGCGTGTCTGGTGGGTGTTTTGGCCAAAAAGGCAAATCTGGGTCTAAGAACAAGAAAGGATTTGGTCCCAAGAAGAAGGACTTCAAGCCCAACCTAACATCAAAACAATAACCAACCAAAGAGAACTGGAAAGTGCCACGTCTGCGGAGAGGCTGGGCCCTACGCAAGGGAATGCCCCAACGAAAATCCGGTCCTCCAAATGGTTCCGCAAATGCTGTTGAGGAACTTACCCACCTGGTGGCGAACGTAGGTATTAGAGGGGTCAACACGATTTCCTCTCTCACCCGGGCAATGGCGGACCGAGATTGGTTCTTGAATTTTGGAGCAACAGTGCATGTTTGTGGAAGCGAGTCGAGGTTCCGCACATATGGTCTCGTGCCTGAAGGGACTGTAGTGGTTTGCGCTGATGGACATCGAGTACGATTTCGAGGTATTGGCATAATGGTGTTGAAATATCGCAACGGTCGTAGAGTCACCCTCTAGTATGCGTTGCATGTTCCTAGGATCTCGAAGAGACTCGTGTCGGCCGACAAGTTTGACAATAATGGGTACAAGCTGGTGATTGAGAATGGGCGTGTGGAGTTCACAAGAAATGACTTATTCGTTGGTCAAGCCATCAACACGCGTGGACTGTATCGACTTGACTTGGTCGAAGGAGCTGCTGATCGTGGAGGATCAGGTCCTGGTGTGTCGTTAGAAGTTAATTTCAGTGATTGTGCTAGTGATAGTAGTGGTACTGCTGGTGATAATAGCGGTACTAGTGGTAATAATGTAACCGTTTTTGAAATGAATGAAGTCAATTTTTCCGATTATATCGCTTGTTCAATTTCTTTATGGCACAAACGTTTGGCACACACAAATTTCAAAAATATTGAAAAAAATGCAATCTAAAGGAATGTTAAAGTTAAATAATAAAGAATTTGAAAAATGCGAAACTTGTGTAAAATCGAAGTTTACAAAGAAGCCTTTTCCAAGCGTTAAACATGATACATCATTAGACTAATCCACTCTGATATCTGTGAACTTAATGAAATACTCACGCGACGAGGCAAGAGATATTTCATAACGTTCTGCGATAACTAGAGTCGCTATCTACATGTTTATTTGTTGCGATCAAAGGACGAAGCCTTTGATGCATTAAAACTGTATAAGGCCGAGGTCGAAAATCAACATGAGAAACACATAAATATTCTTTGCTCGGACAGAGGTGGAGAATACTTTAATCGTGAGTTTGATACATTCTGCGAAGAGAATGGAATCAAACATGAAAGAACTTCTTCGTTCGCAATTGTATTAAACTAGCGTTGTATGTCGCGCGATGCAGCGGTAATCTTAAAAATAATTAAATATAAAAAATTATATAAACTATATACTTTAATGGTATTTTGTATTGAGATAAATTACAAAAACTTATCGTTAGAGTTAGTAATTTATGACGATTGCAACAATGTAATTAGTTTCAAAATTAAACGATATTTACAACATGAGATTTAGCAAAAAATAACATATGCTTTATTAAGACTCCAAAATTTTAAAAGGAATAATTATTGGGGTGTTTGTGAATAATGAAAATTAAAAACTATTAAAAAACGTATTACCCTTTAAAAATTATAAAGACCAAAACTGTAATTAATACAAATTAATAATTATAGGGATCAAAATTGTATTTATACAAATTAAAAAAAAAAACAGGGATTATCGTAAATTTACAAATTAAAAATTATAAGGACATAAACTGTAATTATCCTAAATTAAAATTTATAGGGACCAAAATTGTAATCACTATAAACTTTAAATTATAAGGGCTCAAATTGTAATTATTGAATTTATAAATATAAGGGCTAGAATTGTAATTAGCTTATTCTATGTTTTTATGGCAAAATTATAAATATTGTCAACTTTATGGCCAATTTTAAAAGCCGGCGACAATTTTATCTAATAAGAATTAATGGCCGATTGTATGATTCTTAGGCTATGTTTGGCGCACATAAGCTAGCTTAAAAGCTACCTTATTTTTTGAGCTTATTGTATTTTGGCGTTTGGCAAAACCACTAAAGTAGTTTATTGTATCTTAAAAAGTAGCTTATAAGCTAGCTTTTCATAAGCTACTTGAAGCTAGCTTATTGAAAAGCTAGCTTTTCAGCTAGCATGTCAAACAGAGCCTTATTTAATTTATAATAATCATATTGAATAGGTGCGTGTGATTGATATTGGAAAATTTTAGAATTTTAAAAATGGTAAATGTCATAAAAGCCCTTACATTTGTCACAAATGTTCGGATTTACCCTTTAATGTAATTTTTGTGCAATAAAACCTAGGGTTTGGATTAAACTGTTTGGATTTACCCTCCTAGCCGGTTAGCAGGTAAAAGGTCTCGTCTTTCTTCTTCCCCGGTGCAATAGACATGTATCAATGCACAAAAATTTGAAGATTGAAGATTGTGGCTTCGTTTTTCTTCTTGGTGCAATAGACAGGTAAAAGGTCTCGTCTTTCTTCTTTGTGCAATAAAACCGACGGAGGGAAGTTTGAAGATTGTGGCTTCGTTTGCCTTACACTTGAGACACGTCGTCTGGTTTCGACTGTGGTTACCATCGCTACTGTCATGACAGGTTTACTTCTTCTCCGTCGGTAATTTTTCCTCGTCATCCCCGGTTTCGACTGTGGTTACCATCGCCACTGTCATCACAAGCCATTGACTGGAATCGATTTCAGGTTTGAATCGATTTTAGGGTCTGATTTCAGGTCTGATTTCAGGTTTGGATCAATTTGCGTGAGGAAGAAGAGGTGGAAGAGGGGAGTGACCGGCAATAAATTTTCTATCTCTCCCTCTCTCTGAATCTAATCACAGTTCCTGGTTTCGTTGATTCATGTCTATTTGTGGTGGGTATTAGCATTGATACATGTCTATTTGTGTGTTTAGTTCGTGTGTAGAAGACGATGAACAGTACCTGGTAATCAAGCTCTGATTAAGTTCGTGAGTTTGGTTCATGTGTAGAAGACATCAGAACAGTACCTCGAATACCAGGTATTGAGAGAGAGAGAGAGAGATAAGGGGAGGAGAATACCCATACGATCTGAATCAAGCTCCGGTGTGTGCGCTGCTAATATGGTTGATGTGGTCGGCGCTGGTGCAAGTGCACAGTGATCAGGGTTAGGCGTGGGAGAGATGGGTTAAGAAAGAAGAAGAGGAAAAGCGGTGGTGCGATGTGGTAGCGATGATCGGTGCGATGAAGAAGATGACGGAGGTGGATGACTGCTAATTTGGGGAGATGCGTTCACATAAAAGATAACCGGGAATGTAAAGATGGTCACTGGCTGCAAGATTGATTACCTGTTAAAAGCTATAACTGCACAAATTAATCCAACTTATAGGCTTTAGTGAACAAAAATTACATAAAAGGGTAAACCCAAACATTATTGACAAATATAAGGGCTTTTATGACATTTACCCTTTTAAAAAACCATAGTTTAGACAATTATTTATTTATACTTATGTTTCAATGTTAGCTCTTACGTAGATATCTTTTTATGTAATTCTATATATTTTAAAAACTTTCAGCTACTTTTGCTGAATAGTCATATACAAACTAAAAGCTACAGCTTCTAGCTACCCGCTGCTAGCTAGTTTTGCCAAACATGCACTTAGTATGTAGGAGCTTTTTGTTAAAAGCTACTTCAAATATCTTTTGGATTAGGAGCGTTTTGTTTAAAATAAAAGTTAAAAGTTCCTACTGTCAAACAACGTTCTTTTTTTTTCAAGCCTTTTCTTAAACGCTCTAAAAAACTGCATGCCGAACACATCCTATAACTCAAAGGCTAGCTTTTGCATAATTAGCTAACTGTTAACTCATAAAATAAAATAAAAATGTTTAGTAAAAACAAACTGTTGTTATAATATTCTTTTATATATTCTATTAACTCATAAAATAAAATAAAAATGTTTAGTAAAAACAAACTATTGTTATAATATTCTTTTGTATACTCTATTAGCTAATCATGATCACTGCTAATATGCTAAAATAATTTCTATTTGATAATATTCAGTTAGTTTTGGCAAATGATTTCTATTTAATAATATTCAGTTAGTTTTGGCAAATGGCAAATGGTGATAATTTCTATTTGATAATATTCACTGCTAATCATGATCACTATCAAAGTGTTATTTCTCTATAAATCCATGGTGGTAACATATTTGTATTTTATGCTTGAAAAATGGTATATTCATGGAGAATATCCATAGACTTTCAACTTTTTATTTAAATTAATAAAAGTATATTGGAAAAGTTGGTATGGAAGTTACATGTACTTATCAATACTATGTTTCAAGTGGGTTTTTAAACAACTAATTTCTAAACTATCCTAGTAGCATTATCGACTACTACATTGTAACTCGTTCGAAGAATAACTTAACTTATATCTCCCAAATACAACTTTAATATGTACCCTCGACTTACTTTTTAGTAGAAAGAAAAGACATGGAAAAAATAGATAATAATAAAACCAAATGATTTTATGTTCTCGATTTGTTTCTGAAAATAAGAACAGGAAAATAATAAAGGAATACAAAGTCCTTTTCGGGGACATCTACGGTACCGAAAAGATTAAATCACATTTGTGTAAGAATGACATATACATATTGGAAAATGGACCAAAAATAAAAGAATACCTTTAAAAAGAAAATAGCCCATGCTCTAAACTAACATAATTTACACATGAAAGATATAAATATAGACTTTTCAACTTTTTCTTTTCTTCATCTTAGAACACATAAATATATTAAAACATGATACTGAAAAAAAAAGATTATTTTACCCTTTCCCTTTCTTTCTACTTATTTTCTTTTGTTTCTCTCCAAAACAAAGTGCATTAATAAATTGCAAATTGGTCAAAACCAACATGGGAACTATATAGAGGTGCACAAAAAACCGGTTTATGATCCGAATCCGATTTTCAAAGCGATCCGATCCGGTTTGAAACCGGTTTCTCTCAAATTGATCCGGTTCGAACCGGTTTGGATATCTGAAATTTAAAAACGGTTTTGACCAAACCAGTTTATTAAACCAGTATGTAAAACCGGCTCAAAACCGATTTTAAGTATAATTTTTGGTAGAAACCGGTTTCAAACCGATCCGGTTTTGGCCAAAACCGGTTTTGACTTTATTTATCAAATCTGAACCGGTTTTAAAAAAAAAATCCGGTTTGTGCAACTCTAGAACTATACATCTGAAAGTTTGTGTCACAAGAGAGCATACTACAAGCCATTAAATTCATAGACCTATTATAAAAGAGGAAAAAAGATGGAGATTATGGGCTGAAACGATTGGCCCAATGTGTATAGCCCAAATACTAGGCAAGTCAATTGTTATGTCAAGAAATCGGATTAGACTTTACAACTTGCAACGAACATGAATCTAATTATGTTGTGATTTAACATGCTGGCATTTTCTTTTTAAAAATTTGTATTTGTAACACTTCAAATCCTGAAAGTATAAAAAAGAATTGAGTTTGTTGTATAATTTTTTTTTTTGTTATCTCTTATAACAAATATCTTCCTTTTAATGTGGTTTAAGATAAATATTTATCATAAACCATATTAACTAGTGTAACAAACGTCCATTAGCCAGACTTATCTGTGTATAATAGTTCATTTTATCACAGTAAACACGTTAATAAACTTTGAGATTTGATCACAGACTACGTATACATAAAAAAAACTCAATATAAACAGCTCACATTTAAATAAAAGACTAAATTACATAAAAAAAAGTCATTGTGGCATGCAATTTTTATATTCCAAATTTGTGCCACAATGTAACATATATAAGCATGGAATGGAAGTTACTCACAAATAGGTCAAACTCACGTGCTAGTTTCAACAAAAGGTAAGATAGTAGTTCAATTGGTTGACAAAAGCTTAAAGATATGAGCTACAATTTCCATAACGTTTACCCTCGAAGAGACAAAATGGATATGAATGTAGTGTTGATTACTTGGCATGATACCGTTGGAAGTCGACATTTCCTTTGAAGACCAAAGAATTTTCGAAACCCAATCAAGATTTTCAATAAATGTTTCCAACTAAATCTCCGTTATTGATTACATAGAAGATTCGTTAGATTTTTTTGTTGATGTTGGGAAATTTAAAGAATCAATAATGTCACATTTGGTTGTTATCATAAATACTTCTAAACATACATCCCTGATGGAGATGCGAAAATTCCAAGTCCTCTCATGTTTTCTGCTTGAACGCAAGTCAGCAAGATGGAAAAAATAAGTTGTTTATTTGATTATTTCTTAAAATTGATTCTTGTATTAGTGAAATTAGTATTTGTTTCGCACTTTTGCTTGAAATTAGTTCTTTACTTATTGTTGACTTGTTTGGAGAGAGGGTTTCCATTGTTTGTTTTGAAATTGTTTCTATTGATTGTTCCATTGATATTACTTTGTTGTTTCCATTGTAGGGTACCATTGGGTCTTTTTTTTAGGAGACTAAGAGAATGTTCTAGTGAAAATGTTGAAGGATCTTCGAAAAGACCATGTTCCAATGAATCAATTCATTCGGTTTCTAATGTAATTCCACAAAGTCCACAAAGTCCACTACCTACAACTACTCCGATTACAAGTGTTGACTTAAAGGATCTTCCAAGAGACCCGACGGATAGACCTAGGATAACAACTTATAATCCAAATCAAAGATATGAAATAAGAAGGGCATATTTGCTTCAAGGACCTTGTCAAACAAGGGGTCATACATTTCCATCAAAGACGATAGGTAAGAAACAAAGACGTTTTGTTGTTGAATGGTTGGATGAATTTGATTGGTTAGAGTATAGCAAAAAAGAAGACAAAGCTTATTGTTTATTTTGCTACTTGTTTGGAGATATGAGGGGAAAACAAGGTGGGAGAGATGCATTTGTTACAGAAGGTTTTAACAGTTGGAATAAAAAAGAGGCATTGAGGATTCATGTGGGAAATATTGATAGTTTACACAACAAAGCACGACAAAAATCTGAATTTCTAATGAAAGAAAAACAATTTATTGGTGTAGCATTTAAGAAGCAAACTGAAGTTGAGGAGAGTAACTATAAACTCCAGTTATATACTTCAATTGATGCTTGCAGATTTTTATTGAAAAATGCTTTACCGTTTCGTGGTCATGATGAGTCGAGTGGATCTCTTTCTAGAGGGCTTTTTATTGAAACATTATCTTTCATTCGAGAGCATAATGAAGCCATTTACAATGTTACTTTATAAAAGACTCCTCAAAATAATCAAATGACGTCCCCGAATACTCAAAAAGAAATTATTGAATTTTTTTTCAAATGAGATAATTTTGAGTATTTGCAAAGAAATTGGTAACGATGTTTGCTTTATTGGTTGATGAATCTAGTGATGTCGATAGCATTGTTGTTGTAAAGGAAAGATTCATTGGAGTTGTGCATGTGAAGGATACATCCTCTTTGACTTTTAAAGAGGCCATAGATGAAGTATTTACCAGTAATAAGTTGAGTATGACTCAGGTAATTGAAACTTTTTTGTTTATCAATTATTATGTATTTTAATTCTTATATCTTATTTTTTGTAGGTAGGTAGAAAAGGCTATAATAGGGCAAGTAATATGCGAGGTGCATTTAACGGTCTAAAAGCTTTGATATTACAAGAAAATGATTCAGCACATTATGTACATTGTTTTGCACACCAACTTCAGTTAGTGATTGTGGCAGTAGCAAACAAACATGATGGGGTGAGTGACTTCTTTGATCAAATTTCTTTGGTGGTTAATGTGGTATGTGTTTCATGTAAAAGAAAAGACATGGTACGGGAGAATTACAGAGAAAGGGTGCAAAAGGCAATTGGTAACTGTGAACTTGAAACCAGAAGAGGGTTAAATCAAGAGATTTCTCTTATTCGAGCAGGAGATACAAGATGGGATTCACATCAGAAAACAATCACAAGCTTGATGAACTTATTTCTGGAGGTTGTTGGAGTTCTTGCTTATGTTGAAGACGATGTATTGACTTTAAGTAACCGAAATCAAGCACACAGTATTTTATCATACTTCAAGACAGTTGAGTTCGTGTTATATTTACATTTGATGTATCAAGTTTTAAACCTCACGAGTATATTGTCAAAACACCTTCAAAAAAGGGATCAAGATATTGTAGAAGCAACTTCTTTGGTTAGAAGGACGATGAATGCACGTAAAGATTTGAGAGCTACGAGGTTTGATAAAACATTGGCAAATGTATTTTTGTTTTGTCATAAACATGACATAGATATTATGGATATGAATGAAAATTATGTCACTTCGAGAAATCGTAGGACCAAAGTTACTAATCAATATCATTTTGAAATTGAAATTTTCAATACGGTTTTGGATATGCAAATTATAGAATTTGGGGACTGATTTAGTGAAATAAGCACCCAATTACTAGAATACATGGGGCTTTTAAGTCCTTGTGTTACATATGGCTAAAGTTAAATACTTGATATACATACAATCAATCTGCGCCACTTTCTTTGAGCTAAATCTGATTCATGGGTTTTATATGCACAACAAACATCAATCATACCCAAAAGTTACGCAAGAAGTGAGTTTCACATAATCGTTTTAAACATATACAAACCAGTTGCACATTCTTGGCATTAAGCAACATTATTCTTGTTGAAGACATCACAACAAAGAAGTTAGCACGACAAATCAGTGAATTAGGATGGTGGTTGGAGGCTGAGAAAGAATTTATCGGGACAATATCAAGACTTAAAGTTAAATTTATGTTTACTTTCCTCCTATCTTTGAAAAGACGCATACAAATTATAGTAGAAATATGTTTCGAAATAAAATAAATAAAATAGAACTCCAACCGGCAGACGTTTATGGTGGCACATATTAGAATATATGATATTCTTAAAAAATGTCTTATTAAAATGAAAATCTATGTACATTGTTACTTTTGTTTTAAAACCAAACCGAACCGGAAAAATCGATCTGAAATGACAAAATGCAAAATCGAAATAAACTAAATTGTACAGGTCTCAAACTTCAAAAACCCAATCACTTCAATTTTCTATTAAAACCTGAACCAAAATCACCATGCATACCCCTGCTTATTTAGCTTGCCAGATTATTTAACTATGAAAAAAAGCTTAACCTTAATAATTAATAGTCAAACATGCTCTTAAATGTGGAGTGATAGGTTGTATTACCTTTTTTTGCAAGACTCCCAAGTCCCAACAATGTTTTTGTCCCTTCCACAAGCTCAAAGGGATTTTCTCTTGAACTGGCAGGAGACTTTCATAATGCAAGTTTGAAAGATTGGTTTTTTTATCCTACTTTTTTAAACCCACTTTGGGTTGAAAAAATTAATTAAGATTAGTAAGCTACTTCGAAAAAATCAGGAATAATAAATGATTGTTGAAGCGTTTTTTGAATATCACTTAACAAATAATTGGGCGTATTCCCTTTAACTCCAAAGATTGGCCAGCCCTAATTTACGATATGCAGGAGGCTTCTTCATCAATCTATATCAAATTAAAAATAAGAATTTTGGTAAAAGATTAGTTTTTGATTATATATGGAAGGGGTTATATCATATTTTGTATTATCAAAAGTTATAATTACTAAGCGCTCATGGCCAGCTAAAAGATGAATCAACAATGAACATATATTCTTTATTGAAACTATTTTAACAAAGAGTGGGGATCATGGATGGTAATGAAGAAAGTATGGGAACCACTAGATTTGCTTGAAAAATGGCTAGTGTATTCATATTAATCATCATATTTACTTAAATGAAGTCATGCATTTTCCAAAAAGTTTCATTGTTTATGTAACACATACTAGCAACCATATGTAAGAACCTTGTTTATTCTTAAGAAATAATCATGTTCCAATATCAAGTGTTTCTTCATCGAATGTTTTACTAGCTTTGTAGATACTCGTTATCCATAAACCCTAGACAACTTAAGAAGGACACAAGTTTTATCATCTTACTCAATTTGTAAGAGTTGGAATAACAAGTTTACATTCTTAAGATGCAAAACTTTTCAAAATTGGCCTCAACAACCTAAACCTGCTAGGCTGCTGCTACACATAGCCGTTTAATTAAAGAAGAAGAAGAAGTATCAACAAAAACACAGATTGGTAGGTTTTAAAAGTAGATTAAAACACACCAACCTTAAACACATAGACATATATAAACTTATCCTACGAGTATCGCAATCTCAATCTCCCATTAGTCATCATATAGTTGGCACTAAAAAGCACAAAGCAAACGTAATAGTCAACATAAGTAAGAGTTTCTGGAAAGAAGAAACCAGACACATGGAAATGTTGATGGGCATCACCATATAACCTGATGCTTATATAGTTGTAAAAATTGAATTCAGATGGTGTTGAGATATTGATGATTATCTCTTTTTCTTGTCTTTATCCGTTAATTACTTTATCTAGTTTATAGCTTATCTCTACTTTAGTTTAGAGTTTATCTTCTTTTCTACTATTTAATTGTAATCGTTCATGTATTCAGAATGAATGAAATTACTCTTCAAACTCTTATCAAAATTATCATGGTATCAGAGCAGCCCCTGGGAATCTAAAACCATAATCATCAAAGATGGTGGAAACCGGAGATGCCTCGCAACCCAACCGTTCCCCCAGCATCGACATATCATCACCATACTTCCTCAGCGCCTCGGATCATCCTGGACAGAATTTCGTTAGAGATAATCTCCTTCGAGATGGGAATTACAGCGATTGGCAGAATGAGATGACGAATGCATTATTCGCCAAGAACAAAATCGGTTTCGTCGATGGGGACAACACCGATGCCAAGTGACAATTCACCATATCTGATGAACTGGAAGAGATGTAATGTGATGGTAAGAGGATGGCTGGTTAGTGCGATGGAGAAGGAGATTAAGAGCAGTGTCAAGTATGCCAATACAACTCGTGATATATGGATCGATTTAGAAGAAAGATTCGGAAAAGAAAACGCCCCACGTGCATATGAGCTGAGAAGAATGATCACTACAATCCATCAGAATGACATGACGGTGTCAGCATATTACACGAAACTTAGAGGTGTTTGGGATGAAATCCAATCGATAAGTCCCACAACAACATGTTCATGCAAAGGCTGCAAATGCGGAATAGCGATGGAGATAGGGAAGATGCTCGATAAAGAACATTTGTATGACTTCTTGATGGGACTCAATGAAGAATATGGGGCTGTGAAAACACAAATATTAAGCACCGACCCACTCCCCACCTTAGGGTCAGCGTATCACCTTGTCAGCCAGGATGAACAACAGAGGCAAATAGGGACTGCACGAATAACTTCGAATGAGACAGCAGCCTTCCAAGCTTTCGGCAGAGGAAACAACAAGAACTTTGGAAACAATCAAAGTTCCACAAAGAAAAGAAACGAAGACCGCACCTGCACTCATTGCCAAAAGACCGGACATACGGTGGATGGTTGTTTCGAATTAATTGGGTATCCGGAATGGTGGAATCCCAAGAACGCCAAGAATGCATCAAAACCCAAAACACAGCCACGTGCTGCCGCTGCAAAAGCCAATGACAATCCGATCCCCAACCTTACGAAAGAAGATTATGATAGATTGATGCAGATGCTGCGTGGAGCAAACACAAATGAAAGTAAACCTAGTACTTCTGTCGCAAACATGGCAGGTAAAGTTGAAACACACGATCCGTGGGTCATTCACTCAGGAGCAAGTGAACACATTACTCACGATGGCAGTCTGCTAAAATCTATAAAAGAAACCACCAATAGTACCACTGTGACCGTGGAAAATGGTGAAATTGCTAATGTTAGAAGTGTTGGCAATATACGTCTACAAGATGATTTCGACTTAAAAAATGTGTTAAATGTCCCCGAATTTAAGTGCAATCTCCTATCTGTTAGTAAATTAACAAATGATTTACAATGTGCATTAACTTTTCTCCCAAAAACATGTTACATACAGGACTTGCATACGATGAACTTGATTGGGAGGGGTAAGGAGCAAGATGGTCTATACTACCTTCAACCATTCAAGAAGAAAAGAGTGGTGATGATGGTATGGACCAAACATAAGATGTGCACAGGAGACTGGGTCATGCCTCAGAGGGGGTTCTCAAGCAGATTCACCAGATAGGAGGATTAGGTACTTGTGATAAATTTTGCGATTCATGTATTCGTGCAAAACAAAGTAGACTTCCTTTTCCAATTAGTTTTGCAAAGACAACTAGATGGTTTGAATTAATTCATGTTGACATTTGGGGACATTACCACCACGCCTCTCTTAATGGATCCTATTATTTTCTTTCAATCGTTGATGATTATAGTCGTGGAGTTTGGGTATATCTTATGAAAACAAAAACTGAGGCCTCTTATTTTTTAACCATGTTTCACAAAATGATTGACACCCAATTTGAAAAGAAAATAAAACGGATAAGAACCGATAATGGATCTGAATTTAAGTCAAGATACATGATGGAATTCTATAAAGAGAATGGCATTTTACTTGAAACGTCATGTCCATACACACCACAGCAAAATGGCGTGGTTGAACAGAAACACAAGCATCTTCTCGAAATTGCTAGAGCTTTACGTTTTCAAGCTTCCTTACCCATTGAGTTTTGGGGCGATTGCATTCTAGCCGCTGGTTATATTATCAACAAACTTCCAACACCAATACTTGAAAATAAAACCCCTCATGAAATCCTTCTTGCCAAAGCTCCTTCTTATGGTCATTTACGGGTTTTTGGCTACCTTGCTTATAGTCATAATAATACGGGCAAACATGGTAAATTTAAAGAAAGAGGGAGGCCATGTGTGTTTATTGGATATCCGATGGGTCAAAAAGGGTATCGGTTATATGATTTAAAGAACCAAAGGACCTATGTTTCTAGAGATGTCACTTTTATGGAAGATAAGTTCCCGTTTGGAGTCAGAAAACTACATCGGACATATTTCCCTTGTGTTTTTCATTGGTGATTCTTTCCAAAATTGTGAGAAGGTTTAATCTCTTGATTAGTATAAAACATACAAAAATGTCTCAACTAACACTCTCACTTCACTAGAACCAGATTTCCTCTTCATTAGATTAATTAAATATTGATCTTGAAATTTATTATATTTGCAAGATATTTCAAAATAGTAATCAGCCTCTGCTATCATAACAGAAACATGATTTTCTTGAAAGTCATGTAGCAACTATCATGCAATTCAATATCACTGAATATATTGAAGACGAGTAATCTAGTTCCAGCGAAAGTGAGAGTGATAGCTCAGACAATTTTGTATGTTTTTATACCAAACAAGAGATTCAACCAACTCACAAAAATTGAAAGAATCACCAATAAAAAGCACAAGGGCAATAGTTTGGTGTGGATGTATGTTAATTTTTTAATACGTGTTTCTTCACATAACTATTTATATATGAACAACATGTATGAATACATATTATTCATAATGGATATTCATACATGAATAATCATATGTGTTAAGTGTTTAATACTTATTTATTCATGTATGAACAGTGTTGTAAAACTCGGCCAACTCGGACGAGTACTCGGCCGAGTACTCGGACTCGGGCTCTTACTGAGGCGAGTAGGCCAACTCGGCCAAACAACTCGGAAATCGGTCAACATCGGTCAAACTCTGTAAAAATCAGTCCAACTCGGAGCAACTCGGTCCAACTCGGCCAACTCGGTCCAACTCGGCCAACTCGGTCAAACTCGGTAATTTTCACTTTTTTTAGAAAAAATAAATAATTAAAATTGTTAATTAAGATTTTAACATATATCATATATTTAGTTATTTATTAAACATTGTTTAATTTTAATTTTGTTAAATTTAATGTAAATTTGATAAAGAAACGAAAAACGAACAATGATTAAATAATTACTCTAATATTAAATAATGACCATTGATTTTTGAAATAGTTTAACACTTGAACTTGTATCTTTTTATTGATTTTTCTACTAATTGTGTTATGAAATTCAATCAACTTATGATGTTTGACATATATATATAATTTCTTTAAAAATATTTATATATAATTTATCCAATCCGAGTACTCCCCGAGTACTCTCCGAGTAATCCGAGTACTCGCTACTCCCCAGTCGTCCGAACGAGTACCGAATAGCGAGTTCCGCAACATTGTGTATGAATAATTATATATGAAAAAACAAAGTATTATAAACTTAGCATACATCTAGACCAACATATTTCCCTTGTTTTTTTATTGGTAATTATTTCCAAAATTGTGAATTGGTTGAATCTCTTGTTAAGTATAAAATCATACAAAAACATCTCATATGATTTTGTATGTTTTTACATTCTACCAACTCACAAAAATAGAAAAAATCATCAATGAAAAACACAAGGGAAATAATTGGTCTGGATGTATATTAATTTTCTAATACTTGTTTGTTCACATAATTATTCATATATGAATATCATGTATCAATACATGTTACACATATGTATGAATAAAATATCATTCATATATAAACAAACACAAGGGAAATGTTTATTCATATATTTCATTTGAATTAATCATATATGAATATTTATCTATGAATAAAATGTTGATTCATATATGAATAAACAGTTATTCATACATACAAATATAGAATAACTTCTGTATATGATTATTTCTTTTCAATGAATCATATATGTCATACCTTTATCATGTTTTCGTTTGGATCTAGTTTCTTGTACTTCAATAGAATCATCTTCATCCTCAACTCGCTTATCCTTGGCTTTTCCTGTGATAAATAACATGTCATATATGATTATTCTCTCTATATATAATAACTTGTGCATATGATTACTTCTTTTGAATGAATCATATATGAATAAACATGACAAAAAACAAGCTTTATATTTACCTTTATCATGTTTTTGCTTAGATCTAGTTTCTTGTACTTCAATAAAGTCATCTTCACCTTCAACTCGATTATCATTAGATTTTCCTATAATAAATGACATGAGAGTATTATCATGAGATTTTCCTGTAATAATTTATATGAATGTTCACATGTATAACAATAATCATATATGAATAAAACTTAAACAAAGTATGAGAGTAATTATGTACTTATGTGCGAACATCAATTCAATCACCATTATTCATATATGAATGTTCATATATAATTTATATATGAATAACTATGTATTAATAAAATGTTGATTCATGTATGAATAAACAGTTATTTATACATAGATACATCTTCACATCTGAATACATGTTTATTCATATATTATTATCTCTGTAATAAAAAAAACAAAACATACAGATACCTTTCATTCTTCTAGAATACGATTTACTGAAATCCTTTCCTGAAAATGTACAAAAACACAAATCACGAATGAATACACAAATCGAGAATACACAACAAACCTTAAAAACCATTAAAATGCATTCAAATACTCAAAAACCCTTAAAAAAAAACTATAAACTGAACTGAAACCCTAAATAATACTTCAAAATCAACTCCTTCCAAAACGAAAATAGAAAACCACCACAAATACTGTAAGAAAAACAATTTTAAAATACAATCGTGCTAACCTTTATCATCGCGAACAGAAGAACTTCTCGTAACTGCTCTTTTTTCCGTTGACATCGTTTGAAATCACCACGAAATGTAGAGAGAAAATGTTAGGGTTTCTTCAAAATAACTGAACGATTCGAAGTAATTGGCCAAATTCATACGCAAAACAGTGATCATAGGCACTCATAGTCTGAAACTCCGTTCTGATTTGATGTACATGTAAAATGCCAATAATACCCTCGCGTCAGTTAGTAACTATCAATATTATTACAGATTTGCCACCGTCTTTTTTGAAATCCAATCCTTATTTACAAAAATGTCACCGCCTTAATTTTTAATACAAAACCATTGGCTGAAATTAATTCTCACAATCTCAACCTAATATATTTTCAATGTAACCTATATATATATATATATATATATATATATATATATATATATATATATATATATATATATATATATATATATATATATATAAATGAAATTAACGTATAAAAATTTGTATAATTGTTTTCATTGATTAAAAGGCAATGAAAGCCATTAAGAGACAATATTGGGAATGCTTTTATCATTATTTTCATTTGCGACAACAAATAAATAAAAAGTTAGAAGGATGAGGTAGAAAGAAGTTAGCATGTGAATGCCCCATCCGAGTATATCAAAAGTAGGCATATAAAAGTTCAGAAACAGATGGTTAAATAAAAGTAGTTATGACTATGAGTGCCTCATATAAGGACTCTTTTCTATGCCATCTGTATTACAACAGGAATACACTTCATCATCATCAACAAGATCTTGATCACGGAAACACACACAAGTCTAGAGAGAGATGAAAAGAAGAGAAGTGAAAGGACTCTCTTCGACTGATTTTTTGGTGTGTTTTCCCACAAGATCATCTCATCTTACATTGATGCCGAAGACGATTGGCAGCCCATCAAGACTTTCGAACACACAAAACCACCGTCATCTCCACCACCACAACCATGGGAAATCTATTGGTGATGGTGGTGGTTTATGGTGTAATAAGAACCATATGGGGTCGGATTTATCCGAACCGACTTCTCCAAAAGTGACAAGTGCAGGGCAGATTAGGGGTCGACCAAAGTCTGTACCATGCAAGAACTGGCAATCGGTAATGGAAGAGATTGAGAGGCTTCATAACAACAAGAAACATAGGAAGAAACCTGCTTGGGGTGGAGCTTTAGGGTTCAAGAAAGAATCCATGCAATTCCTGACATGTTTAAGGAGTTTTAAGTTGGATTTGGGATGTTTTGGAGCATTTCCAAATGCAAATGTTACTTCAGATGACGATCAGGAAGATGATGATGATAAGGAAGAGATTAATCATGAAAATAAACTAGTGGGGTTTAGAGGGTATGATCATGAACATGACGATTATCATGAAGAGGGATCCTCCAGAAGTGCATTTTCCAAATTTTTTATGGTTTTGGAGAAGAATCAAGAGTGTGCGTTACATAAAAAAGAAGAAATCGATAAGGCTCAAGATGATGATGATGAGGCTCAAGCTCCAGGTATGCCACCGTCGAATGCACTCTTGTTGATGCGGTCTCGTTCTGCACCTGCAAAAAGCTGGTTAGAGGAGAAAGAAGAAGAAGAAGAAGATGATGATGATGATAACCATAACGATAACGATGGTAAAGAACATGATGATAACGATGGTGAAGAAGAAGATGGTGCTGATGATGAGATGAAAAGAGAAAATTTGATGGAAGTAATGAAATATGAATGTGATTTTTATAAATTATCATGCGATATTGCAAAAGAAACATGGATTGCTGGTGGAATCAATAAAGATTCATTTTCAAGAACTCAAAGTTCGAAAAGATGTTCAACCGAATGCCTTGAAGAAGTTAAAGCCTGTTTACAGTGATGAAGTCCGACACTGACATGTCATACGACACAAAAGGTGTGATTTTCTACACCAAATTGCTCAACTTTAGATGAGGCTTTCCATGATCATGTAGTTGTTTCACTTGTATTTTTATTTTTATTAACCATGTATAGTTTCCGTATGTTCTCTTATTTAATTCATCTTTTTTCGAATAAATTGGTTTAATGTCGCATTGATCTGATCTAGTTCAATATTAATATTTCATCTACTTTTTTATGTTGGAAAGTAAGATGTCATTATGGCAGATAATGATTTTCATGTGCTGCATAAAATTATATTATGTGCCATACCATTTGTTATAATGATGTATCAAACCCTAGATTTAAATATACGTGCTATGATTGATATGACAAGTCTTTATAAATTAAATGTTTAATTATATAGGGTTATAAAGACTTTTCAATAACCTGTAAATTTGATACAATTAACACGGGAACCCAATTAACACACAAGAAAATAGAGCAAGCAATTGAGAACACCAACGATTCTTTCCTCCACCCTTTAAATTCTACATTCAAACACTATTCGGCGAATTTGGTATCTATGTAACTTTTGAGAGCTTTTGTTTTAGTTTTTAATTTTTAGTTTTTAGTTTTTAAAAAAAATTCACAAAATAAAAAACCAAAAAGTCTTGTTCCTCAACATAAACTTTTAGTTTTTATTCACATAAAAGCTCCCAAACCAAAAGCTACATCAAGTAGTATCCAAAAGATTTTAGCTTTTAGTTTTTGATTTTTATATTTATACTTCTAAAAGCTAATAGCTACTTTCGTCGAACACTTCTGCACAAAAAAACTACAGTTACTACTTTCTCACTTCCAGCTACCAACTAGTTTGTCAAACGCTCTAAGGATGTGGGTATCCTTAATTTATTATGTTTCTTCACTTTTTCATTGTAACATAAGCGTCACATCATCTTTCATTCGCTCTCCCTCACTCCCCTAAATTTAATTAGTCGGTACCCATTACATTTCTTTGACTTTTTTAAAAATAATTAAATAACAAATATAAATAATTAAATTTATAAAAAAATATAGTGTAAATAAATACTAAAATTAATAAAAAAGAAAATAATACATCAGTTAAAACTAAATAAAAAATTACATAATAAAATTAAAAAATACATCTATAACATAATATAAAATAAAACAACTTTATTTTTATTTATTCATGATTTTCTTGTATTTTAAGATCATTTCTAGTGCTTCCTCGTAAAGATCGTCTGATAATACTAACAAAAGTTTAATGGCTTTGACTCGTTCTTTATATGATCGTGCCTTTTGTTTTTCTTGATAGGCTACTTCTATTTGGCCAACTTTTCTTTAATGAATTTCATTTGTGTGTCAACTTTGATATTATATTGTTTGAAATTCATTCACATTAATGAAATATCGTCACTTTAGTATGATCTCGACGCACTAGACGAAGAGCCTTTCTGTTTCTACTTATCGCTACCTATCGGTCAGACTAATTCTGATTATTCAAGCTCGTCCTCGACCTCGTTTAAATGTATGTTCATACGAGCATCTGAGGACGTTGTGTAGCTTGTCTCAGACATTTTTGTTCTTTTTTAGCCATAATCACTTCTTCCTTGTGCAAATCATGCCATTTTTTACATGGCTTCATGACCTTCCAAAACTCCACGTATTTGAACGTCTTTCTGTAATTCTCATTTTGATATATCTTAAGCGTTGTCTCGAAAATGTCTTGATCACTTTCCCCACTTTTATGTTGAATTTTTAGGTTGTGAAACAACCGGTTGAACCTCATGATTTATCATGTTTTGAACGATAAGAGCCTTATTTGATTTCTTTATGAAATTGATCCATAATGCATTGCCAAAATGATCCGCTGCTTGAAAATTCTAGTCGTCACGTCCTTCGAAACGAAGATCCATAAAATGAACCAACACAACTTGTTCGTCAGCTGTCCATGAATTACGATCTATCTTCCCTTTCATTTTAGGGTTTATAGGTTCCACCACAAGTTGTATTTCGAATAAGTTTTCGGGTGACAATTGGGTTTTAGGAACATATTTAGGTGACAGTTGGGTTTCGAGGATGTTTTAGGTTTGTGGGACGTATTTAGGAAAAAATGTGAAGCTGCTGAATAGGTTTGGGGTGGGCATAGTCGGGAAAGGGTGAATAAGGTGAAATTAGAATGTATTTGGTAAGTATAAAGGAGCATCAAGTTATGGTTGGTAGGCGTTATGGTTGGTAGGCTTGGGAGTATTGTTCGAAAACAAAAACATTTGGAGTGGTGTATTGGAATAATGTTGGTTTCGATTCGATCTTAGGGTGGTGTCGTCGAGGATTTCATAGGCCAAGGGCTCCTCTACAAACCCGGGGAGGAGATTTGTTCCTTCAAAGACGACGGTGTTCATCAGATTGAAAGCAAGGGACTGTTCTCTTCTTCCGCCGTGCTTAGGGCTTTTAGCCCTCTTTTAAGATCCGACAACATTTCTCCTTCCTGGGTCTGCTTGCTAGATTATCCGTTCCTTCTAGGTCTTAGGTTCCCCTTTCCTCCTTTGATCTCTGAATTCTTTTATGCGACTGGTATTGCTTATACCCAAGCAATGCTCGTGGTCTGGAGAATTCTCTTCTCGATAAACACAGTCAATAGTACCAAGGGTCTGGATCTTGGCCCTCTGAGATCGCCTCTACATACATCTTCAAACCTTCGGTTCCCATCACATTCTCTTTAAGATAAAGTCCGGCCACGAATACTTGATCTTGAAAGCTACCCGCCACGATGTGGTGTGGAAGGGTCAGTTTTTCTTTGTAAGGAAAGACACCCTTCCTGACGTTGAGAAGATCCCCAAGAGTGGGTGGTTAAGGGAAGGATCCTGCCTTTTGTTGGATTAGGTGTCTAAGCCTAAAACTATAATTGGTTATACTTGAATTAATAGTAGCACAGTCCTTTTGGGTTGCCCTCAGTGGTCCAAATGGTATTAAGGTTAATAGAGAGAGAAATAAATAGTTTATTAATTTATTATGAGATGATAAATTAATTAGAAACTAGTTTGGAATTAATTAGAATTAATTAGAATTAATTTGGGATTAATTAAAAATGCAGGGGCTGAATTGTAACTATTCAATAGTTGAACAATAGAATACTCTGGTCGAAGTAACATGCACGCCGCGTGCAAAGGAGAGCCACGACGCGGACAACTAAAAGGGTTTTTTGAATTTAAAGATAAATGGTTTGTCCGGTTTAAATTCAAATAAGGTTTATCCTTTATCACCGTTGAGACTATAAATACTCCTCCCCTGGCACTTCATTCTCTGCACTTAATTCTCTGTGCCATTTCTCTTCTCTCTCAAGCAGAATCTATAATCCTTCTCTAAGGTTTTATAGCGAGCTTTTCTTAATAAGATAATTAAGATAATTAACCTTTGCTTGGACTCTTGGGTGTGAACCATTTGAGGCACGACATTTGTGGTGCTTGCTTATAAAAGATCAATTAAAAGGTATGTAACCCTAATCTTGGTTTAGTACCTTTCGATAACCTATAGGGTTTAGTTTAGTGTTCTTAGTTATAGATTCAATTAGAGAAAACATAGATCATTAGGTTGCATGTGAACTTAAGAGTTTCAAGTTTATTTGTTTGACTATTTCCTACCATGTTCTTTTTCCCTTGACATTTTTATCGTTGATATATTTATCTGTTCCGTTTTTGCAGTTCCATAGTTCGATGCGGTTTTTCCTGCTAGTTCAAGTTTCGAGGAGAAAATCAAAGAGTTTCTCAAGATCCATGTAGTAGACAGAACCTTCCGTACCCTTGTTGTAGCTACGAATCTTGAGGAGGAGAATTCCGAGTCTCTTGCTTCTAGTACTGCCAAGATGCCAAACAGTAAGAATTGTCTTAAGTTTTTAGGAAAGATTCCTTACCTGGACCCTTGAAAGGATCTTGAATACTCCCCACGTGGTTGATGTGACATTTGGATCCTGCTTTCAGTTTCTAGGTCTAGTCGTTCCATAAAGTTTGGCCTCTCCGACATAGACGCGCTTCTGAAAGTGAAGAAGGACCCAAAGCCTGTATCTCCCAAGAAGGATACCGGTAGCTGGGTTGCATCCATTGGGAAGAAGAGAAAAATGAATGTGGAGATAATTGATGTCGAGATCTTCGACGGGATGGAGCCAGTGGCTATCAAGGCCAAGGTGGATAATGTGATCCAATCGGTAAGTATCCTTCTTTCTGTGTCCTTAATATTTCCCTTTAATTTTACTTCAGGATCCTTATAAGATTCTCACAATTTCTTGCAGCTTACATCGCACTTCGTTGTTACCATGGAAGAGTGAAGAGCTAGGGCCAAGGAGCAGGATAAGCTGATAAAGGAATTGGAGTTGTCCAGCATTTGGAGGGGGGATGTTTGCTCTCAAGGCCAAGCAGGAACAGGATATCCTCCAGGCTATCAAGGAGGTCGAGGCCAAGTGCGAGGAGGAGGTCCAAGCGGTCACTACTGATGCCAAGATATCAGCTGCCATCACGATCCTTGAGGCTCGTCTGAAAATGGTGGAGGATGTTGAGGTCGGCCGAAATGATAAGTGGGAAGTGGCCTTTTGGAGAGAATTCTTGGAGAAGCTTCGGGATGATGTCGGTGAAGGACCTTCTGCTGAAGTTACCGTGGACCCCTCCAAGACAAAGGATGCAATATCTGATGTCCTAGTGAAGACAAGGAAGGTGTTGATTGTACGGCTGATAGTGAGTGTGGTGTTGGGAAGAAGGATGGTGCTTCTTCTTAAATTTCTTCGGTTCATGGGTTTGGGTGCTCCTACGAGGGTCTTTGTTAAACACTTTTTGTAAGACCCAAGTTCAGGTACCAATGTTTATTAATTATTAAATAAATGATTTTTTAGAAAATGGGGAATTAGCGCCGCTATTCTGTAGATAGCGCCGCTATCTGTGGGTAGTAATCATGCATCGGCACGTTGTGGATAGCGACGCTAACTCTATAGATAGTGCCGCAATCAGCTATGAAGCACTATTTTCGGTAGTTGGGCCACATTAAAGCCTAAAAACCTATAGTAGGATGTCATTTGTCACTCCTTACCTCAAAAAACCCTAAGAACTCTCTCCCTAGCCTCCATTGGTGTTTTTGATTCATCCTTGAATTTTTGGAGGTTCTTGGAAGGAAAAAAAGAAAGAGAAGGTGTTAGAGAAGGTTGCTCTTTGAATGAATCAACTCATATTTGCTCCTGGACCTTTGTAAGTGTCCTTAATCCTTGTTCGTTTAAGTCTTCTTTCTAGAAATGGGTTTATGGAGTCATTCTATGGTTTTGAGGGCAATGATGGCATTATCTTGTTGATAGGGGGATTTGGGGGCTGGAGGATGAATCCTTTCTCCTCCAGAGCTTCTGAATCCTATATTAGACCCAAGCCTAGCCCTAGAGTTCTTTCATGTATGAATCATGTTTGGTTTCATTCATTCTTGAGCTAAATCTTGGTCATGACCACGCATGGTCATGTATAATTGATAAAGTTCACATTTTTATGAATCTTGATGCTGTTTGAGAAGGCCCTGGAAGGTTATAGCTCTCAACTTAATGAATTAAGAACTTTAGGAAAAGGTTGTCTGAACAGCTGAGATAGCGCCACTATCTCTGTTATAATTATGGTGTTATTCGGTCAGTTAAATCGGTTTTATAACATTTCTAAATTACCTGTAACCAAACCAAATAAGGTGTGGTTAAATCGGTTTCAGTTTAACTAGTTTCAGTTTATATATATATATATATATATATATATATATATATATATATATATATATATATATATATATATATATATATATATATATATATATATATAGACACACACACACACACGGAGGATCTTACGTACAATATCATTTCGAAAGATTCTTCATTTAATATTGCTCGACAATGGCTTATACGTGTGAATTCACACTAAAAATAGACGATAAGATTCGTAGAAGATATTTCCGTCGATTGTTTGCATTTGACTACAATGCACTCTATAAATTTTGTATGACTGACAATGCAGGCAAAAGCAATATTCAAGTGCTTATGAAATTTTTACAACAAAAAGACTATATTCAAACAAAACGTCAAAAATTAGAAAAATAGTGTGTCAAAAATTAGAAAAATAGTAAATTACAACGTTAAATAATACAAACAAACAAAACGTAAAAAGAAAAAAAACATATTAGAAAATGTATTCAAACTAAACGTCAAAAAGTTAGAAAAAATTTAAATTATAAATACAAAAATAAGTAAATATATTAATTAAAATCGTTTAATGTTAAACGTTAAAAATTAGAAAAGTAATACATCAAAAATTAGAAAAATAGTCAATTACAATGTTAAATAATACAATCGAATAAAATGTTAAAAAAACACATTATAAAATGTATTCAAACTAAACATCAAAAATTTAGAAAAAAATTTAAATTATAAATACAAAAATAAGTAAATAAATTAAATAAAAACAATTAATAATGGTTATGAAATTATAAGAAAAACAAAATATATCATAATTACTAAAAATGAATATTAAAATAAACCCTAAGTGATTGAACATTATAAGTTTATAATTGAGGGGTTTTTTTTAAGATTTAAATGGGTTTTTAAGAACACCCAAGTTAATTTGGACACACTTGGTTTTGAAGTCGACTTTTTTCTATATTGATCTTGTGACATTTATATTGAAACTTTGTATCCTATTTAGTTTTCATGTCCTATTGCAGTTTTTATTTGGAGTTTAGTCGCCCGTTGGTGGTATCTAGACATCCTATGAGTGACAACTTACTCGGATTTCATCAATTGGGAAAACTAAATAACTCTCAATGTTAGTCACAAAAGGTGCCTTGATGCGGTTTTCCTCACAGATTTTCGCGCCACCTAGGATTATTGAAACAAAACGATTTTTCGATCGAACAAACCAAGGAAATCAGGTTTTTTTTTTAGATTTAGTAGTTTGTATTGGTATTTCTGGATATTCAATAAAGTTAAAAACTAAAAATTAATTAGCTAGATTGGTTGGCTTAACAGTCCAAATAATGCTATTTCTTCTTTCTTATTTTTGGTTTATAGCATATTGCTAGTTTTTAATATCAATTGACGTAAAAAAACCCAAATGATACCGCCCCTACACCTGCTCCCCTTCATACAATCACCATCCGAGTACACCAGTCACCTAATCTATATTGTTAGTTGTGAAATGACTATTGATGCCCCCGTTGAGATCGAAGGTCAGTAAAACACATTAGACAAATAATATTAGAGCTCTCATAAACAATCTGTGAGTTTGAGAATGTGGCTTGGGGTGCTTTTAAGTGAGATATGGTAATGTTTTTGATATTTCCTACATGGTATAATAATGATGCTTACAAGAATGTTTTTGTATGTGGTGAGTTTATAAGGAAACTTGTTTTGGTTCTTTTGGGATATCTATGGCTGATATAGCAATAAAAAAATCATACTTATTCTAATATGGGTATTCAACACCAGTGGCGGACCCAGAAAAAATGGACACGGGGGCACCTATATATAAAAAAATTTCAGGAGGGGCACCTATATATATATATAAAAAAATTTACACTACGGAGTCAAATTTCAGGGGGGCACGTGCCCACGCGGGAACCCCCTGGGTCCGCCCCTATTCAACACTCTTCATTAGGTTTAAGAGGGGTTTTGATGGCAAAGGAGGGGAGTTTGCATATAGTCACCGATTTAGGGTGGATGTGTTTTATTAGAGACTGGTTGGTGAAAACTGGGTTGGGGGGGGGGGGGGGGTTATGGGTTGAGGGGAGGGTACAATGAAGGAATGGGATGGGGCTAGTATGTCTAAAGTGGGTATCATATTGAGACTAGAACTAATTTAACAAACAAATACTCGTAAAAAATCAAGTATGGATAGTATAATCAATGTAGTTTGATACATAGATCAAAATGTTACATGAAATTTCAAATAAATGCGTAACTTGTTAAAATATGGCTTTTGACACTAAAATAACAAAAAAAGCCATAAAAATCACTTATAAATGCAACATTAGTCTTTTATAAATTATATGTTAAACAAGGGGTCTATGGCTTTCCGCCCTAGCCTACGGGATTTAAAACAGCCATAGTGTTTGGTCTTTGATAACTCATATAGGCCCAAACTAGTAATCCTAGCCCATGTATCCTATTAATGCTTATTATGTATTAAAAGATACATTTTTCTTATTCCTTAGAGAAAAGGCAGATTATTTTAAAAATATATATAAATATTTATAGATATTATCATTTTATAATTCATACATTCAAATCAAGAGGTCGAATTTATTATTCTTAAGATAGTTAATGGGTCTAAAGGATAGTTTCTTTTTGTTTCTTTTTTAAGTTACGTATGAATATGTTTGCAATGGGTAATAATGCATGATAAAGATTGTTTATAACTGAATATTAGTCTGAACTAGGGTAGCATCTTCGTTCGTTGCCGTGAAAAATACATGTATGTATAATATGGACTAGAACTCTAATTATCCTAACTTAAAAGTTATATGAACTAAAACCTTAATTAATGTTAAAAACTATAGGGACCAAAATCTATAGTTATAGCAATTAAAAGTTTGGAGGATCAAAACTATAATTAAAACAAATTAAAAAAATATTGTGGACCAAAACTCTAATTATCCTAAACTAACAATTATAGAGACCAAAACTATAATTAATGTATATTAAAAATTATAGAGACTAAAAGTATAATTATGTAAATAAAAAAGTATAGAGACTAAAACTATAATTAACCTAAAATTGATAAATAAAACTTGAAGGACCAAAACTGCAATTTCACAAAGTAAAAGGACTAAAATGTTTATATAAACAAAACTTGTGATGTGACACTGCTAAACAGTGTCACATCTTGTAAAATGTTTATATGTATACATAAGCGGTTTTTCTAATGTTTGGAAGTGATTTTATATTGTTTTAAACATGACTTTAAAACAAAATGAATTTTATAATGTTTCATAAAAATAATCTATCAATGAAGAAATTAATGGATAAATTAATCAAATTCAAATTTGCAATAACATTTTTGGAAAATAAATATATGTTTCTTGTTAAATTAATCAAATTCAAATTTACAATAACACTTTGTGGTTCTAGTCAAAACCTTTGAAAATTTGTATAGATAGTCTTTTTACAAAAGTTTTTTTTTGTGGATTTAGTCCATATCTAACTTAAAAAAATCTATTTTACCCTTCTAATTACTTTTTTCCTTTAATGTTTACCCATTCATATTTTAGTAATTAAAAAAAATAAAAAAAAATCCACCCCTCTCTCTCTTGATCGACGCCACCGGCTCTCTCTCTCTCTCTCTCTCTCTCTCTCTCTCTCTCTCTCTCTCTCTCTCTCTCTCTCTCTCTCTCTCTCTCTCTCTCTCTCTCTCTCTCTTCCTCAACATGTGTCAGTTTTTCTAGGATTCTAATGTTTTCCAAGTCCATATTCCAAAAAGATACAAGTGTTTATCTTTGTTAATTCCTATTAATTATCTTTGATTGAAATATAATACACGTAAAAATATGGGTGCTCATCTTCGCTAATTCCTATAAGGCTGGTGGGAGTACCCATCACATTGCACAAATGTGATGGATGCCACATCAGCGCCACATCAGATTTTACCTCTATCACATTCCATCACAACACACACTTTATACCCGTCACACCACATCATCTTTTCCAAATAAAAATAATTCCATAAAAATAAAAAATCCTAGCTTCTAATTGGTTTGAGTGGGAATTAAAAAAAAGGGGGAAAAACCCTATTGGCTGTGATGAGCCATGATCCCCATCACTTCCCATCACGGAGCACCTAGGGCGGTGTGCACGCCATGATGGGGTAGTGATGTGGCCATCTCGGTGTGTCCGTGATGAGTACTCCCATATGTCTAAGTTATCCATGTTTCTTTCTATGATTACCTCCCATTCTCAATGAAGCTGCTACCTTCTTCAACTGTAGCGAATCTTTGTTCATAGACATGAATAAGGGCCTAAAATTCAATGCTCAAGGTAGTGGTTTCTCCAACCAGTAACTTTGCCATCTCAAGCCTAATAGTTCTTTTCTGATGAGTCCTAATTTCCTTGGTCCAAGAGTGCTTTTTCGAGATTTCTATTTTCCTTTTCTTTCCTCCCTTGCGTAAACTCAACACACCACGACAATCAATGAATCATATCCCAGCATCAACTTTTGCTTACCTTCAAAGCTCTGAAATTCCATGTTCGTTCTCAACGGTAAAAGTCAAACATGTTATGGTAGGATCTCGTCCAGGAGATTATCGTCGGTACCATAGATTCGATCACTAGAAGTACGCAAGCCGAGAGATTAATCATTTGTTAGACATAACTTGTTGCCTACTTCCTTGAATTTGACGTCGACATCTCATGTCAATCCACTTCTCAAACTCGACTAGCTCATAAACCTTTTCGTTACCTTCTCTTCCAGCAAATCCATCGGAAATAAACTGAAGAAAGTCGAAGTTGTTGTTTCCGGTAATCCTACTCCAATCAGGAACGTTGGGGGCTTGATCCGGTTTGAGTTCTTTGATGATGGATGTTGTGAAGACAATGATGACCATCACAATAACCTTAACTCGTACTTGTAAGTCGTTGTTTTTAACAAAATCATTAGTTATGGGAAGGTATTAGCATCGTATTCATGGTGGTGTAAGTGTAATCAAGAAAATAAAAAAAAACGAGACGAACTTGTTTCATGAGAGCTTCATATGAAGTTTCATCTGTTTGTTTAAAAGTACAGAGCAAATTTTAAAGTCTTTAGAGATTTGGTGAGGAGTCGACTTAACTATGCGAAGGAGTAGAACTCGAGGAGGCAAAATGGGAAAGAAAGAGACGGGGGTGGGTTTTTTATTTTTCTTAATTACTAAAATATCAATGGGTAAAAGGAAAAAAGAAAAAAGTAATTAAAAGGGTAAAATAGACTTTTTAAGTCGGACAGGGACTAAATCCACAAAGAAACTTCTATAAAAATGACCATCTATATAAATTTTCAAAGGTTTGGACCAGAACCACAAAAAACAGTAAACCACAGGAACCATTTTTACAGTTTTGTCGAAAAACAATTGTGTAATTTTTTGTTAGCATCCAATTACGATATACTTATTGTCTGACTTTTGAAATTGGAATACGTTTTATAAAATGAAAATCGCACATGAAAAAACTCTTAATGGACAACTGTATCGTTTTCTCATTTAACATGCTAAGCCATTTATGTATTAAATAATAAGAAACCTTATTATACATACATGTTATGTCGTCATGGTTAAGGACTTCTTAAGCATCCATTATAATAGGTTTATAGAATGCATGGAGCACGTTTTTTAAATATGATGCTCTATCCCACAATACATTGGCCTCTTCTTAGCCACGAAGTGGTTTATAAGAGAGTAAAGGAGTGTTTATTTTTTGTTTGCAAGTTTTTTTTTGTCTTTTTTATCTGCAACATGCAAATAGTATGCAGACGTTAGATTTTGTAAACTGTTTGTTTTTTAAAGACTGTATACAAAACTGTTTGTCTTGGTCTTATCACAGACATGGATCGAAGTCTTTTTGTATATTCTAACTTAAAAATGTTAATGACTTTTGCTTTATATTTTAACTAGACGAATGCCCGCGCGTTGCGCAGGGAAAAATTAGTTAGAATATTAACAAATACATGCTATTTTATCCCAAATTAAAAAAATTATATAGAAAAATATTTTCATTATTTTTAATTATATGATAATACATACATGTGTCATAAATTTGGAAGATAACGAATTTTAATAATTTTAATGAATAAATACAATGTATCAAATTAATATGGTTTAAGATAAAGAGTTATCTCAAACCACATAAGTTTGGTAGTCTACCAACAGTTTGTGCTTGGATAAAGTTTTTTGTAAAATTTCAAATTTAATTTTACTTTTATCTATTTTAAAATCAATTTAAAGATTGTGTATTTGGTCGTGTTTTAATTTCAAATATTTAATTTAAATTAACAGTATGCTCTTTTCTAAATAATGAAAGTAAATTAATTGTAGTATATAAGAGAAAGATAAAATGTCATGTGTATGTGAAACAATGTGAGATAAAGAAAAAAACCTCAAATGATGTGGTAAAAGATAAATCATTTATATTGAACCATATTGGTTTGAATGACTTCATTTATAATAAAAAATAAATATAGTTAGAATACTCGAAGTATATTTATTGAATGACCTTTGAGAAAATTAGAAATCGTCATTTTTGATCAATGATATTGCATAATAAATAAAAGTTCAAAATTGCATTATTCAACACAATGCATGCGATTTTGTGCAACTTGATGAACGAATCCATATTTTATCTCGGATCGACTTGCTAAATATTTAAATCTCAACTTCATTAAAAAATAATAAAATTTTAACTATATATTTCCTTGAACTTTACTATTTGGAAATGTTTCCAACAATAAAAAATATATAATGATCTATATAATTATTTTAATTTGAGGGGGACCTTTATTTATAGAATAAAAATGCTTCTTAGGTTGGTTTATCATGACGATGTGGGATCAAAATTTTCTTTATAATGTGTTATTTTTTGTCATTTTCTTATCCCACATCGCTTAAGAACACAAATGAAGAGAAATCAAAAATCTATAAGTAAAGAGACTAATATATTTCTCATCCCACGTAGCTTAAAATACAAATTTCAAGGGAAAGAAAGCATCTATAAGTAGAGTGGCTAAAATCATTTCTCTAATATCTTTGTTCTTTTGTGTTTTTTATTATAACCAAATTAGGAATCGATTGCAACATTCCAGGAACCTTTGGTTTCAGTTTTAAGATCATTTTCCTAAAATTTCGACAGGTACTCACCGATATCCACTATGATACAATTTTTTCTAATAATTTTTTTGAACTTTAAACGATTACCTTCTAAAAGTTTCATGTACATAAATCTTATGAAAGCAAAATAAAATGTTTAAAACATTGTCATCACACATTGAACTGTGGCACACAACTTACTATGAACTTGCAACACAATTGATTTTTTAATAGTTTTTAACTCTTTTAAATATTCATTTTTTAGTTTAAATGATTTTTGAAGTTAAAACAAAATAGGATAATTGATGAAACTTTGAGATAAAAACACTAATTAACAATAGACTTTAAAAACAATGGTACGCTAAAGATTGATAAGAGAACCTAAAAAGTGGTACCATATAAGAGAAAATTAAAGATTATATATGTGCAACGCAACATCCTTGTCACTATTTTACGACATACTTTAAACTTGTAACCTAGCAAGTTTTCAAAAGTTTTTTTGCAATATTCATCTTCATTTTGAGTTTTAATATTTTTGGAAACTAAAACTTATAAATAAAAGACTTTATCACTTTGAGAAAACATGTTTGTACGATAATATGATATTTAATTAATATTAGACTTTGAAAGTCATATTATGATCAATATTAATGTTAAACCACATTGTTTTGAATAATCTCCTTTATAATAGATGGTTAAAAGGTTAACAATTGAAATTTGTACGAATATACATATTGGTGAATTGAAAATTGTTTACACCGGTGTCACTTTTTACAAACGACGTACTATAAACTTCCAACCTAGTCAAGTTTTTAAAAGTTTTAAGTAATTTAAAAATCTCTACGTATATACATCTTGGTGAATCAGAAAATGTTTACACTGGTGTCACTTTTTAAAAACGACATACTATAACTTCCAACCTAGTCAAAATTTTAAATGTTTTAGTAATTTTAATTTTAATTTTTGAGTTTCAATACTTTTTATAGTTGAAACTAAATAGTAAAATTTTTAAAACTTGTGATAAAAGCATGTTTTATGATAAAATGATCACTAACTAATAATAGATTTGAAAGATCAAGTTTGATGGAAAAAGGAAGCAAATGCATTGTATTATATAAGAGAAAGATAAATGATCATATATGTATGTGAAGCAATGTGGGATAAAGGAAAAAACTTCAAATTAAAAAGGAAGTTGAAAGGTTGGGGGTTTCAAATGAATGTGGTGATAGGAAAAATGCTTCTATTATAAGATATATAGATGATTATTATGTTCACATGCTATTTTTAACATCGGGTGATTAGTAGAATGTTTTATTTTTTTTTATCAAATGTCATTAATGTTTTATTTGAGAAAAGTTATTTAGTTACAATTATTTATATTTAAATAGAAAAAATGGGTGTTACATCAAGTTTTTGTGAGTATAGTCAATTTTTACTAAAATCTAATCTTTAATTCTTATTTAACTTTTACTAACATAGAAACTTCATGTTTAGTAATATGAACATATTCTGAAAAACTCTCAATAATTTATTATTTCATCATATTTTAATTTATATGTTTCTATTAAAGTTTTTCCTAAAAATTTTGTATTTACTGGAGGACAGAGTCTAATACGGTTCTTGCAACATCCCCCTCCTTGTGGTCAAGGTAAGAACTTCGGGCACGGCCTCTTAGATATTACCACTTTTTCTCCTTTTAAACAAATTGAATGATTGAAGTTTTTCTATCTGAAATGTGTATGGTCTATTTCCTATTACTCTGTGTTGATTATTTTTAACTACGTATCTATAGTACATACGTAGCCATGGGTTTGACATTTGCTTAATTAACATCTTTTTTTAAGATTCACCTCTTCTATTATTTAATATATCCACGAGGTCAATTTCATATTATCGTTCTAATTAGGGCTTCAATCGAATTTGATAAAAGAATATCTGAATCATGCTTTGTAAGATTTGGATTTGTGACATCAGGTTATAGAGACCAACATTCTACCGAACTGAACTAAGAGTGCTTTGTTATTGTAAAAGATATTATTTTAAGGAATTGGCCTATACATATTGTATGCATACACTATATATTATCATAACAATGAAAGATTTTGAATGTGGTTGACGGTCCCTGTAATATGCTTACTTAAGGACTTCTTACTACAGCTGTCCCAAGAGTGTCCGCTAGTTAAACCACGTGCAATAGATTATCTTTTCCACTCATACCCTTTGTCAGCTTTTATTTGGAAGATATTTGAAAAACAAAACAATGAGAACACGAAATTAATGCATATTGGAAACTGTTCGCAAGGGCTGGAATAGTTTGATTTTAACCATCTTTTTTACCAAATGACTTCTAACATAATGGTATCAGGTATTTCCCTCCTTCCTTGAGGTTGAGTCTCTTATGAGACATAGGTGGAATTAAGGTGTAGTTTAGGAGTAGATTATGATTGTCGTTCCAAAACAAAAAACCAACAACTTTTCCAAAAGTACCCGACGACAATATTTATATTGGAAGTACCAAAAAATATTTGAACTTGCAAACGAAAATAATACAAAAATAATTACTAAATTACGTATCAATAAGAGGTACAAGAGGTTGTGTCATAGTTAACAGTAACAAGTGTTATGACAAGTGAACCATATGGATTATTGGAAGACCAATATGAGTAAATGGATCCATGTAGATAAGTTGCAACTCCTAAAATTCTTACAAAACCTTCTCATAGCTCTCTCAGGATCAGGGCAGAAAATAGAGAAAATAACAATATATACTCAACGAACAATTGCATAGCTCTCTCAGGATCAGTAAGGAGATTCATTATTCGGAAATCCGTAACAATTGCATAGGAAAGAAGGTAAATTTAATTACCCTCAACGAACAAATACATACTGCAATTCTTTAACGATGGCCATTGTATGTATGGCATTACTACCTGAAAAGATGGAAGTAGTGAAACCAACAAGATGCTATATCCGAGAAATATTATCAGTCATCCTTTGTCGGAAAAAGCTATATTGCAAGGTTAGCCGTGTGAACTTCACTATATCAGTAGATATTTTCTTAACTTCCAAATATATATATATATATATATATATATATATATATATATATATATATATATATATATATATATATATATATATATATATATATATATATATATATATATATGTGGGATCAACATAGAATAAAAATTAGACATAGAACCATAGAATAATATGTTCAGAGATGAACATTTACATTTATAAAACACACACACACACATATATATATATATATATATATATATATATATATATATATATATATATATATATATATATATATATATATATGATAGTTGTGAATAACCCTTGAATAATTATATATTATAAATCTTAGAGATTTAAGACTAAAGGGTGTTTGGGATTGTTTTTTAAAACCGTTTATCAACTTATTAACTTTTTAAAAATTCAATTAGTCAAAAAAATTGTAAAATATATAAGTATTTTTGAATAAAAGTCATTAAGCCAAAATTCATAAGTTATACATTCCTTACTTTTCAAAATTCCTTTTGACTTATAGTCTTATATCCATGAAAAGAACCACGTTACATATAACCTAACCTTTTACATAAATAAAATAATTTAAACATTTTTTAAAAATAATTTAACCATGTATATATTTTTCTATCATATAAGTTAATCCAAATATTTTTTATATCACAATATAGACATATAATCATTCATATCATAAAAATGTATATCCAGTTAAATAAGGAAATCTTAACGCCTCCTAAAAACCTAAAATGAGATACCAAGATTATAATGGAAGAGAATAAGGTATAGGTGGGTCCAGGCTTCCGCCACCACTATAGATGCCTAGATGGCAGTTTGTACCACTCAAGCCACTTCCTTTCACCGTATGCAACCTCCCATACCTACGCGTCGCATATTTTATTTCTTGGGAAAATGACTTATAAGGGTAATTATGTTTCAAAACTGTTCAAAAAACACCATCCAAGTTTGGTCTGTTCAAAAAACATCATCCAAGTAAGACCTTTGTACAAAAAACACCATCCAAGTAAGGCTTTTGTACAAAAAACACCAACGAACTACATGTTTTGTTCAAATTTTACCCGATGGTAACCGGCTATTGCAGGTTAAAGGATGACTTGGCCTAATATTTAGTGACATGACATAATAACAGATGAACATTTTAACCTGCAAGAGCCAGTTACCATCGGGTAAAATTTAAACAAAACATGTAGTTTGTTGGTGTTTTTTGTACAAATGCCTTACTTGGATGGTGTTTTTTGTACAAAGGCTTTACTTGGATGGTGTTTTTTTAACAGACCAAACTTGGATGGTGTTTTTTGAACAGTTTTGAAACATAATTACCCTTATAAGTCATTTTCCCTTATTTCTTTTCTTATAATCGTTTGATTCTTAAATCAATTACAAGTTATAGAAAATTATTGTTTGTTTGACTTGTACCATATAAATAACATAAGTTGTCAATTATCATTTAATTCTATGCTTCTTGGTACAACTTTAATATTACATGCCGTAGACATAGGTCCGAATAAAAGGGCTCTGTCGTACAGTTTCGATGAAAAAAAGGAAACAATGCACAAGTGACGATGGACCGGCATATTTTATAATGTTCATAACATTTTGCATGCATATCATAATCTATAAAAAAAAAAAAAAAAAAAAAAGGTTTGATTCATTAACAAAAATGACACCCAACATATTGTCTACCGGGTGCCAATGACATAAAAAATTGTCATATGAGCTCAAAGAACTATAAGCAAATTCAATTGTATCTTAACCGAGATATTTTAATCGGTGAAACATATATTTTTTCAAAGTCGTTATGGCTAATTTTTAGGGTTAAAAAGTGTATTTCTTGATAAAGTTTTTTTTTTTTTCTAATTTATACAACAAAGATAACTACATAAATGAGGAGGTTTTTTTTTTAGAACGGCGAAATTTTATTAAAAGCAACTAGCAAGAAGCTAGCCCAGAAAAAAAAAACAATTACATAACTATTAAAGAAGGATTTAAACGCCACAAATTCCAATATATCTTCTTCTTAGACCGACTATCACACCAAGGAAAGATTGAGCAATAATGTTATCAAAGATAACACTTTTTTTAGGAAGTGTTTCTCTAAAAATAGTATCGTTCCGAAATCTTCAGATGTACCACCACGCCACAAAAAGCACTCCTTCTAGAACATCTTTAACCAGTTTTTGTAATCTCAAATCTTGAAGCCAAGACCTCCAATTCATTAAAGAACATAAATGAGGAGGTTGAGTTAAAAAAATTAAGCCTTGCCAGATATACCAAGAGTAGTATCAATAAGGGCCCAAATAAGTAGCAGTGTAAATGAGCCGAGCTACTCGGGATCGACTTATTAAAAGCTTCACTCGAGCTCGAGTTAAACGAGCCCAAACCGAACTCAAGCCTTGTTTTCAGACTCGTTTATTAAACGAGCTCGAGCCCGAGCCTCACTATCGAGCTCGATTTGGGCTCACGAGCCTGTATATTTTTATATAATATATTTTTTATGTTTTATTTTATATATTAATTTATTTATAAATAAATATTAAACGAGACTAAACGACTTGAGTTCGAGTCTTGTAAATTTTAAACGAGCCGAGCTCGAGCTCGAACCATATGAATTTAAATGAGCCGAGCTCGAGCTGGAGCCCTATGAATTTAAACGAGCCAAGCCCCGAGCCTAAGCTCGAGCTCGGCTCGGCTCATTTACACTCCTACTTGCCACCTTGGGTCAATTAGCCGGAAGACACTCAAACGCAAAAATAGGTCTTAAAAACAGTTTTTAAACATTGCTAAAGGGAGTAGCTGAGTTGTATATTTGTTAGTTGGGCATGTACATATCAAATGATAATAAATAATCACATCGTATTTTAGTTTTTCAATTTTTTGGTTTCAACGATTATAAATAAACATTAATGCAGATATATAATAAATATTTTTTAAGATTTCAGCGTGTTAAGATTTATGGTGTAAATCTAAATTGTATTTAATTTCTATATATGTGAAAATCTGAAAAAAAATTTACATATGAATCTAATTAAATTCAAAACTAACTTTTTATGCCTCAACATGTTAATCATGTTTACGAATTTTTTAAAATACAAGATTAAATTGACTTATTTATATATAAATTTACTCGAATTCACATGTGAATATCATACGACCATATTCACATTGTGAATACAAATGAGTGATTTAAATATAGTTCGGATATATAATGTGAATCTTAAGGAGCTGAAATTTCAAAAACTTGTTTATTTGTATATAAATATGAATGTTTATTTGTAGATGATAAAGATTATAAATTTTTATATATTTAGATTTATTTGAATTTCAAAAATTTGTTTATTTATATTTTGATATGAATGTATATTTGTATATGATAAAGATTGCAGATTTCAATGTATTCAAATTTATTTGAATTTAAAAAAAAATCATTGTTATACCCAATTATATACACATCCACCATAATTTATATTAATGTGCTCATGAGACTGAATACATCAGCGGGGTATCCGTATAATGCAGTGAGCGTTTAATGCGGGAAACTATTAACAACTATAATACCCTTTAAGCTTATTAAAAAGTTATAATTTTAACAAATTACACTTAGAATTTATATAAATGGCCCGTTTATATCAACCTTAGATTTTAATATTTGAATTGCCCAAATCTATTCTCGCATTCTTAACATTTTAAAAATTATTAGTTGAACCTACCTCTCTCTCTCTCTCTCTCTCTCTCTCTCTCTATATATATATATATATATATATATATATATATATATATATATATATATATATATATATATATATATATATATATATATATATATATATATATATATATATATATATACTTAGGATCTTTTGTGAACCAACTTCACCCCGAGAACTCCCAAACCGATATTTTTTTCAAAAAACCGACCACATAGGCCTCTAAAACGCTCAAATAGGTGTCGGGGCGCTGAAAAAAATTTCCGAAAAAAACGACTTTTTTTTTTTTTTTTTGAAAAAAATTTGCACATATGCAAAAAAAAAAAAAAAAAAAACTTTGCACATGTGCAAACTTTTTTATACGTACATTTTTTTTCAAGTTTTTTTTTATGGATGTCTTTCAAACATATATTTAAGGCGTTCTGTAAAAAAAATTTCAAAAAAAGTGTACGTATAAAAAAGTTTACACATGTGCAAACTTTTTTTTTGCATATGTGCAAAGTTTTTTCAAAAAAAAAAAAGTCGTTTTTTTTCGGAATTTTTTTTTTCGAAAATGCTTAAAAGTGTGCGTTTTAGAGGCCTATGGGATCGGTTTTTTGAAAAAAAATCGGTTTGGGAGTTCTCGAGTTCTCAGGGGACTTGTGGTTCTCAAAAGATCATAACTATATATATATATATATATATATATATATATATATATATATATATATATATATATATATATATATATATATATATATATATATATATATATATATATATATATATATATATATATCTCATTGTTTTTGTACTCGTAAGTAAAAAAGACATAATTTTCGACACCACATGAAATACGACACGAACCAGATATACAAATGAATAAATTTGGAAAATAGGTTTCAACCCCTCTAATTAAACATGTTAGCAAGAAAACTAAATGAGGTTAAGTTGCATACTTTCAAGTAGAAAATGACACAAAAAATGACTCATTTATTTGTATGCTAGTTCTTTTATGCCTTAGGTAAATCTGGAATGCCCAAAACCAAAAGCAAATGTAATGAACATTATAAGTTGAGTGGTTTTGTAATGTTCAAACCACTATTTAGCCACATTAGTCTAAACTTATTTTCAGTATTTCACTTTTTCTTTAATATTTCATCATCTACAATCAACCACTTCCACTTCCACCTCACTGTGACTTCGCTTCTGTAATCTTATTGTGAATTTCGGTAATCTAACTCTCAAACTACTACTCATTCTGATTTTTTCACTTTTTCTTTTCCACCTCTGTAACTTATATTATTTCAATTTATTTAGTGTTCTAATCTATCGTCAAAAGACACATTTAAAAGGTTTTAACCCTAAACTCGCAAATCGGTATGAACTCGACACGGATATAAACGGTTTGACATGACACGACACGATAATTAAAAAGGTCGATTTGAAGTCAAACTATCTCAATCCGTTTAAGTTTCAACCCGACATGATTTATGATACGACACGTTTGACGGACCTGCTTGAGTTAGTCAAGATTTAGCCAACTCTCCAGCAAAAACCAAATCTTTTAAAATTATAAATCGTAATTATATACATGTTTTAGTTATATAATAGGCAGAAGCCCCCGAAAAAGTATAAAACCAGCTAATATGTTGTATTGGTGTGTGTATACATATTTTAATATTAATATATAAACGTGGTTTTAATATGGTTGTGACATATAACAATCGTCTTAGATATGATTGGCCCTACATAGGACTATACAGCAAAGAACATAGACTTGTGAATTTTTGCTAAAGCACATTAACACAGAACATAGAACACACATATACATACATTCTTGCGACAGGACGCATCCATCACGCATAGACATGTTTAACATAAACATATGCATAAACATAAACGTACATTCTTTTGTAACTGAAAATTCTTTGTCACCCAAAAATCAGGTTACACTGATATAGGAAGGAGATATTTGATTAATTTTAGTGAATAAAAAATGACGAGCATGCATGGAATTTCATGCACAATAAGTGGAATAACAACAATTGGAATATAATTCAAAAATATCGTAACACCAATTATCAATGGACAAAAGTATAGTACAACAATTTCATGCAAGATACTTTAAATTCTATAAATTTACGAAACGACTGCTAACCGAGTATTTAATTGTTGTTATTGATATTCGGTGATCTTGATTATAAAAAATTAAAAAAAAATCACCTTTACATCCATACTGTAGTTTTGTATAAGAAATTTATAATTAGAATTGTTACAGAAAATTTAAAAAATAGAATAATATAAAGCTTAGTTAATCAGAAGGACAAATCCACGAATCCTCGTTACCTGATAGTTGATCACCAGCACTTCTTAATGAAACGACAGAGTTTTGATTATTACCAGTTCCCCCCTCAAGATTCATCAAGTTTTCATCTTGACCCCTCCATCTTTTCAACGATGTCGAAGAAGAACTTGCAAATGCATTCGGAGTTTCAGATCGCTGATTCTCACCTTCTGTTACACTGACTTGCTGAGGAAGTGTTGTTTGTGAAAATGATTGAAATGGAAACATCTGATTTTGCAAATTCGATAAATTCAGGGGCTGTTTTGTGAACACGTTAGCTTCGGAAGGGGGTAACTGGAAATTACTCGTCGTTGCAGTAGTTGAATTCAAATATGAAGGCTGCTGTAGCTGAATCTTCTGCGCCGACGGCCGTAAAGGATGCAGCGGCGCAATCCCACCACCGTAAAGATCGAGCCGGCGAGAAAAAGTAGACGATGAGGAGGTGTTGAAAGGGGCGGCGGGGATGCCGGTAAATTCTTGAACCATTTGTCGGAAATTAGTGGTGTCGGTAGTCAGAACGGTGGTAGGTGCTCGCCGGGAAGCTCGTGTACGTTTCTTGGGGTTCTTCGTCGTTGCACCTACTTTTTCCGGTCCAGTATCCGGGTTTATATTACTATCTACCGGAGTCGGGTTAAGATACGGATCTTGCCGAGAATCAAGATTATACATCGGATTCGGGTTTCTGGACCAGAGAGAATCAAGATTGTACATCGGATTAGTGTTTGGGTTTAGGGGTTGTGTAAACGACGCCGGATCAAAGAAAGTAGACGGTGGTTGGTGATGCGAGGATGATGACGATGACGGCGGTGGTTGAAGCATCGGCATGGGGTTGAATTGTTTAGGAGGATTTAAGAACACGGATTCCGTCCTTGAATCATACACCTCATCACCACCAGCACCACCAGCACCATAACCACCGACTCCGCCGTCTCCACCACCACTAGACGATTGTAAGCTGCCACTGTTACCGGAATCCATGGCGTGAAAACTGATGAGATAAAAATCTGAAGGAAGCTAAAGGGAATGTATTATATTGTCTCTCTCATTTTATTTCAATACGAGAAAAGTAAGGCTATTGCTTTTACCAGAGTTGAAATTGTTTCATCCAGAGCAATGTACAGATTGTAATGCACGTGGTATAAGTAAAGAAAGAGCTGTAGTTGTAGATTTACGAAATATTTGATGTGTAGAAAAGGTTCCTTTCACATAATGTTTGTTGGGTTTATGGGATCTATGAGGAACCCAAAATGAAAAGGTACATAATTAATTTTAAAGAAGTTGCCGATTGTTTGAAAAGTTATGTTTTTAATGCACTTTAATGAGTTAAATAAAAACACGATAACTACACAAAAGGGAACTGATTCGTATACAACAGTTTTTTGTCATACACAACAATATTATGTTTTTTATGCATACTGTACAACCCATGTAAAGCATAAATTGTTGTGTCCGACAAAAAACTATTATGTACGGATCAGCTCCCTACACAAAATATCCGTATGTGATAAATATTAAATAGATTGAACATATATTCGGTTTGTATTATAAAATGGTTAATAATCGAATTACGAAATTGCAAAAATTCGCAATTGGATTAGGCAAGTTTTTGCAATTGCAAAATTATTTTTCATGCTTACTTAGACATTTATTTTGTCATCGAGAGGGAATAAGATTTTGTAACAGAATTTTGAAATTTATTTTAAGTTGCAAAATTGTAGACTTAGATTTATATATTCAACAAATCGGACAAATTGGATGACTAAATTCTCACATATATTCTTGAATATTTTTGTCTATTAATATTATTATTCTCTCTTTCTTTAGAATGTGATTTGTTTTATCTTCGAACACGTCTCTACTACTTCGGCTTTCGTAACATATTACTGATCTCTTTGTAGATCTCAACTATTTTTAATTTTTCTGTGGTTTTAATTATTCGTTCGGTACATGTAATTAGCATCTAACATTAATCACATTTACTTTGATAATGACAAACATGAAATCATAATATTGATATTTTACTAACCATTTTATTTAATTTGAAGGTTTTAGTTAAAACTTTATCAGACACCGACAAATTAAAGTTTCAGTTATACATATGAGATGGCTTTTGAATGCATTTGCCCAAGAACTTTGTTGGATTGATAATACTTCAAAAAAATGACTATTGAGATGTTTGAAGTGAATCAATTTTATAAATATTAAATTATTTTTATGAAAATATTAATATTTTTATGAAAATATTTTTTTCATAAAATAAATTGGATTTCTGTAAGGGATTGGGTTTTGACGATTTGAGTATGTTTTTTGATTGATGAACATTTATTGTAAGAGCAATTTTCGGAAAAATTTATATATTTTGATCTCATTAACAAGTAAGTCATGTCTTTTTATTTTCGTGCAAAAATCACAAAAACTTGCAGCATTTACACATTTAAGATTTTAGCTGGTAAACAAGTCCTCAATTAGTAAAAAACAAGCCTGGTTTTTTCAAAAATATAATCAAAATATAAGGGTGCGTTTAGTTCGTAGATTTCAAACCCTAGGATATTAAATTCAATGTAATTTCAAATCCTTCAGAATTTAAAATCTTAGGATTTAAAATTTCATAACAGTTTGGTTGGATATCAAAACCTTTATAAAATTGAAAAAACAAGGATTAGAACGATCAACATTAAATCGTCGTTAACCAATGACCGAGAATCAATGACAAAATAGTTGACACGAAATCTGCGGTAGAGCCAACGTCGTTGATAGGGTGGCTGGAGGTGAAGGCGGCATCGACGGTGGGAAGGCCGCAGGTGGAGTTGGACGTGGTGGTGGGGCAGCGGGAGCTAGAGGTGGCATCAGCGGTAGGGGCCAAAGGAGAAGGCGGCGACGGCGGTGGGGTTGTTGGAAGTGGAGGCGATATCGTCAGTGGTGGGGTGGCGGGAGGTAGAGCATCAACTGTGGTGTCGTCGAAGATGGAGGCAACGATGGTAGGGTGGCCGGGGGTGGAGGTAGTGTCGGTGATGGGGTAGCAAGAGCTGGAGGAAGAGGCGTTGATCAGGTGGCTGGAAGTGGACGAGTTGACATCGGTGGGAGTGCCGGAGGTGGAGGCGGCTTGGGAGATGAGGTGGCCGAAGATGGAGGCAGCGTCGGCGGTGGGGTGGCTGGAGATCAAGGCGGCAGCAATATTGGGGTGGCCGAAGGTATATGCGGCAGCGGTGGTGGAGTGGCCAGAGGTGAGGCGCCGTCGGCGGCAAAGTAGCCAAAAGTGGAGGCGACATCAGCAGTAGGGTGGCCGGGGGTGGAGGCAGCCTCGACGGTGGGGTGGCAAGTTGTGTAGGAGGCATTGGTGTAGTGGCCGGAGGTTAAAATACAAATATTTCATTCATGGAATTTTAAATGCTAGGGGGGGTCAAGGTATTTACAAATCCTTCGTTCATGGGATTTTGAGTCATTTTAAAAAAATCTTATCATTTTAAATTCCATGCTTATTCTCCAACCAAACATAGGATTTCCCAGGATTTAAAATGCAAATCCTGAGAAATTCCGCAAACCATACAGAGCCTAAGGGTTTTCTAAAAATGAAAGTTTTAATTTTATTTTAATTCTATTTTGTTGTCGTATACTGTGTTCTTTTTTTGGTAACAGAGAATATTATCTTACTAGAATCTTATTGTATTGTCTCTACTAGAATCTTATTGTATCATCTCTATCTGGTATATGATATTATCGTATTATAATCTCAATGTATGCTCTCTATATGATAGAAGGTATTATCTTAATTAATATTAGAGAAAATGAAAAGTTGGTCCATGTATTTGTCCATAAAGTGGGACTCAAGTCCCTAGAGTTCAAATTTTGCACAGAATACCATTATGTCAATTTTCATTGTGGTTTTGGCTCCTACATTTAACTCTCATTTAAGTCCAGTCGTTACCTGCAACACATGCCCCTTACACAGGGGCAATTATGACTTTTTACCCCTTATCTCTTTCCTAGTATATTACTGTTATTACGAAACCTTGAGTCTTATATGCCTTTGATCACCTCTATAAACCGGTTGGCATACAAAATTTCATCCCCATTCTTTTCATATTTATTGTTTTTGACCCTTGGTTATCGTTTCTACTTTTCAAACCACCTCTTGAAGATTTCCTACAAGCTTTTGTGGAAGGATAAAGGTGGGCACAATATGGAGTTTAAGACCTTTAAATCAATATATCGAGGTTGGAAACATATATGATAATGCATCTATTTTTATTTTTTATTGAACTGATATCATCTGCATATTTATCATATATACGGTACACGTGCATGTAGTGTGTTAAAAGAAAAAAGCACTTCATTGTTTATTTCTATTTTTTAAGACTTATTTAAAAAAACTGAATATATCAACGTTCATAAACTAGGCCATTATTTATTATAATAATATATTTGTTTATAAACCAGCGTTTTTCAAAGTATCAAATGCAAAATTTATTTCCTTGTAATATTTAATAATAAAAATACTCATTTTTACCCAATATTGTTGCTACATATATACTTCATTAGTATTATAAACTTATAACTCCTTCACATTGTCCTACATGAAATTTTGCTTTTTACACTATAAGTCCTTGTACTACGGCTAAATGGTCCCCAATACTTTTGCAACATTGCGAAACACATTTCATAAATTAATAAGAGTTATAAAAAATTTTACCACCAATTCATCCCATCTTTTATATGACTTAATAGGTTAAGTTCTAAATGCTCTTTATGTTCCCAAAAGCACACTCAAAGGACACCAACAACTAACAAAACTCATAAGCCCTTACAGGGCCGTAGCGTGAACATGGGCAAGGTGGTCGACCGCCCCGGGCCCCCAAATTTGTAGGCCCCCTTTATAGATCTCTTATATTAGTGTAGAAGTTTTAAGGCCCAAAAAATTTTTTGATATAAGAAAATGCCCAAAGAAAATTTTGATATAAGAAAATGCCCAAAAAAATTGAGGAAATCAGGAAAAGCCCAAAATTTACATAAACTGATCATTCATTCTAGGCTATAAACTGATCGATGTTCTAGGCATTAAATTCACTTTCCATCGATGTCTCAAACGTTTCACCGGGGCACGCTCAATCCGACAATCCATAGGCCATAGCGATGATTAGTACTCGGCACATTCTTGTGCTAAGGCTATTTCATTTTTTGGAATTGTGCAACGTATATATGTGTTATTTTCCAGCTCTACTAAAAGATGGAAAATATTACTTGATAATGTTTCTAATTTAACTGTAAAATCACTATGTAATACACGTTGGGAGAGTCGTATTAAAGAGTAAAAGCTATAGATATCAAGCTCCTCAAACAAGGGATGCATTAATAACATTAGGTGAATCATGTGATGATGCATTATCAAAAAGTGAAGTCGAAAGTTTAGTTAGTGCTATCGAAAGTTATGAATTTTTACTTGGTATGGTGATTTGGTATGATATTTTATTTTATATTAATATGGTTTGTAAAAAGTTGCAAACTAAAACTATTTGTCTTGATGCCACCATTAATCTATTAAAAGATATCATGACATTTTTTAAAAATTATAGAAATGATGGTTTTGCCACTAGTATAGATAATGTCAAAGCTATTACATTTGATATGGATGTTGAACCTATGTTTCCAAAAAAACGGCGTGTTACTAGAAAAAAACAATTTGATGAAATTAATAATAAAGATGAACATGAATTTGAATCACCCGAAGAATCATTTAGAGTTGAGTATTTTTTGGTTGTTGTTGATATGGAAATTACTTCATTAGAAGCTAGATTTTAGCGAATAACAACATTCGAAAATATTTTTGGTTTTTTCTATAATTCAAAAAAATTAAAGTCATTAGATGATATTGAACTTAAAAAAGTTGTACTAATTTCGCAAGCAAGTTTTCTCATAAAAACATGTGTGATGTAGACTTAAATGATTTGTTTGCGAAACTCAAAGTGTTGCAAATGATTTTGTCAAATATGGTTATGTCCGCATTTGAAATTTTAGAGTTTATTAAAAAAAAGGTTTTTATCCAAATGCTTCCATTGCATATCGAATTTTATTAACTATACCCGTTACCATAGCATCGGCCGAAAGAAGCTTTTCAAAATTAAAATAATTAAAAAACTATTTGAGATCATCAATGTCACAAGAAAGATTAAATGGGTTAGCTTTTCAAAATTAAAATAATTAAAAAACTATTTGAAACGGCCCTGGCCCTTATTAAGTCCATACCATTCCATCACTTGTTTACAATGATTCTAATACTTTCCAACATGAATCAATGACTTAAAGTCATTCCAATCCATTCCTAATGATGATTCCAATCCTTTGGTACATGATTTCAACCTCAACAATGGAATTGTGACATTATTATCTAATCATAACAATTATGAGTCTAAAATTTACATAAATTACTTTCAAATCATTTCATTACTTCATTTTTTTCCTTTCAAGAATCTATTTAGTTAGTTAAAATCATTTTTTATGACAGATTCTTAGAACCCATTTCATTCCATTCCAGTGCTAAATTCCACTGTAATCATTATTTGAGCTCATAATCATACATGATATCCTTAAGATCACATAACAAATATCACTTTAACATGGTCACTACAATAATCCACTTAATTGAACCATAGGTTTACTTCTAAATTCATGATCTAGAGTTTGTGTACATGCTTTCGTAACTATAGCACAAGTCATCATCAATCTAGGGTTCTAACTTATTAAATTCACCATTATATGTGAAATTAACCATCTCAATGAAGGAATGATGATACATTGATTATTCATGAATGGTTCTAACATAAAAAACATACACATAATGAAGCTTGAGCTTAAAATTTAGATTTGGAGTTTATCTCCAAAACCTAGCTCGAATTTCAGAGAAATTAGGAAAGATATTATACATTTAATGCTTTCCTAAGTTTCTCCTAGCTCCACTTCTTCAATCTCCTTCCAATTCTCACTTGATACTCTATAATTTCTTCAAATCTCCATGGAAATGCTCTCAAGATCCTAAGATACATTATGTTTAAATGAGTTGTGATAAAACAAGTTAGTTCCAAACGAAGATACATTATTGATGAAGATTCAAAGATTCAAAAACTCAACATATTCAGAATTTCTGACCATTGATGATATAAGTGACTATAAACTAGAATTATAACAATAAAAAGTATGCTACAAATAAATTAATATGTTATTTGAATAATATTTTCGGATTTGGGGTTTTTTTCGTGAACCTTAGGACGAAAATGAAGAATAAGAGAAGGAGAATATATCTAAATAAGGCTCGGAAACTAGAACTTGATGCTAGAACTCATCAATCCATCATCTGATCACTATATTCCACTTAAAAATCGCCATAGCTCACATCTTCTCTTAAAATGTCGTTCATCACTCAAAAATGGGGAAGATAACTAACTAGTTGGCTTTCTATATGTTTAGGAATTGACAACTAGCAACTTATATATGTGTGTGTGTGTATATATATATATATATATATATATATATATATATATATATATATATATATATATATATATATATATATATATATATATATATATATATATATATATATATATATATATATATATATATAGTTTAGAAATAAATAAAACAAGTTAGTTCCAAATGAAGATACATTATTTTTTTACACATACACACACACTTACTTGAATATGATATAAAAATTATTATTTTATATATCAACAGATATACTATTTAATAACGCATAAAAGTATAAATGTTGGTATAATTGTTTTTTTAATAAACTAAAATCGATATCCACTAATGCGTTTACATATGTATGCATGCATCCTCCTTATAAAAATATAAATACACATGTATGCATTTGCATATGCATTGAGACATATTGATTTTATATTATTAAATTTTAAAAAACAAATACTAGTTTTTTAGTTTTTGTATACATACTGATATAAATAAATATATAGGTTTTTGGGCTTTAATTTTTTTATACTCTATTAAATTGTATACATATTGATATAAATAAATAAAGGTGAATTATACATGTTAGTGTATAATAAAATTATTTTATTTTTAGGGCTTTAACTTTTTAAGAAAAAGAAAATAAAAAATATCAAATTTTATTATTTGTATGCTCTAAAAAGTTGTATAGATATTGTTACAGTTGCAAACTAAAATAAAGTTTCTTTAAAATATTATATTTTATACATTATTTATTTAGGACTTAATATTTTCAATAATAAACTACGTAAATGTCAAAATTCATTATTTTTATCTTCTAAAAGTGTGTATAGATATTGATGTACAACTAAAATTAAAAAAGAAATCGTTGGAATATTTTAGTTTTTAACGTTAATTATTGACATATTAATGCTTTTATATTTTCGAAAAGTATACAGATATGCATTAAAATTTAGTATTTTTTAAGTTATAAAAATAGGTATTAATATCCATACGAGAAAAAAAAATCTTTCGTCCTCGCAAAAGATTTTTTTTCTTTTAATTTTTCTTTTATGTTTTTCTATTTATTTTTTCAATTCTAAGGCTAAAAATTGTTCGCGGTCCTCACCAAGTTTTGAGTCCTCACCCAATCCAAATTATATATATATATATATATATATATATATATATATATATATATATATATATATATATATATATATATATATATATAGTGATAGGTTCAATACAGAACCAAATTATATCACATAACTACAGAACCACGTGAAAATTCTCTATGTTCGTTTACTAACATTATGTTCATTAATGAACATGTTCATCAATGAACATGAAAATTGTCAATGTTCATAACTGAACATAGACCATTTTCACGTGGTTCTATGGTTAGATGATATAATTTGGTTCTGCATTGAACCCATCCATATATATATATATATATATATATATATATATATATATATATATATATATATATATATATATATATATATATATATATATATATATATATATATATATATATATATAGATATATATATATATATATATATATATATATATATATATATATATATATATATATATATATATATATATATAAGTGATCGGGTGAGGACTCTTCTTAAAGTAAGGACTCGTGAGGACACCTTAAAAAATTGAAAAAAAAATAAACAAAAAATATAAATAATAAAATGGATCATAGTAATATATTGGAGAAAAAAAATTCGAAAAAAACTTGTGGATAATAATTATTTTTTATAATGAAACAATGATCCACAAAATAAAAAAAAAAATGGGATCATTGCTGTTTTTCAATGATCCAAATTTTTTTCCAATTTTTTTTTCCAATTTTTTATAATGATATAGTACTATTCTCGATTTTATGATTTGTATTTTTTTTTATTTTTTTAAATTTTTTAAGGTGTCCTTACGAGTCGTCACCGAAAAAAGAATCCTCACCGGAACGGGACCCTATATATATATATATATATATATATATATATATATATATATATATATATATATATATATATATATATATATATATATATATATATATATATATATATATATATATATATAAGTTCAATAGAGAACCAAAATAAAACAAGGAACCAAGGAACCAATCATGAGCGTCGGAATTCAAATGATCGACGGCCGAAGATAAGGTTGTAAATTTCTTAATTGAACGTGCATGTAGCGGATAATTCCAAAAAACCAACTTCGTTTTTTATTTATTTTTTATTTTTAGAGCTTATTTTTTATCGAAATAAAAAATCGAATATATCAAAATTCATAATTTTTTATTTTCTTTCAATAGACATCCATATCAATATAGTATAAACAAAAAAAATATTAAAAAATCTTGTTCAGATTCACAACACTTAATCAATGTGAATCTGAACTATAACAAGTTTTATAGAAGATTATTCACATGTGAATGATCATTGAAATTATTTTTTCAACAATCATTGATCATTCAATAACAACTTCTGTGAATTTACATAAACTTTTAGATTCAGACGTGAATCTCACTAAATTTTCATATTGAATTTAAGTAAGTTCGTTTATACTCTTTACAATTTCAACATTTTGTAATATACAATTGAATTAACTAAGATTCACAAATTAATTCACTTAAACTTATACACGAATGAACACAAAACCGCTGAAAAAATGGGGTACAATTATCGTTTATATATGAATTAATATATTTAAAACTAGATGCACACTATTTTTAACCTTTTGATCATACACAAATAAAATAATTTAGATTCATAAATTAATTTTGCTTAAAATTCACATGTGGATGATAAAAAATGTTGAAAAAGCCAGGTACAATTACCATTTATATGTGAATTAACATGTATAAAACAAGAAACAGTTAAAATTCACAATGTGAATATAAACTGTATTAAATTTGTATGGAAGATATTTTCATATGTAAATGATCAATAAATTCATTTTTTCAATAATTGTTAATCATTTAATAACAACTTATGTAAATTTAAAATATTTTTAAATTCAGATGCGATTTCAAGAAAAATCACTTATGTTTTTACTATTCCAACGTTTTAATATCATATACAATTGAATTAACTGAGATTCGTAAATGATTTACTTAAAATTCACATATGCTTGGAAAATATTATTGAAAAAATTGGATAGATTTGTCATTTAGATGTGAATAAATATATTTACAACAATGCAGTTCAGTTCAAGTTCACAAGGTGAATCTGCACGAATTTGAAGTAAAAAAAACAAAAAATTTTGTATATCAATATGGATCTCTATTTATAGAGGATGAAAAATTATGAATTTTGGTATAATTAGTTTTTTTTTTTCGAAAAAAGAATAATCTTAAAAATTAAAAAAAACATAAGAAACGAAGTGGGTTTTTTGCTATGATCCGCTACATGCGCGTCCAATTAAGAATTTTACATCCTTATCGCTAGTCGTCGATATTTTGCATTCTCGCCGTAGGATTGGTTCCTTGGTTCCTTGTTTAATTTTGGTTCTCCATTGAACCTAACCCTATATATATAGGGTAAAGTTCAATTGAGAACCTAAAAAAGCCTAGGAACCTAAGAACCCATTTTATGAACTTTTTTTCTACACAATATTTTTCAAAAAAAAAATATACCAAAATTTTTGTTATGATGCGTCTAGAATATTTAAAAAAAAATAAAAAAAAATCATTTTTTTAAATTTTTTTTTCATATGAGTTTAGGGTTTAGAGTTTAGGGTTTAGGGTTTAGGTTTAGGGTTTAGGTTTAGGGTTTAGGTTTAGGGTTTAGGGTTTAGAAATCTCTTAGACGCTTTAAAAAAAATTGGATGCAAAAAAAAATCATTTATTATTATTTTTTTCATATGGGTTTAGGGTTTAGGGTTTAGGGTTTAGGGTTTAGGGTTTAGGGTTTAGGGTTTAAGTTTAGGGTTTAGGGTTTAGGGTTTAGGGTTTAGGGTTTAAGGTTTAGAAATCTCTTAGACGCTTTAAATAAAAAAATTGGATGCAATTTTTTTTGAAAAATATTGTGTATAAAAAAAGTTCCTAGGTTCCTAGGGTTTTTTAGGTTTTCTAATGATCTCGACCCTATATATATATATATATATATATATATATATATATATATATATATATATATATATATATATATATATATATATATATATATATATATATATATATATTGCAAGTAGGGATGAATCCTATTACACGGGTACGTAATATACTACAGCCTAGCTAGGTACATATGGGACTGCTCGGTCGTTATACCGTTGAACCTTCCTTTTCTCCAAGTAGATGCTGCACAGAGACTAGACCCGCACACGCAATCGGCAAACCCTGGCGCAAACCACGTCCACCCCGGAAAGACGCCCTGCAAGCAACGACTGGGGGGAAACCAGCCCCGGGTACACACTGTCTTGGCTAGCACAGAGGCCACAAGTAAAGGTGTAATATCTTTACATTACTTGTGTGGAGTGTGGTTTGAACCCACAACCTCCCATAAGGGAGGCATGTGCTCTTGCCAACTCAACCACCAAGATGTGTGTTATATATATATATATATATATATATATATATATATATATATATATATATATATAAGCGATCGGGTGAGGACTCTTTTTAAAGTGAGGACACCTTAAAAAATTGGAAAAAAATAAACAAAAAATATAAATAATAAAATGGATCATAGTACTATTTTGGAGAAAAAAATCGAAAAATAAACTTTTGGATCATTAATTTATTTTATATTGAAACAATGATCCACAAAATAAAAAAAATTTGGATCATTACTATTTTTCAATGATCCAATTTTTATTTCCAATTTTTTTATAATGATATAGTATTATTCTCGATTTTATGATTTGTATTTTTTTAAAATTTTTTTTCAATTTTTTAAGGTGTCCTTACGAGTCCTCACCGAAAAAGAGTCATCATCGGAACGGAACCATATATATATATATATATATATATATATATATATATATATATATATATATATATATATATATATATATATATATATATATATATATATATATATATATATATATATATATATAGAATCAGGATCGGGTGAGGACTCTTCTTAAAGTGAGGACTTGCGAGGACACCTTAAAAAAATATAAAAAAAAATATAAATAATAAAATGGATCATAGTACTATATCGGAGAAAAAAAAGATTCAAGAAAAACGTTTTCGATCATTATTTTTTTATATTGAAATAATGATCCAAAATAAAAACAGAAAAATTGCATCATTACGTTTTGCAATGATGCAAAAAAAATTTTCAAATTTTTTTTTTGATAATGATATAGTACTATTCTCGATTTTATGATTTGTATTTTTTTTATATTTTTTTCAATTTTTTTAAGGTGTTCTCGCGAGTCCTCACCGAAAAAAGAGTCCTCACCGGAACCGGACCCTATATATATATATATATATATATATATATATATATATATATATATATATATATATATATATATATATATATATATATATATATATATATATATATATATATATATATATATATATATATATATATATATATATATATATATATATATATATATATATATATATATATAATTTTTGGGTCCAAGCAGTATGAGCGGGAAAGAAGGTGATTGGTTGCTAGATACGGGTCAAACACATAAACATATGAGAGGGGAATATGGGTGGCTAGTATCCTTTCTAATGTAAAAACAAATAAAGTTTGACCAAAGAAGTCAAGAATGGTACATAATTTTAATATAATTTCATTAGCCTGTTTTAGTAATAGGTATGTAAAAATATCGAACCCATTACTTAGCACACATGTTCAATTAGTTTCATCGATTCTAACAAACTCTGGACAATTAAATGTTGTTATTATACTGTTGTTTTCGTTGTAACTATTATAAACTGTTGTTTTCACTAATTAATTTTAGGGAAAATTTCAGAAAATTCAATTTATTTTCATCAATTTCTTATAAAAACTATTATATTATTTTTGTTAACATTAAAATCCATATATTTTTTGAAATGTATATATAAATTTTTTGATCTCACAAAAACCCAACATATTTTCATCTAATCTTTGAAAATATTATTATGATTATATATTTAGTGCGTTAAAACTTCTATATTTTATGAAATTGAATATTCTAATATATTGTAACCATCAAACACTTAAAAGTCAGTTATCTACCATTTGTGGTTTTATAGGATTTACCGATATGAAAAGCTTAAATTAGATATTTCAGAAAATATAATGATTTTTAATACACTAAAAATTAATATAATTATTTTTTTACTAATTTAAATAAAAATATGTTAGAGATTTTGTTTATAGATTTGCCCTTAATTTTACTCTAAAGAAAACTAGAAAGATAGTACTTACGCAAAAGTTATATATATTTTTTAGAACGAGAATATAACCTACTCCTATTTTTGAACTACACTTTAACACCATTTATGTTTCCTACGAGACTTTGAATAGAACAACATCTGATGATACTATTGGACTACAAGACCTTTTGTATGCAAAAGTTATAAATAGTTTTTGTTGCTTCATTAGGCAACTAGTGAAACCATGGGCTTTGTGGACATGGTTAAGGCTAACTTTCTGAGGCATACAATAATTTAGTTTTCTAAAACGAAAATGCATGCAAGTATCTAAAGAAATTACTAGCTGTCGGAAGTGATAGTCTTTGAAAGTGATTCGGATATAACATTTGGTGGGGTTGGATGAAATGGTGTTATATATATATATATATATATATATATATATATATATATATATATATATATATATATATATATATATATATATATATATATATATATATATATATATACTAGGTAAGTCATAGGGCCGTGCTAAGCACGACCCATGGAGGATGATTTGGGTAAACAATAAAGTACATTGCTATTATCAATGATGAAATGAAATTATATTGCTAACATTGGTAAAGCAAATGTACAATAGTAGGCTGCTACAATAAAGATATAAATCGATATATGGAATGATTTCTTGCATCTTGACCAAGGAAAGAAAAAAAGCCCTAAGCATTCTTCACAAATGTGAGCATACTCATTAATAGAACATCTGATGGTCCTGATTGACTAAATTCCAAAGTTGAAGTACCAACAAGAAGTTTTCGTAGTCTCATCAACCTGGAATAAACGGAAAACATATATTGTATTAGGTTAAATCCCAATAAGAACGGAAAACTTTAGAAACTTAGACCATGAAAGATAGTCCATGAGCATAATTTTGAAAAGTTTACCTAGAAGTGATAGTCCATGAGCATAATATTGAAAAACTTAACAAAGCATAATTTCGGAAATCAAATTTTTTCTATGAACAACTGTTTGCCCTCCTGTCACATAGAAGAAGCAAGATAATAAAAGGGTTTAATTCAGTTTATCATCGAACCTATTGATTGTAAAGAAGGCCCACCTTTTTTTTCTAGTTCAACTCTTTCAATCTGTGGAAGAGCTTTTGCTTTATGATTGAAACAAATGAAAATGTCATGGAGCCATAATCAACTTACATGTCTTCTGTCGATCTGCTTAGCTTTATGTTTCATAAAATCTTTTGTTCATTAATCTGTAACACCAAATTCTGCAATCTCTCTTCGCCAAATAATCTTTATATGTCTGCAATAGTAAAGTTCGAAGATAAGTATCCTTAAAATTGTTATGAAGATATAAAATAAAGAAAAAGAATAGAAATATTATTACCATTGCATACATTAACTTGTTGGATAAGATGTATCAAACAAGAACAAACCATATAACTTACTTGTATCTGATTCAACCAGTTAATTTCATCAGCCATGCTTACCGTCCCTCAACATCTCTTAATTCTCCTGCTACAAAGTGCTATTAGTTCACCCAATTAACTCTTTTTTTCACCATTACCTAAACAACCTAGATAAAAATCACTATCCTAGATGAATCACTATATGTCTCCATGAATTAATTTATAAAAGGGCTAAATAAGGAAAAGTTCAAGGTGACAAAGAAGAAAATTCATCTTTTATCTACTTTTGTGTCATGGCCAAAAAGTTCGACTAAATTATACTAATTTTCTACATATTCATCAATCTTGAAAACACACATTCTTGGTTATAACAAAAATATTTCCAATTTCAAGTAATAAGTAAACCAAACAAAAAATTTGTAGATTTCAAAGCCTCAAACCTGCACACCAGATTTCAAACATTCATCTACATATGTCTATATACCAAACTCTGCATACGAGACATAAAAAACAAAAAAAATGTCAAAATCAATTATAAATAAAGTTTTAAAAAAATACTTCCATACTTGGCCGTTACCGACATCATTACAGAAAATGTTAACAAACAAAACCCTAGTATTTCGAACTTCTGCAACTAAAAATCTAATGAAAAACATAAAAAAAAATTACAATTTTAGAGATTGAGATGTAGAGCCTTCATGTTTCTGAACGAACAGAATGGTCCCTTATGCCACTCATAACATTGATGTAAATTTACTTCGGCCATCTTTTTGCTTCCGATAATTAAACATAACTTGTTATTCATTTATCATGTCTAAACTAATATCTTCGTTTCTAACCAATAACAAAACTCTATAATTGTCATCAACATTGACAAAAAAATTATGAACAATTTGCAAAAGCATGTTCATCATCTACCTGTCATAACCTTCGAAAACCTGACAAACACCAATTTGAGGTGATATTCATTCTAAAAAATCAAAGGAATAAATAAAGAACAACAGCTTACTAAAGAACGCCCAAGGAACAAAGTGATGAAAATATTGAGAAAAAAGAAGTATAAATTGATAGAAAAACATATATAACGTTAATCATTTTGGGAGTTTTTAGTTTCTATTGGCATAGCTCTGTTGTTAGCCCTATACAAACATATATTGCCCAAAAAATCTCATGATTGGTAACTCCCAAGTCTAATGCACCAGCCAATTGAGTATAAATTATTCATGGGTTTTGAAAATGAACACATTTCATGCTTTAGAGCCAACTTTTGGTCTGAGTTAGATTTAAATCCGAATCTATACACAAAACATTTGTATACACCAAAATGTTTAAAGAATTAAATACCTTAAACATCAAGAATATATTCACATGATATGGCCAAGTGGGTGGCTGAAGGTAGAAAAAATGCTTATCCATTTGAACAATTGTGGAACAGAGCAAGAAGAAGAAGTAGATTGAGAAAATTTGTCAACACATATGTAAAATTATATATATACCTTTCGTTAGGGTTTTTTGTTCTTCATCTTCCCCATCCCATCGGTTATATCAGGTTCGGTTCATGTGAAGAGTAATGTTGGTAAAAAGAAAATTGGATGCAGAACCCAAATTAGAAACATCAAGAACAATCAAAATTGCGACACGAGCAATTTTAAATCTCACTGATGCCATTTGTTGTATCGGTGGATTTGAAGTCAGATGTGTATGGCTGTAATTTTCTTAAAGGTTGAGGCGGTGTGGGTGGAATTGGGTACGGAGTGCTGTCATTGAGAGAGTTAAATCAGTTAATAGGAGTCTCTGAGAAGATATATGAAGTCCATAAAGTAGAGATCATTTAAAATCGTATAACAAAACCTGGTGGATTCCAGAGAAAAGAACATGAAGATGTGTGGAGCCATTTCGATATGAGATGCCGAAGTTCATGTTAGAAATACGTGATAGGATATACATACGTGAAGGATTAATTTCGCACTCACCAATCACCGATTTTCAAACCGGGTTATCACAATAAAGCACGATAGAAGAAATCGGTTGAGATCTTTTTCTGGCGATGCGTAGAAGTTAAGAAGGATATGAAGCGATGTGGATTTGAAGAGACACGATCCATTTGGAAGCGGCAATGGCGTCGTTGAAAGCGTAGATCGATACAGATGTCCCAATGCCTCAAAAATGTGAAGTAGATTATTGGAGACGTTGGCGGTGCACTTCCATTTGATTTCTATATTGGACAGCTGGAAACTTTGCAAACACGCAAGGACGCGCTCAAAGAAGAGATCACGCGTGCTTCCTAGAGCACAGGTCTTCAATTGCTCAAGTCCATTTGCTAGAAATCTAAATATATCTATGATTGTATATAATAATGATATATATATATATATATATATATATATATATATATATATATATATATATATATATATATATATATATATATATATATATATATATATATATATATATATATATATATATATATATATAACCGATCGGGTGAGGACTCCTATTTTCGTGAGGACTGCGAGGACTAATCTTAACCATTAATCTGAAAAAATGAAGGGCTGTGATTAATCTGGATTTTTTTATTTGTTATTACTGACGCGGTGGCATTTTTGTGATTAATGGGAACTTTGAGTTACTTTTCCTGTAAAGGGTAAGGAGTTTGAGGGCTGGATCGTCATTTGTATTTTCTTAAACCCTCGTTCAGTTATCAACCCTCGTTCAGTTATTCCATCGTTCTTACGAAATCCAGTCGAGTCATCTTCGAAAATTCTCGTTCGTTTTGTTTAATCGTTCGTAATCTTCCCTTCGATGTGTGTTTGAAGCATAGATATTGTTGAATCGATCGTATTTTGCTCAAATTTGGTACTACATTTTCCGGTGTATCTGTGAAGAACGTAGGTGAGTTTGTATGATTTTGTTCATATTTTTGCTGTTAATCTTATGATTTGTGCTTATTCTAGTTAATATTTAACCTAACATTTGTATTTTTTTAGTATCGATCGTTGTACTGTCTTTGCATTCCCGAATTATCTGTGTGACCTCCTTTTTTTGAAATTTCTGGTTAAATGGAATCAGGTATGTTTATTTACTTGATTTAATGTGTTTATTTGTTCTGTTTGTGTTTTATATTATGATATAGATGTGTTTTTCTAAAACCCTAGTTATTTGTATCATATTTTCTTAAACATATGTGTTTTAGATGGTTGTTTTTTTGAATTTTTCACATATGTATCATTGCTATAATCATCCAATCAATGAAAGTACATTGCTATAATCTGTAGTCTTCTAAAAGTACAATGCTATGGGATTGTGTTAGGAACAACTGAAAGTAGGATTCTATAATTAACAAATCAATCAAAGTATATTGTTATAATATGTAGACTTCTCAATGTACAATGTGGTGGACTTGTGGTAGGAACAACTGAAAGTATGATGCTATATATAGCAAACATATCAAGTACAATGATACAATAAGATATTTTGAAAGTAAAATTCAAAAAGCAACTGATGAAACAAAGTGCATTGTTATTTATTGTTTTTTAATACTTTTTGTTTGATATATAGGTGATTCTAAAAAGAGGAAGAGAAAGTCTTTTCATCCAGAAGGTAAACGTAAAGCTAGTTATGTTGATCTTTCTTCAAGTCGAAAATCAACGTTAAAGGCTCAAAATGTAGTTGAAGTTTCTTCCAGTAAACCAGTGAAAGTTAAAAAGGGAAAAATTACAAGTTCTTCAAAAGCAAATAGCAGTGATGATGATTTTGTTTCTCAACCGGTGTTTGATCAAGTTGAAGTTCCTGTAAAGAAAGGTGGTATTGCTTTTAGGAACCTATCTGGTTTGATTTCAGAGATATTTAGTTCATTTAATGATAATCAGAAATCTACAGTGAATGAAATAGGTTTTGGATTTATAGGTGATTTTGTAGTAAAAAAATTTGGAAGGGATTTGTGTTTTTGGATTCTGGAGAACTATGATGAGAAAATAAATGTATTGTGTGTGAATAATCAAGTCATTCACATCACAAAGAAGAGTGTTCATGATATATATGGATTACCTATGGGTAACATCCCGATGATTTTACCTATTAAAAGCCGTTTTGGTGATCCTATAATTAAAAAGTGGAGGGATCAGTTCGGTAAGGACAAAGAGAGAATTAGATTAGTTGATTTGAAAAACTTTTTAGAGAAAAGCACTGATTTTGGTGAGATGTTCATACTAAACTTTTTGGTTGCTTATGTTACTATTATGATCGATGCTCCAGCAATGGGTACATGCAACCAGAAGTTTTTAGAGAATTTTAATGAACATCTTAATGTAAAAGAGTTTGATTGGTGTGGTTTTGTTATTGAATGCTTGAAAGAAAGCAAGAAGGGTTTGAATCTTAATTCAAAAACACAATATGTTGGTCCAGTTGCCTTTCTTGTGGTAAGTTTAAATTTATAATTTTGTATCACATTGTTAGTTTTTTTGTTTAATTAATGATGCAAACTTCGTTTTTACGTGTTGCAGTTATTATACCTTCATTGCATGAAGTTGCGTTCTGATGTTTCTGTTAAAAGAGTGTATCCAGCTACTTCTTATTAGAGTGGTAAAAAAGTTGGTGATAGGTTGAAAAGTTTACAATATTTTGGTGATGTTGATGTTATAGAAACATACAAAGATAATGTAGATGATGATGATTCACAAAGTAAGAAGCAAAAGAAGATGAAGGAGAAAAAGAAGATCCAGGAAAAGAAGAAGGTGGATGTTTCATCTAAAAAATGGAATCAAGTGTAAGGAAGAAGACATTAGATAAGGAAGTTAAAGGTAATATAATGTAGATGATGATGTTTTTTTATAATTAATGTCTGATATTTTACTAATAATTGTTTGTTTTTTCTAAATCAGATGATGTTATCTTGGACAAAGGAAAGAAGGTTGTTGAAGATATAAGTGAGAAGGATGTTAGAGAAAAGGATGATGTAAGTGAAGAGGTGGTAAAGTCTGTTGATCATAATTCTGATTTTGATGTTATTTTAGATGGTACAAGATCTTTAGAGGTATGTAATTATTTATTAATTTGTTAATTTTATACAAAAATTATATCATAGTTCATTTGTTATTTTGGTGATGCATTTGTTAATGATGCAAAAAAAAATTTCAGTCTTTTAAAGAAAAGTTGAATAGTGTGTTTAAAAAATATTTTGAATCCAAATCAAGCATTGATGAGTGGATTAGACGTGCGTGGAATCAATTCCCAGGAAATCAGGAGATTTTGGAATATGCTACCAAGCGTAATGTAGAGTTCAACAAGGTTCATGAAAAGATTGTACTAGTTAATGATGAAGATTTTAATGATGTTACTCCAGAAAAGGATAATGATTTGAATGAAGAAGGAACGAGTGGTAAAGAAAACGAGCTTTCTGTGACACAATTACTCGATGATCCAAATTTTTGTGCTGAGATTGAGAGAAATGCTCTTGCAGTTATTGCAAAACAATCTACTACTTCTGTAGTTGTTAGTGAAGGTTTGGTAGGAAGTGTTGGTGTTCAAGAAGAAATTTCAGATGAAGAGTTAATTAAGGCTAGTAAGATTATTAGTCAAATTAATTTGGGTAAGCAAGAAGTTCAAGTAAATGTTGATTTTACAACTCCAAAAGATGCAATTCAAATGGGTAGTTCAGTTATAAAGACAAGTGATCAGACAATTTTATCTCCAATCCCTATTCGATCTTTTAATGTTGAAGCTGGCCCTAGCAGACCAAAAAGAAAAATTAAGCCTGCACCACCCCTTTGTTCTCCATATGATACAAAATTGGTTGATTCGAGTGAAAAGGTAAGTCGTAATGAAGAAAGGGTTGCTGGTAGTGTCTTTCTTGCCATTCGTGATCCTAGGTATTTCAATTTTTTTAGTTATTTATTTTTAGTTTTTGGTACAGTAAAAATAATATTTTCATTTGTTTTTTTAGGGAAAAAATATTTGAATCATCTAATGGTTCTATTGGTATAAGAGCGGTGATGGAATCCATGATACCTGGTTATAGGATTCATTGTGGTGTTATTGACATATGGTTATCCTTTTTGAATGAATTGGAAAAATCAAAAAGCCACATTGCTGCCTATGCAGTTATCGCGGTCAAAACCGTAATCGCGGTAACCTACCGATATTTAATTTTGCGGTTCTCGCGGTGGTATAGCGGTGATATAGCGGTTTTTTAATAATATGTAGAATTTATATATTAGACTATTACTAGTAGAATTAATATCATAAAAGTCATTCAAAAAACATCACATAATGCTTAATTTAAGAAATAAGTCACATAATATAACATTCTAATATAGAAAATGTCAAAGTATCAAAAAAAAAATTTTTTCCTCCACCCGTATAATAGCAGTAAATCGCGGTCATTATCGCGGTAAATCGCGGTGAATCGCGGTAAATCGCGGCGGTATACCGGCGCTATACCGGTACCGCTATTTTCCACCGCTAAACTGAACCGCGATTATGCTGACCACCGCGAACCGCTATACCGGCGCGATTAACTACATAGATTGCTGCATCAAGATTTTTTATGCCTTGCTCATTGATGGTATGATACATTATTATTATTTTTTTGTTTTATTTATATTATAAATTAACTAACTTGTTTCATATTTATATATTTGTAGACAAATATTGTTTTTAAGAAGGCTGAAAGCTTAAATCTGAGGTTTGTTGAAAGGGTTCGTGTGTATTTGGAAAAGTTCCCTAATGTGAACAAATTCGATACGACAAATTTGGTATTTTTTTTATTTTTATATTTTCTATTTTAATACAATTTCTATATAATTTTATTTATTGTTTTTTTAAACATGTATTTTTTCCTATTCTTAGGAAAGAACATTACGTTTTGGTTTGCTTTGATTTAGTAAAAGAAAAAATGGAAATCATTGACAATCAATTGGGAACAGGATTGATTCCAGCCAAAGATCGGACTTTTTTCGATAATTTGGTAATTTTTGGTTTTTTTGTGTTTTTTTTTGTATTTTTTTTATTTTTTGCATTATTTTTGATAAGTTGTTGAAATGTTTTTTTTTAATATAGAAAACAATGTTCAAGCAATATTTGAGTTTAATCGGTCATTATCGACTGAATGCTTTAAACTCTATGAATATTGAAAGGCTTGAGCTTGAATGGCAAACTAAAGATAATGATGCTGATTGTGGTTTATTTCTGATGAGGCATATGGAGATTTACTGTAACACCCCTTTTCTTGTACCATATTTAAATTACAAATATAGTTTTCAAACATATTTTACAACTCGTGACTATAAAATAGCCACTTAAATTTTTTTGTTTTATTTTACAAACTTAAACTCGAGGGGTATTACAGACTTAATACAGATAACCATAATTTAAACTTACAATACATTAACCGGTCCCGACTGCAACCTTCGCTCCTTTCACCTAAGTACATAGCATTTCAAAAACATAGTATACGTGAGACATAAAGTCTCGTGAATAATATGGGTTTAGACCCAACACTTTTCTATTCAAAACTTGAAATGTTAAAAGTACATTGCTAAAAACTGATTATTTCATAAATCTCAAAATAACTTTTTCTTCTTTACTTTCAAACTTTAAAAAGACTTTCTTTCTTAAAACTGCTTTTCTTTCTCATTTCTCGTGACCAACTGAAACTTATGAATTTAAGTTGATTAATTCATTCAACTAGCTCCCCTCGCGGGACAGAACAGATCTGCCCACTCGGTTTGCTCATTCTGTCTCCCCTTTGTGACCTGGAACGAATTCAAGCACAAGGGTATACTAAGCTAGACAACTACTTCGCGACGGGAGGTACCATCCCAGTAGTGTCTTCTGATCTCCCAATTATGTGGGTGATCCTAGTCCGGACAACTGGCTCATACTTCTTTAATTCTTACTTCATTTCATCTCAAATTGGTCAAAATGGGACACAATTTGTAAACAATTCTTACTCAACTATTTTATAACTCTTTACTAAAAATACTTTCAAGACTTCTTTTGACATCTTAGTTCCTATAAGGAACTTCTTTCAAAATACGTACAAACCATACATTTGAAAACCCGTTCAAAATACTAAGCCCTTGTATAGAGCTTCTTTCAAAACTATTTTCCAAACTTTAGTATTTTTAAACATTTGGAAATCATACTTTTCAAAAAATAATATTTTGCTATGTACTATAGAAATCCTTATAAAACTCACCTTGACGTTGCTACAAGTCTCTACGCTTCTCGTATTCCTTTCCCCTTTCCGTGCTCAACCACGTTTGAAGCACAACCTATACATGTATTATATATATAAATACTCAATAAATACATACTATAACTGACTCTACAGTGCTAAGGTCTCATACGTCTCAACTCTAGGTTATAACAAATGTATAACCATTAATAAACTCATTTTACGGTTTCTCCGAAATACGCGTATATTGCTACAGTACCCCCGAGGGGTCGTATTTCAGTTCCGACTCTTTTCCATAAAATCTTATCCCATATTAGACTTGTGTTTCAAATTTGGAGTTCATTGGACAAGTCTAGCTCAAATTCTAAAAATCATGGGCATGAATAGTGATTTTAGCCTCTGCCGCAACAGTAACTTTTCCGCAAGGTCGAATTACGGATTTGACCATTCCCGACATATTCTTATACCATTATAGGGTTATGGCTAAAATTTCAGGTCAATCGGATATGTCTAACTATGGTTTCTAGCGTTTAAGTTATTTGAAAATTTTAGCATTTTTGGTCCCTGTCTGGCCCCTGACTGAAGGCGCACTGCGCCAGGTATGGGGCGCACTGCGCCTGGGCGCACCCCGCCCTGGTCCTGGGCGCACTGCGCCTGGCGCCTGGGCAGGCTCCTGATCAGTCGCGATTTGGCACTGTAGCATGCAGTTTTGAGGCTTTAAGCTCTTATTCTAGGTCTTAATCACCTGGGGTTTGTTCTAGTACTAAAACACTTGACTAATAACACATTTTAAGCCATTAAAAACACCTCAATAACTCAATTGCAGAAATTAAAGTTCTTGGCTAAACTTGAAAATTCTCAAGAATAGCATTCTACTTTCATGTTTTTAAGTTAAGTTCTTAACTAATAGCTTATTGGAAGCATTAGTTACTTAACCCACATGATTTCTAACTGCAATTTCAGTTTCAATTCCATCCAAAAACCCCAAATGAAGAACACACCCAAAAACTAGGTTAAAACAAAGGAATTTCTTACCTCTTCAACTATGGAATCACCAATTCCAATTCCTCTCTTGATTTTCCTTTGATCTCTTCTTCTTCCTTGCTCTCTCTTGCTGCCTCTCGTGCTCTCTGGAACCCTCTGGAGAAAACTTCTGAATTATGAGAGTAATTACTCTCTTAGTTTATATTTAATATTTATAAAATAATTACATTTTGGTCCCTAATCTTCTAATTTCTTCACAAGAGTGGTCCTAAGACCCAAAATCTTGCAATAATATTCAATTAACTTCCAACTTGACATTTTCTTGACAATTTGGTCATTTTCATGTCAAATGACCATTTTGTCCTTTTTGGTCAAATTTCACTATTCATGCGGTAAAAACTCCAAATTTCACATAAACTTTTATTTCTCATTATATTAAGACATATTATTACACATAATAATCGTACATCGTGCCAAATGACCGTTTTACCCTTTTTGACTTTTTCGCGGGTTCTTACATTTACCGGGGTGGTGGACCAGAAAGATTTGATGGTGATTTGTTGCCAGAGTGTACAAGCCAGAAATCTCAATTGTTAGAAATGAGAAAGAAATACGTTGCTAAGATCGTGTTATCAGATTCAAACTTATGTAAAGCGTCGTTTTTGAGCACTTTGGAGGAGTATGATAAGTTGTCACGGCATATGAAGAAGAAGATTTACAGTCAAGGGCATTTGGATGAAGTTTTTGCAAGGATTAAGTCTGTTGAGGTATAGTAATTTGGTATGTTTGTTGTGTTTGGATAATGTTTTTTGTGATTTGGCTAATCTTTAGAACTGGTAGTGTGTTTTAATGTTGGTGATTTGAACAATTTGTGAAACTTGTGTTTGTTTTGGATAGTGTGTTTTAATATTAGCTTGGAGTTGTGAAACTTGTTTTTGTATATTAGTATTTGATACATAGAAATATCCATGTATGTTGGTTATACTTACCATGAAAATATTTTTAGCTTAGATCATGATCCAAAAATATTTTTTATAGTTGTATGATGGATCATAAAACTTTTTGTATCATTATTGTATTATGTATCATGAAAGTTTTTGTACCATTATTGTATTATGGATCATGAACCATTTGTGTTTTTATTTGATCATTATGCAAAAATATTTGTAGCATGATCCATGATTCAAATTTTCATGATATTACTTATATGATGCATGATACAGTTGTATGATGGATCATTATTGTATTATGGATCATGGTTATACTTACCATGAAAATATTTTTAGCTTAGATCATGATCCAAAAATATTTTTTATAGTTGTATGATGGATCATAAAACTTTTTGTATCATTATTGTATTATGTATCATGAAAGTTTTTGTAACATTATTATATTATGTATCATTATTGTATTATGGATCATGAACCATTTGTGTTTTTATTTGATCATTATGCAAAAATAATATGATACAAAAATTATTCATCCACCATATAACCACAATAGCTATTAAACAAACCACCATTCTAAAAAAATATACAAATATTTTTGTATCATAATCTAACTAACCTTACAAGTCAACAAATAACAACCACCACCATTTATCAAAAACTGATTATAATAAAACATACATAAGTTTATATACACATCATAAGTTTATATACCTTCAACACAAAAAGATTATCCATCATCTATCCATCTATACTTAGACTAAAGTATTTTCCGATCATACAATTCGCATCAGAAATACACCAAAATAACAAAAACCACCAAAATAACAAAAACCACATCCTACATTAACACCAAAACGTACTTAAACCCTTCTATAACTCCACACACGGATGAAATCAATGTAATCTTCAAAATAAAATTCTTGATGCAAATGAAGATCCTCCAAACGATAGCTCTCATGACGCATACCCTTCATCATATACTCAAAATAAACTCTATAAAATTTCCCATCTTGACGATTAGCATCATAACAGCGGTACTTTCCTACCCACCAAGCATCGTTGTGCCACACATCGACAATGTCACCAGGATAAAATTCCACATCAACAGCAGCTGGATAAGGACGAACATTGTCAACACTAATGATTTCCTCCAATGGCGTTGCATCTTCACTATCAAACAATGTCTCATAACGAACGCCCAAATAATTCAAAGACCGGCTTCTAATCGTAGCAGCATAATAGGAATTCTCAAATCCCTGTTCTGTACCAAGAACCTCAATACGTTCACCAAGGTGATACCCGTTAAACACCATCCTATAAATACAAATATATTACAATCAGATACTAAAATAAAGTTAAAAATCAATAATGATACATGTGTTGTTCAATAAACATTATAATATAATATTTAAAAGTCCACCTATAATCCTCAACAAACAATATGTGGAAGACGAATTATAAATTAGACAATTGATTAAATATCTTTATGATCATTATGTTCTTGAAAAAAAATCTACTTTTGTGCAAAACTTTTCATTTTGAGGAATATGAAGTACATGGTAATTTTATACTTATAGGAGACAAGAATCAAGGATTCCAATGGTATGAAGTTGCAGTTATGATTATGAGAAGCCAATGGAATGATTCTTTTTGGAAGACCATGTATGCAAGTTCTACTTAATGGGAATGACTTGGAGCACATAACTTATTGCTAGCCCCTGATTAAGAACCCTAGAACTCCCATGATCTTTGCTTATTAAGAAAAAACCCTAATTAACTAAATACAAAAATAGCACCAATATGGGTATCCATACAACATCCACCATAAGAAAAACCATTGATGTAAACGATTCCTCTAATATATATGCATCACATTGTACATAAATTCAATTCCACAAATTCATGCGGAAGTATAATGAAAACAGAGAACAATCGAAATAAAGCTTACCCACTATAGATCAGAAGAAGAAAGTATGTTGATTGGTATCGAGAGCACACGTAATTCCTAAAAAGTCAAGCAATTTCTCTCTTGTTCGACTGATATCTCGATGGAATGACCACAGTAATAGCTGAAAATTCGTTTCCCCCAAATTATATAATTACTCCACGCGCTTCATAAAGTTTATATCATTTAGATGGCATTTAAAACACAAAAAAAGTTTAGCTCAGTTGGTAACTAGGGAAATACGCCTCTTGAACGTATCCATAGGTCGCCTGTTCGAATCCTACTTTCACCACCTACTGTAGAATTTTTGTTTTACACTTTAAACACTGTAGCATTTTTTCTTTTTCACTTTAACGCAAAACATATTTACAGATTTCACCCAGATATCTTTTTCTTTTTACAATTTAGAAACTACATTACTTTTATTTGTTTAAAATTGGTCCATTTACTTGAATAACAATGTTGTTTCCTAACTTTTGTTTTTATATGATCCATAAATACAAATAATGATACAAAAGTATCATGATCAAAATTATAAAAATATTTTTGGATCATAACAACACAAAATGTATAATGATCCATAAATACAAATAATGATACAAAAAATGTATAATGATCCATAATACATGCTACAAATATTTTTTGCATAATGATCAAATAAAAACACAAATTAACACATATGATCTATGATTCAAATTTCCATGATATTACTTATATGATGCATGATACAAAAACTTATGTATCAACGATGTATAATGATCCATAATCCATGCTACAAATATTTTTTACATAGTCTAAAAAGTCAAATACAAAATCATTATTAAAAAATAAGAAAGAAAAATATCAAAGTAAAAAAACAAGTTATGTCTTTTCTTGTATCTGGAATTTGTGGCAATTACGTGTATCATGTTTTTCTTTTGCACCATATTTGATGTACATGCCACACTTATGACAAGTTCTTCCGTCCTTCTTAGCATGTTCTATATCAATCTCCATTTTCCCTTTCATTCGTTTCTTCATTGTTATTGTTCCTTTGTTGTTGATTTGGTTAGGAGGTAGTACATTTATTTTCTCTTTTTGCGCAATTCCCATGAAAGACAAAAATACCCTTGACTGATTCTCGTCTCTGATTGGTCCTTACGTCCACACAATAATTACAGTTTTTAATATATCCTAACTTTATATATATATATATATATATATATATATATATATATATATATATATATATATATATATATATATATATATATATATATATATATATATATATATATATATATATATATATATATATATATATATATATATATAGAGAGAGAGAGAGAGAGAGTCTGGATCAAATGAGAACTATTTTTTTCGTGAGAACCTAGGAACATTTGGACTGAATTTTTTTTTCAATAAAATGACTTAATACACTAAGTCGTTTATATTTAAGACCTTTTATCAAATATTCACATTTTTTGACAAAAGATCTTAAATATTTTTTTTCAAATACACACCTTTTGTCGTTTATATTTAAGACCTTAATACACATTTGCGAAAAAAAAATGCATATTTGCACATTTCGTGTATACATATTTTTTTCAAATTTTTTTGACAAAAGATCTTAAATATAAGAGACTTAGTGTATTAAGTCATTTTTTTTGAAAAAAAAATCTCAGTTCAAAGGTTCCTAGGTTCTCACGAAAAAATGCTTCTTATATATACATATATATATATATATATATATATATATATATATATATATATATATATATATATATATATATATATATACACATATATTTATATATATATATATATATATATATATATATATATATATATATATATATATATATATATATATAGACTTAGGATCTTTTGAGAACTAACTTCACCCCGAGAACTCTCAAACGGTCAACATTTTCGAAAAACCAAAAATTGGGGCCTCTAAAACGCTCAAACTAGTTGTGAGACCCATGTATTACACGGGATGATACAAAAAAATTATTAATTAAGAATATCTAAACATTAATAATTTTACATAAGAATTTATTTGTGTATCGTGACATCTTGCTTTTGATTTTTACTATTACGACTTTGTATTTTGATAAATATAATTGATTATGAGAATATCACCGGTACTAAAATCAAATTCACTATTATGATTGGAATCGTTCTTCAAAATATTATGACGTCAATTGTCTCTCTATTGTCTCTCAAATTATTCTACACACTAAAAAATAATATGATATTAAAAAACAATTAATTTTGAAATTGAATGATAACATTTAATTTTTAAATTAAATGATAATTAAATCGATCATTAAGGTGTTAGAAACATTTCAAACCAATTAGTTTTTTTTAAGAAATTTAAAATTATGAGAAAATGACATGTGGCAAATTCAATGAGGAGATGACATGTGGTTTTGATCCATAAATACAAATAATGATACAAAAATGTATAATGATCCATAATACATGCTACAAATATTTTTTGCATAATGATCAAATAAAAACACAAATTCACACATATGATCTATGATTCAAATTTCCATGATATTACTTATATGATGCATGATACAAAAACTTATGTATCAACGATGTATAATGATCCATAATCCATGCTACAAATATTTTTTACATAGTCTAAAAAGTCAAATACAAAATCATTATTAAAAAATAAGAAAGAAAAATATCAAAGTAAAAAAACAAGTTATGTCTTTTCTTGTATCTGGAATTTGTGGCAATTACGTGTATCATGTTTTTCTTTTGCACCATATTTGATGTACATGCCACACTTATGACAAGTTCTTTCGTCCTTCTTAGCATGTTCTATATCAATCTCCATTTTCCCTTTCATTCGTTTCTTCATTGTTATTGTTCCTTTGTTGTTGATTTGGTTAGGAGGTAGTACATTTATTTTCTCTTTTTGCGCAATTCCCATGAAAGACAAAAATACCCTTGACTGATTCTCGTCTCTGATTGGTCCTTACGTCCACACAATAATTACAGTTTTTAATATATCCTAACTTTATATATATATATATATATATATATATATATATATATATATATATATATATATATATATATATATATATATATATATATATATATATATATATATAGAGAGAGAGAGAGAGAGAGAGTCTAGATCAAATGAGAACTATTTTTTTCGTGAGAACCTAGGAACATTTTGACTGAATTTTTTTTTCAAAAAAATGACTTAATACACTAAGTCGTTTATATTTAAGACCTTTTATCAAATATTCACATTTTTTTGACAAAAGATCTTAAATATTTTTTTTTCAAATACACACCTTTTGTCGTTTATATTTAAGACCTTAATACACATTTGCGAAAAAAAATGCATATTTGCACATTTCGTGTATACATATTTTTTTCAAATTTTTTTGACAAAAGATCTTAAATATAAGAGACTTAGTGTATTAAGTCATTTTTTTTGAAAAAAAATCTCAGTTCAAAGGTTCCTAGGTTCTCACGAAAAAATGGTTCTTATATATATATATATATATATATATATATATATATATATATATATATATATATATATAGACTTAGGATCTTTTGAGAACTAACTTCACCCCGAGAACTCTCAAACGGTCAACATTTTCGAAAAACCAAAAATTGGGGCCTCTAAAACGCTCAAACTAGTTGTGAGACCCATGTATTACACGGGATGATACAAAAAAATTATTAATTAAGAATATCTAAACATTAATAATTTTACATAAGAATTTATTTGTGTATTGTGACATCTTGCTTTTGATTTTTACTATTACGACTTTGTATTTTGATAAATATAATTGATTATGAGAATATCACCGGTACTAAAATCAAATTCACTATTATGATTGGAATCGTTCTTCAAAATATTATGACGTCAATTGTCTCTCTATTGTCTCTCAAATTATTCTACACACTAAAAAATAATATGATATTAAAAAACAATTAATTTTGAAATTGAATGATAACATTTAATTTTTAAATTAAATGATAATTAAATCGATCATTAAGGTGTTAGAAACATTTCAAACCAATTAGTTTTTTTAAGAAATTTAAAATTATGAGAAAATGACATGTGGCAAATTCAATGAGGAGATGACATGTGGTTTTGAGTTACTTATTTATTAGGATATGATATATATATATATATATATATATATATATATATATATATATATATATATATATATATATATATATATATATATATATATATATATATATATAATTAGGGGTATATGAGGCGATAAGATTTTGTGATACGGGGACACGCAATGTTAGCCATTCATTTTGGTTGTAAGTAAACAAAAATTTGAAAAATGCAAAATTAATGAAAAGATTATAAATATATATTTATTTATTATTTCCATATAATTCTGGAAGCTTTCCATGATTTTCTCTGGTTAGTTTTACATCCATATTAATCTCTACCCTACTTCATCCATATATTTCACGCTACCAACACCAACACTATCACCTAATCCATATATCCACGATTGCCATTACCTTCATCACGATTATTCAAAATCGTGGACCATACTTGCATAGAGAAAAAACGCAAGTATGGTTCTTCTATCCATGCCACCTAGAGCATTATCTACAAACCATTCATTTTTTGAAGTAACAAATTATGGAGATTAATTGAAGGTAAATGTAGGTTTTTTGAATTATCTTGAAGTTGCAAGTGGGTGTATATGAGGCAAAATGGAAAAGAAGAAACACACAAAGAAAAAATATGAAAAATTCACAACCGAAGTCAAAAGGTTTTATGATAATAGTCTTCACAACAAAATAACATACATTTTTTTTGTGAATCTCCCAATATTCTAATTATTATTTTGTTGTACAATATTGTAGTCATTTTGTTTTATATATCAGTTTCTAGTATAATATTATAGTCATTTTGATGTTACACTATACAATATTCTACTCATTTTGATTTTCCATAGTATAATATTCTAGTCATTCTGTTTTGTATATTACCTTCGCATATGATATTCTAGTCATTCTAGTGTTCCACAACATAATATTCTATTCATTCAGATTTTGAATCTCTTAGATTGTAAATATATTTACATACAAAAGTGTAATAAATCTGAAAATATACTTCATTCTATCACAATATGTGCATATGCTTCAATTTTGAATATCTCATCCTTTTCGAAATATCACCATGAAATGTAAAATATCTCATTCCAAATATGTTTACATACAAATAAGATTTTGTACTTCATTCTACTAGAATGTTTAACTTATCTTTAAGAATATCATATCAAAAACTTATTGGTTTAACTTACTTTTCAATTAATTCTTACAAAATGTTTTAAAACACTTGATAAAAAGGGTAAAAAAATATGAAAAATGGTTAATTTTTACAGATTTAAAACATTCTCAAATATGTTATATTTATCTTTTTCTTCTTCATACTCACAAAATATGCATTCTCATAGAATGTCATTATGATAGAATGTACGTTCTTACGTATTGTTAATTATCATAATCAGTTATAAGTTTCAATTTCAAATAAATTCATGTAAGCACGTAAGTGAAAGATAAGGGATGGTTTATGATTTGTTGCAAAAAAAAATCCAGCCCTTCCTAAAATAGGATATTTGAATAATCAGTTTCCTATAACTAAGATATGCAAAAAGTTCATAATACCCCTTGAATCTTTTTAAATTTGAATCAAATTTTTTTTTTTGTTAAAATTACAATCAATGTCATTTTATCAGAACCGTTGAGTTTCTTAATCTAATGGAACATATTGGTCTTTACGACCACACAATAATTGTTGTCTTAATATATCCTAGCCCTATGTGTTTGTGTGTGTATATATATATATATATATATATATATATATATATATATATATATATATATATATATATATATATATATATATATATATATATATATATATATATATATATATATATATATATATATATATATATATAGGGTCAGGATCCGGTGAGATCTCAAATATTCGTGAGAAATTAAAAACTCTTAGACTAAAAGTTTTTGCCAAAAAAACGACTTAATGCACTAAGTCTTTTGTATTTAAGACCTTTTGTCAAAAAAAAAATTTGAAAGCAATTGTGTATATGTGCATTTTTGTGCAAATATGCAAATGTGCACGTTTTGTGCATATGTGCACCTCCATAAAAATCAACCTTTTTATATTTCTTTTACGAAATGTCTTAAATATAAGCTATATAATAAAAAAATAAATAATATATATGTATATATATATATATATATATATATATATATATATATATATATATATAAATATATATATATATATATATATATATTTATATATATATATATATATATATATATATATATATATATATATATATATATATATATATATATATATATATACATATATATTATTTATTTTTTTATTTTATTTATTTTTTATTTTATTATTTTTTTTTGAAAGGAAACAAACAATCGAATTAAAAATAGGTTGTAAATTTTTTACGTCAACACACATGTAGAAGATTATAACAAAAAATCACTTCATTTTTTTTTTCGAAATTATTGTCTTTCAAAAATAAAAACTAAATATACCAAAATTCATAAATTTTAAATAAAAACTGAATATACAAAATTCATAAATTTTAGTCCTTTACAAATAGACATCTATATTAATATATAAAAAAAACAAAGTTCTTTTATGAGTACATGTCGTCTAGATTCACAATGTGAACCTAAACTATAAAAATTTGAATCTGATATATAAAAACAACTTTTTTTATGAGTACAGCTCGTCTGGATTCAAGTTGTGAATCTGAACTGTAAAAATTTGAATCTGTGTAATTATTTTAGTTTTAAATTTTTTACTACTTCAATATTGTAACCATTTATAAAGAATATACTTGATTTACAAGTGAATTTACTCATAATTGCACGAATATTTACTCATATTAAAATGTGAATATCATATGATATTGAGAATTTTTTAGAAATACAATCTGAGAAATTACTTAGAATTTTTTACTACTTCAATATTTTAACAATTTATAATGAATTTACTATGATTCATTATGGAGTTAGTCACATTCATATGAAAATTTACTCAGATTCACATGTCAATATCATATGGTATTTTGAATTCACTCCGAAATATGAATCTGATTAATTTACTTAGAAATTTTTTAACACTTCAACATTTTAATAATTTATAATGAATTTACCATGATTTATAAGTGAATTCCACTCACATTCACACAAAAGTTTATTCAAATTTGTATGACAATATCATATGGTATTGTAATGCGAACAGCTAATAATAGTTCAGATTCAAACGTAATTCACATGTAAATCTCAACTAGCAGAATTTTAAAAAAGTCATTTTTTTGTAAATCAATATGTATGTCTATTTGTAGAGGACAAAAAGTTATAAATTTCTTTATATTTAGATTTTTTTCTATAAAAAATAAGTCTTAAAATTTTTAAAAAGAAAAGGAAAAAACAAAGTGGGGATTTTTATAATCTGGTCGATGCGCGTCCACCGTAAGTTAAACAATCGTGTGGATGATATCAGTCCCTTGGTACCATGGTTTATATTAGTCCTTCATTAAACTTATATATATATAAATATATATATATATATATATATATATATATATATATATATATATATATATATATATATATATATATATATATATATATATATATATATATATATATATATATATATATATTTCAAATGAGAACAACTATTGAATCGAGAACGCGAAAATAAATCTAGACCACACAATTTTAAATGAGGCCCACATCTGCCCCCTTTCGGTCACATATATTTCAAGTGAGACCATATATATATATATATATATATATATATATATATATATATATATATATATATATATATATATATATATATATATATACACACACCATGGTTTGGACTCTCGAGCTTTCCCCGATCGGTCTGGCTCGCGGCTTTCTCGCTCTGCCATCATTCTTTAGTCGCCAAAACGATTCTGATGACTAGCATCTACAAACATACAAGCCTACGCATACAGCCTAGCTAACGTATCTAGGCTAACGTATCTGGTTCCTATTACCAACCATATAGTCCAATAACGTAAGGCACACCCAGTTAACACACATTAATACCACAGTAATTAAGGCTACATACGCATGCAACTTCACACATAGTATAGTGAGAACACTCACGTGATACGCTAAGCTAGGCATCTCTCCACGCACGTGTCCTGAGATCCCGACAACACGAACCTCCTAATAAGGTTAAACTTCAGTTAGAAAAATCCTAAACCCAAACAGGATAAACCTCTAAGACTGCTGCCCCAAAATCCCCAAGTTTGACCAAAAGTCAAACTAGTCAAAAAGTTAACGGTCAATGTCAAAGTCAAATGTTAAAGTCAACCCGTACATAGTGCCGCTATCCCCTAAGGGTAGCGTCACTATGTGGGAACGTCGTGAAATACCATTTTTCAGAGATAGCATCGCTATCTCCACAGATAGCGGCGCAATCTACGCTGTTCAGCCCAATTCATTCCAAAACTCTTAATTCATTAAGTCAAGGTCTTAAACCTTCTAGGACCCTTCCAAACAATCACTAGATCCATAAAAATGCTAACTTTACTTCCATACATGACCATGCATGCCCAAATCTCAAAACCTAAGTCCTAAAAGCTTAAAATTATCCAAAACACCCATGTAACAACCAAATAGAGCTTGGTTGACTCTCTATTTTGACTTAAAAGCTCTAGAAGTGCTTCAATAAGCACAAAGATCTGAACTTTCCTAACAAGTTCCAAAGACCAAGCCAATAAGGGACCAAGGATCCATTTTTATCAACATAACTCAAGATCAAACTTACAATTACAGAAAGGAAGGAGCTTTACTCACAAAATAACCAGGAAATGAAGCTCTATAGTTGATCCAACCATAAAGAACACCTTATAGCACCACCATGCACCTTCCTTCTCTTCAAGAACTCTTGCAAAATGAGCAAAAACACCAAAAATCACCAAAGGAAGCTAGGAGAGGGTTTGGAACGTTTCCGGGCTCAAGGGTGTCAAATGACGGCTACCTAGTGTTTTATGCCCTTAAATACAACCCAAAACTCGAAATCTAGGGTTTTGGTGCAAATAGCGGCGGATAGCGTCGCTATCCTTATGATAGCGGCGCTATCTCAAGAACATGCAAAGCCACTACCTAGACCTGCATAGCGTCGCTATCAGAACCCATAGTGTCGCTAACCTATTCAAATAGCATCGATAAATCCTTCAAATAAAGTTGCTAACTCCTTGTCTCAACCAAGGCTTTTCTCAAGCTTAGTTCATTTAAAACTTAACTTGGTCACTTCGGGAACAGGGTCTTACAACTCTCCCCCACTTAACGGGATTTCGTCCCCGAAATCCTTTCCTTACTCATCCAAACTGCGCACTCAATCTACATACCAATTCATAGCCATTCTCAACCCTTTACAGGCCCGCAATTCCTATACCAGAAAGAACTCACCACTTGACCTCGAATAAAAGATCACAAACCTCCGATGTTGACTCCCCCAATCCCAGCTTCACACCTTGACGCTCGAGAGTCGCACCAATCACCTCGCGCCTAATCTATGCCGACCTACAAACTCTAGATACCTATCACCATCAATTTATCAAAAAGCGCCATGGCTTCCTTGCCTATCTTGTACATCCTCTACATGCACTTAACGAAAAAAAGACCAGATAAGCTACTCCCACAACTTCAGCATCGACCTAGTAGCCCATAAGCACTCTGTACAAGAGTATCTAAATAATCGGGGTCCAACACTTCACGCATGACATAACCACGGATCATCAGACTACTCTCAGGCCTTTCCCTGACACGTCCGGCCCACTGGCTGGACATTCAGGTTCCTTGATCCGTCCACCAACAAAATCCCCCTGGTTCTCCGTTCCATCCAGCTCACACTTGAATTCACAATCCTTCTTCGATTCATTCTATTTCCCTTAGTTGCGAGAACTGATCAGGAGACCAAGAACAACACCTAACATATATCAACCTGCCCGCAGGGCTACATACGACCTTACTAACCCCGATTTCCGGAATCCAATCGTAGGATCAATTATTCGGACAACTGCATGAAACACAAGAAGCGACTCTCACTCGATTATCTAAAACAGGGCTGCTACCCTCCATCACTTACACACACCGCCTAAACAAGCCTAACCAATAATCATCACTCAAGTAAACGGCTAATCCAAAGGCCTCGCAGACCTTAACGTGCCCAAAATCTTATGTCCTTCTAGATTGCATGACCTGCTGACGACTTCAAAGTCGTTGATGCGGTCAAAAACACAAAATAAAACCTTACAGTCCACTAGTAGCGATAAGTAAGGGTCGAACCAAGGAGTTTGTGGTTGGCACTTTGTGTCAAAATGACCAATCTATAGTGTCACTCTATAGACGATTTCTATTTCTACACTTGATCTCGAAAGAACTCGAAAACACGAAAATCGAAACCAACAATCTATGTCGAAGCAAAGGATCACAACTAGTAACCCTAAACTATTCTGATCTCGAGATCCAACTCAGAAATCAGATCCAAAATAATCCAAGAAGATCAAATCAATTAACGAACAACTACGAAATAGAAGCGAAATTACAATCAAATGTAAAGAAAACTTTGCATTCAAAACAAACCCTATCAGAGCCGAATGCTTCTGATTTCAGGTACCAATCCAGATCTACGTGGTCGATAACGTTCTATAAGTCAGAACCTTCGATCACACGAGAACGAAACAAGAATCGAAACTAATAAAACTTATAAAAACAACGTAAACGAACCAAATGTTGAATCTACTGCTAAGGCTATGAATATGTGAGTCAAAGAAGCCTGAGTGTCTCTCAAAGGTGCAATCTTCGCTCCCGAATCACGAACCGGGACCCTCTATTTATAGTTGCGGACTTGGCCTGTACGCGTCGCGGCACAGCCTTATACGCGGCGCGAGTCAACCTTATCCCCCGTTTCTTCGCACTTTGAATTTCAAATCTTCACCCGGTTAAATAGCTGTCTGCGTCGTGTCTCTCCTTTGCACGCAACGCGCGTGTTACTTCGACTAGAATCCATCCTTGCTTCCAAACATTGCCAAATTGTACACTTTTTACCCTGTATTATCAGCAAAACACAACACAATCCCTTGACACTAAAAGTGTGTAATAACAGTCATATTGAAAGTGTAATTCATCTAAATCTTGGTTCAATAACGACTATAATGCTTGACATTACTAGGCGTTATCACTTGCTTGTCCCTTAAAATGGAAGACGAAACTGAGACACTCGAACAAGAATCATAACAACACTCCGTTTACCAGATGCCAGCCTTGAGCCAATATGATCTCCATGCAAAATATTGCTTACCAAAAGAGATACCCATCCACATTTCGATGTTCATAACCCAAACAGGAACCAAACTGATTCGAACTTCCAACTACTTCCTAGATCGGTTATCCAACCGATCCTTAACGCACTACCAAGAAACCTTACTAACCGAAAACGCTTCCAATGCAACCACTCCATCTTCTGAGAGGCAATCCCGCTAAACCGAGCCTAGCATCGTCAATGCTAAAGAATTGCGGTGCTCCTGCTACCGAATGAAAGAGCACGCTACCATCTATTCTCTTGCTCAAACCTTCTCGGTCGATGTACTACACGCGCCACCGCTATCACACAATCCACATTGGAACAACTAACCACAACCTTAGAGGCACACAACATGCTTAGAAAGGAAACCGCCGGTGATCACACTTGCCCTCTACCTGATCTAGCTATAGTACCAAACCGATTAAACCAACCTAATCAAGAGCCCTACTTCTTAACGGAAAATCCGTCATCCCAAGGATAGTACTAAGGCTATCATCCTTCCGACGACACCATATCGTTGGCAAAAAAAATCCAGCCGCATTCCTACACAATTCTGAGTGACCTAACACACATAAACACCATCAAATCGATATCCCAACAAGAGAAAAGAACCAGCCAACTACCCCAACTCAACAACCGAAGACATCACCGGACCGACCCTACACGCCAATACCAAACCCACATACAACAATCTGCCTTCACATGCTCTCTCAGAGATAGATTCCGAACTAACTATCCACTTTCAATACAACAAAAGAGAGATAACAATACTAAAGAGCGACATAAACAAGACCATGAATACATATCGGCTTCATCCGACGGGGTTCCATATCTTGACTAAGCTGCTACTCCCCATCTTTCACTTCCGGGTCTTCCATCTTCACTTGACAAACTTCCATACTCTTTGGAGCAACATGTCTCGAATTCAGACCAACTCCCCTTGTCAAGCTTGGAAAACTGGTCCCGTCGTGGCCAATCTGATTACACAAAACACAAATCCTCACATCCGGCTTACCGACTCGGCGGTAAGGGTCCTCCACCCTACCGAAATCTACAACCCGAAACTTCTTCATTGACGGCTGCCCCTGATCATGTATCTGTCTCTTCTGCCCCAACTGGGCCTCGCACTCGATCTCCCTCGATGCAGCAGCAGACTCCATCTAAGTGAAAGTCTGACGTCTAGCAGCGGCTACAAACCCGCTGATCTCTTTCCTCATCATGGCCTAGCACCAAGCCATCATCGCTTCCTCCTCTGCAACGTACCGATCATCAAACATCGCTAACATATTCGTCTTGATCGAGTCAATAACAAGAGGGAGCATCTCAAACACAACCCTAGTCACTTCCGCGACTACCAAATCTTGAACATCCTGATCACTCATCTCAGGCCCAACTTGGCCTTGCGAACTCGATCCGAGCCCCGAATCATTTCCTCGTTGATCAACCTTCCTTATTCTGAAATTAGACAAGAAACGAATTACAACACTCGCATGACATATAACACACACGATCCCCTCGTCTATAGACTACTTAGGTCCCTCAGGTCTCCTTTCGTTCCAGGTACGAATCATGTGCTTCCAATAGTACGAGCCATTGTACTACCTTTCACACCTATTCGTACTTGTCACAAAAGTCGCCCCGTTTCCCTAAGTCGCCTCACTCCGTACTAATAGGCATTTATATATCATTTATATGACCATGTAGTGAAGTGCCTAACACTCTTCCCAGTCCACCTAAGATCCCACACTCCACCCGTACCGAAGGAACTTCCGGAAATACTTCATACTTCGACTGTTGTACCCTGAGAATAGACGGCGAATCTGTTTATGGGAATCATGTTAAACACGAGTCTCAATCACTCGTGTTTATTACTAACATTGTGTTGCGAATACAAACTAAATTCAGAAAATATTCTGATTACCAACAATATTTTCATAAGATATTGGAAAAAAAAATTTGACCAAACATATTTCACTTCAAACACCTTATAAAAATCTACACTCACCATCTAGGCAATTGTAGCAAGAGAGTTGGAAAAATGATATTTTTAACATGCCTACGTGCACATTAAACTGTACATGTATGTGCGCACACACAAACACAAACACACACATATGTTGTTTTGAGTGAGAAATGTTGGTCGAAAATTGGTTCGCAAACTCTCATAAATAAATAAACTATATATATATATATATATATATATATATATATATATATATATATATATATATATATATATATATATATATATTGTTTATTTATATATATATATATATATATATATATATATATATATATATATATATATATATATATATATATAGGGAAGGGTTCAAATGAGAACCACTAAAATGTTGAGAACCGTGAGAACCACTAATTCACAGTTTAATAAAAAAATTACGTTATAGTATTCACAGTTTAATAACTAGAAATTTTATTATATTGTGAATATTGTAAAACTTTTAAAAAATAAAGAAATTTATTAAGTTTGATGTATTTTCACATAATAAACAATTGTGAAAAAACAAAAAAACGAAAAAAAAAATTATTTTTAATGTGTGAATATCGGTTCTCACGGTTCTTAACCTTTAAGTGGTTCTCATTTGAACCTATTACTACTATATATATATATATATATATATATATATATATATATATATATATATATATATATATATATATATATATATATATATATATATATATATATATATATATATATATATATATTCTTTTTTGCAACTTTGGTGTTGTGATTGGCCTGGAATGAGTGTACATGCTTATCGTGTTGTTTTGAGTGAGAAATGTTGGTCGGAAATTGATTCGCAAGCTCTCATAAAAAATAGGCTCATATATATATATATATATATATATATATATATATATATATATATATATATATATATATATATATATATATATATATATATATATATATATATATATATATATATATATATAGAATCAGGATCGGGTGAGAACTCTTCTTAAAGTGAGGACTTGCGAGGACACCTTAAAAAAATTGAAAAAAAATATAAAAAAAATATAAATAATAAAATGGATCATAGTACTATATCGGAGAAAAAAAAGATTCAAAAAAAAACTTTTCGATCATTATTTTTTTTATAATGAAATAATGATCCAAAATAAAAACAGAAAAATTGCATCATTACGTTTTGCAATGATGCAAATTTTTTTTTCAAATTTTTTTTTGATAATGATATAGTACTATTCTCGATTTTATGATTTGTATTTTTTTTATATTTTTTTTCAATTTTTTTAAGGTGTCATCGCAAGTCCTCACCGAAAAAAGAGTCCTCACCGGAACCGGACCCTATATATATATATATATATATATATATATATATATATATATATATATATATATATATATATATATATATATATATATATATATATATATATATGTGTGTGTGTGTGTGTGTGTGTGTGTTTTTTTTAAATATACATTGAAAGTGTGGTTAAAACGTTTCAAGTTGGATTGATAGTTAGTAATTATAATAATTACGGTTATGGTTGTTGTAATTTATCATTAATCTATTAATTAAATAGCGTCATTTTAGGGAACTTTGGTACGTTTTTTTCCCGGCGTTTGTGACATGTGCATTTTTATTTCTATGTGACACGCGGATCTTTGTGGATCCGTTTTATTGTTTGTAGGATCCTTGTGGATCCGCATTTTACTTATGTCTTAGTTTCGTCCCACCGCTTCATTCCACCGCTTCGGTTCTCCAATTCTCCACCGCTTGGATCTCGATGTTGGGAAGAGAATATAGCTTCTCCTCCGCTGGAAGTTTCATCGGACGCCGCATGAGCAGGGGTTAGGAGGGGTTAAGGGGGTGCTTTGGTTTCCTGCGTCGCCACCTCCTGCTTCATTCTTCAACAAATTGAAAAGAAAATGGCATTCTACCTTCTTCTTTCTTACCTTCTTCCTTCGGTAATTCAGTACGCTTTCACTAACGCCGCCGGCGGTAGTAGTTGGCAAGGAAGGAAATTTCAGTGGATCAACGGTGGCGCCTCCACCACCTCGACCATCGGCCGAAGCGCCGCAGATAGACAAAGGTAGGGTTTGATTTCAAATTTTATTTGATTTCGTTTTCATTTGAGATTTTCATCTTACAAACGAAACAGTGCTGTGAAGTTCGATCCATAAGTTTCCCTACCCCATCACATCCAGCCACTTATCCGATCGAGAAAGAGATTAACGACATCAAGACATGGGTATTATCATCTTGGTCGTCATCATGTAAGCCTTCTATAGAAGCAGTTTGTGACGCTTTATTTAAGTAGTCACCATTGTATGAACGCATTCAGGAGCTTATCAATTCGTTATCTTCAATCCAAAATGAGAACTGGGTTGAAGAGCTAATGGATGGACTGGTCGGGTTCTTGGATGTTTGTGGTTTCACAAGAGGTATCGTATCAGAACTTAAAGGGCAAGTTATTGTCCTTCAGTGCGCTTTACGTAGGAGAAAGGGAGCTTCAACCCTAGAAAGAATTACGCAATATAATTGTTTTAGGAAAAGAATTACGAAATTTTTAGGGCTTTTTTTGCTCCAATTCGTGTGTGTTATCAGATTTGTCAAATTTAATAACTGAATCGCGTTCGAGTCTGATTAAATCGGTAAATTTTCACGGCGATGTATGATGCAGGGACAGGATTATATCTTTGTGAGACCGTTTATCGATATAAATTCAATCATTCATACATTTAGGCATTTAGTATATGTTGATATTTGAGTAGTAGTCAAATTATCATCTATCAAACATGCTGATGCCTGTGTTTACTTGAACAGGTTGTTGTAGAGAGAATAAAAAACAATATAGGTGACAAAATCGATCCAAAAGTTGTACTCAATTTGGATTCTGGTGTTGGTGTTCTTGATGCATTCTTTGCCAGTTTCTCAATGGTCCTTGTGAGTGAGGTCTGTTCTTTCCCGGAGCTTTTTATACACCCACATAAACTTTATACAAATTGTTCTTTCTAAAAATACATAACCAAATCTTCCATTAAATTGTTACATGTAGATTGGAGATGAAACTTTTATCATAGCAGCTCTTATGGCAATGCGTCATCCAAAGTAAATTGTTTTATCAGGTGCACTCAGTGCAGTGTTTGTGATGACTGTAAGTTTTCTACATTTGTTTTTTATAATTCCCTTGATACCCTTTTTAAAAGATCTTATATTTTAGTGAACAATAATTACATATATTTATTACGGGGCTTGGTAGAATTGTTCCAAATTTCATATCAAGGAAGCACACAAATAGTGCTGCTACAGGCACGTATATAAATCTCACACATGAATCTTATTATAGTATTGAAATTTTATATAAAATATGAAGATTGTCAGACTTCTAAATCGTTATTCAACAATGCAATTCTTTACGCTTTTTTTGGGATGCATTTGCTCTATATTGCTTGATCTAGAGCTTGGAGATCAGGTTCAAAAGCATCTCAGAAAAAAAGAGATGGAGGAAGTATGTTTCTTTCACTCATTAAGAAATACAATATTATATATATATATATATATATATATATATATATATATATATATATATATATATATATATATTTAAGAACATTGATTTTATTAAAAAATATATATTCAGGTACAAGAGAAACACAAGTCTGGACAAGGAAAAACAGCTACCCGCCAATTCTTTTAGCAAAAGAAACGTTTGGTGGACTCAACCCGGCAAATTAGTGTTGGCGAATTTGAAAAGGAAAAAAATGGAAGAGTTGTTCTTAAGAGATGTTATTGGCTTTGAATCGTGATGGCGTTTATTTCATCGTCAACCGTTTCTTCCATTTTCCAGAATGGCATCCATTGGAGTTCAGTCAGATAACAGATTAATTAGGGCTTGATTGCTTCCTTTCTGTAATTATATAGGTCAGCATAATTGAACTCGATCCATCTTTTTTTATTTCTGAAATTCACGTTCACCTATCAGTTCTAAAATGACAAGATCAACTATTCACCAACGAGATTACCAAATTTTTCAAGGAAGTTACGCGAAATCGAAAGCATTCCTGGTTTAAAAAGTCAATGCTCAATTGTCAATAAAGGAAATTTTACAATCTTACATGTTTGTAGCTAATCCGGAAGATGAAAAAAAGGACGTATGCCATTGTTCCATACAAGAAAAACTTGAGAATGAGCTCAAAGAATTGGATAAAAGGCTTGAATCAAAGGAGGTATTTGTTTTCTCTTACTTTCAATTTTGTTTTTTTAAAGTCATATAACCTGACCACTTTTATTTTTTATTTTTATAAATACACAAAAGGCTGAAATGAAGAGGGTTGCGGGTGGTGATACATCTGTACTTAAGCAACATTATGAGAAGAAAGTTCAAGACTTGGAACATGAAAAGAGAGCTTTACAGGTTTGCTCATGTCTAGGAAATTTTAAAAACAAAGTTTATATATATATATATATATATATATATATATATTCTGCAAAATTGTAAGCCCTTCCCATTGCCCAAGTGGGAGTATGTTGGGTATATTTTTCAAAGTACGATGCTGCCATCAAAGATGTAAATAAGGCATTTTATAAAGTTGTTCCAATGTGTAGAGATGAAGTTAGAGAACAATTTTACCAAATTTGACCACCACATTGTTTCTAATAACACATGAACAACGTTTTTAGTTGGGGACCCATAATGATGATGTACATTTTTTGTTGAAGGCGGGAAAAGAGATATTCAGAAAAGCCGATTTCCTGCCCTATGGCACGCAGCGCGCGTAGGTGCGAAAAGACAGTGTAAGCTTTGTTATGCCGAAACCTGAATGTTAAGTCAGCAACACTTCTAATGGGCATACACATGGTGCCCCTGAAGATGAAATCCGTCATGCGGGTGTACTGGGAAACATAATTGCCAATGCCGATGGTATTCAACTACAATTTTTTTTTTCTTTTAATTATTTGGTTGTTATTAATGATTTTTTTCTTATTTTTTTATGTAATGTAGGTGTGCCTGAGGCTACAATTCTTGATAATTAGGTTAGAGTTTTTATATTTTTTTGATTTAATTTGTGGATTTTTTTGTTAACATTTTCTTTGTGTTCCTTTTCAGATACCATTGATCGGCCCTAATGCTGTAGCTGGCAGAACATTTGCAGATGACCTTCTCATCGCTTTAGCAGCTGTATGCTTCTTTCCTAATCCTTCGAGCTGGCGCCATGACATTTGGGGTATGGATGCTTGGATCTGTCCCGGTAACTTCCATAAATGGCAATGTACTTTAATTTTTTTAGCATCCTACTTTTGTTTCTTTCTGTTACAGCTTTGCACTTTCATGTTTCTTTTTGTGTTTTGAAAAGTGTATCTATTTTTAAAAATTAACCCAATTATGACATTGCTATTCTTCGGCAGAGTACGCAGCTTTTTCTTACATTTATCCGGACCCGTGCTCTAATAATCCGGAACCCGTGCGGAGCACGGGGTCCCACTAGTTTGTATTAATTATAGTTTTAATCTTTATAAAATTTATATCAGATAATCACAATTTTGGTGTTTGTATTTTTTTTTTAATTTTCATGATTACAGTTTCTATCCAATGATTTTTTGTTTATATTAATTATAGTTTTCTGTCCTAGATTTTTTACATTATATGATAGTTACAGTTTTGCTCCCTATATTTTTTATTTGCTTTCATTATATTTTTGGTTCTTATAGCTTTTAATTTTAATAATTACAATTTTGGTCTTTTAACTTTTAGTATGTATTGGTTACATCTATAGCTCCTGTCGTTTTTTATTTAGGATAATTACAGTTTTGAACCTTATAAATTTTAATTTGCATTAGTAATAGTTTGTGTCAATGTTGTTTTTCATTTAGGAAATTTCTGAATTACAATTTTAGTTATTATAGTTTTTATGCACTAATTGTAGTTTCGTTCCTTAGTTAATTTGTATTTTGGTCTAAACTTCAATATTTCTACATTGTTGCTTACTATATTTGGTCCGTACTTTGGAATTCTTTTTCTTATATATAGATATAGATAATGCATTATAGTCCTAAGAGTAGATTGCACAAATAGCCCTTATGGTTTGAGGTAATTTACGTTCTTGATCCATAATTCTTTTATTTTTAACATGGGTCGTCTCTATTGTTTAGTTTGTTGCGTGCTTAGTCCATATCAGACATAAAAAGTTTATTTTGCCCTTTATATTATTTTTTATCTTTATATTATTATTTATGGTATTATTATTAAAAAATTTGGTAGTTTATTATTTTTAAATTAAAAAAAATCCTAATTACCCCACCTCTCTCTCTCTCTCTCTCTCTCTCTCTTCGTATCTTAAATCAGAAAATGGAGTCGGTGGCCTCCTTTTCTCTCTTATTCAGGCCACTGGTGACCACCTCCTATGTTTCTAATTCCACCGACGACCACCGTTGCCCCCATCTTCGCCACTTCCCTTCTCTGTTTAACCTTCATCTTTGAAAACCCCAACCCTCGAACTGGACGCATGAAGTTGATTTGATGAAATGGTGGTTTTTGCTGGAAGTCTTGTAGACGTGGATATGGCTGGAACACTTAATAGTGTACCTTTGTGTGGACACATCGCCATATTTGCCGCTACCCCTCTCCGATCTGCATTGTAACTTGAATAATTCTATAATGATGTGTCCGATCGTGGTGAGATGAGGAAAGGAGGAAGATATTGATGGATAAAGTGGAGGGGATCGGTGTGGTATGACTGTCAACTATCTCGAATCCGGAGCAATGTGCTTGATGATTAACCAGAGACCTTATACCAGTGGGCAACATAGGCAGTAGAGGTAGACAATAGAGGGATGGTAGAGGCGGCGAAGCTCGAGCTCTAGAGGCGGGCGACAACATTGGTGGCTAAATGGTGATCTTATACCAAAGTTCTTTTGAGGTAGTGTGTTTTTTTTTGAATTTGTTTGAATTTGATTTTGGTTTCAGGTTTGATTTTCTGACTAGTGGAGGTGTTGGAGGTGAACGTGTTAGTATGTGCTCGTAATGTGGCTACATTTAAGTTTCAAATTGTATCAATTTAATTTTCTGGCAAAGGGTGATTGACGCCGCCGATGGTGGTGGTTTGTTGGATGAGAAGGACTAGAACTTAATTTTCTAGCAAAGGGTGATTGACGCCACCGATGGTGGTGGTTTGCTCGATGAGAAGGACTAGAACTCTAAAGAAGATGGTGAAGGTGAGGTAGAGGGGTAGGTTGGGTGGGAGGGGATGTGGAGGTGGGACCCATATATATAATGGAAAATGACTTGAAAGGGTAATTATGTTTCAAAATCGTCCAAAAAACGCCATCCAAGTTTGGCATGTTCAAAAAAACACCATCCAAGTAAGGTCTTTGTACAAAAAAACACCAACAAACTACATGTTTTGTTCAAATGTTACCCATTGGTAACCGGCTTTTGCAGGTTAAAGGATAATTTAGCCTTATAATTTGTGACATGGCATATAATTGGTGACATGGCATTAATTGATGTATTCCTCCTTTATAAACCGATTTAGGGCTTCTTCGTGAACGAATGACTAATCCTGGAAAAAAATTCATGCAGAAAGTTCAGGGGTATTTTACTCGTGGTAAAATCTACTTGTTGTTTGCATCTTGCCTACATCTGGTTATTTTACTTGATGAAATCTATTTGATACATGAAATGAGTGAGCAATGGTGGTTGACACGTTATCTATAACAGCAACCAAACTCCAACAAATCAAAACCTTGATAAGAAAGTTAATGAAACATCAAAAACCATACAACACCAAACTTGTCATATAAATTGCATCAAAGAAGAAGGGCAAAAAAGAAAAAAAATTTGTTGCATCTGTACCTGTCAACATGACACAAGCCTTGCTCCATGTTTTGTAAATATGCTCCCATAACAATGTCTTATTAGGATAGAAGTAAACCAAAGGCTTAGGAACAAATACACCTTTGTGGTAAACATCAATGCTGGTGAACCATCTGTTGAGAACAACATTGGTGCTTCTGTAAAAACCCTTCACACTCAAAGCCATTCACGGTGAAAACCTTTCACGATCGAGTATGCTTCTGTGAAAAACCTTCACGGTGAAAACCCTTCATGATCAAGTATATTGCTGTGAAAAATCGTCACAGTGAAAACCGTAGATGGAGTGTGCGATGGTGCTTCTGTGAACCCTTTTGTTTATGTCTCCGAATTGGGGTAAAGAAGGATAAATACACGTATCAGTCAACGTACTTCTTATTTTCCAATTAACCTTTTTTACCGGTTATAACACGCCCTTTCCCTACAAGAGCCGGTTAACAGTGGGTAATATTTGAACAAAAAGGTGTAGTTTGTTGGTGTTTTTTTTGTACAAATACCTTATGTAGATGATGTTTTTTGAACACACTAAATTTGGATGGTGTTTTTTGATCGTTTTTGAAACATAATTACCTTGCTAAGTCATTTTCCCTGTATATAACTACCAATTTTCTTTAATAATAATACCATAACTAATAATATAAAGATAAAAAGTAACATAAAGGGAAAAATAAACTTTTTATGTCCTGCAGAGAATAAGCGTACAGTAACCAAACGATAGGGACGGCCGAATTAGAAAAAAAAAAGAGTTACGAACCAAACACACAAATTACCCGAAACACAATACTATTCGTGTAATTTAGTCTAATCTTAGTTAAAAAACTTATACTATTAAAATAATAATTTGGATATTGTAAATAAAGTAATTTAGCAGGTTGTATGCATTTAATACTGACACTTTGATTTGTCCGATCCACTTTCCATTTTTATCTACTTTTGTTTTTGTAGTTTACTCGATTGTTCTATTATAGCGATATACACCCAATTAACATGTTTTCATGTAAAAAAGAGTGAAATTGACGCTTCTATATGATGATTCCCAATTTGTGATATATACTCCAAAATAAACAACTTAAAGTCATCGTACCACACCTCCAAAAGTAATTTAGTTAAGTCGCAATATATAGGTAAATTGCTCACGTGTTATCCTTAAATGGTACACAGTGAAAACGTAAAATCGAAAAAATAAAAAATATTTTGATCCTGACTATTAATTTTAAAAATATGAATAACCACTTAATATAAAGCTTTATATTTTGACTCTAAATTAATCGGATAATTTTTGTGAAAGTTAAGATACGGGTTGTTAGATCCACCTAATCCATAATAATTAACACCAATAATTTAAAAAAGAGATGCCATAGCTATAGATAGATAGGACAACTCTATAGATTATGATATCAAATTGAGTGATTGCAATCTTTTTGGCTCTATTGGATGTAATCATGCCCAAATTTTAATCACTATTTGAGTTGATTGATAATTTAATAACATATTTATCTATAAAAATATAAAAATTTTAGAATTATTTTTTAAAATAATTCTACAAAAATGTGATATATAACAACATAGTCATTCACGCACTATTTATCACAAAATAACAAATTAATAAACCAATAACAAATGCTAAGCCATTCCTTTTAGCTTAAAATCAATGAGCTCATGATTTTTTTTTTTTTAAAAACCTATCGAATACTAGCCGCAAATTCATGAGTATGCTTAAATTTACGAAACTAGAAAAAAAATGTTGCAAGAATGATACATTTTTTAGATTAAAAAAGTCTTAAAATTTGCTAAAATAGATAAAATTGAAATATATAAACAAATATAGATGCATAATTTACAGAGCTGAGTTTGAATCTCATTAAAATCAACTTTTTTGTACATGGAGACATAAACTTTACTTTGCGAGACGTGAACCACTTTTTATTTAAACAAAAACAAAAACAAAAATAAAAACAAAAACAAACTCACATTTAGAAAATAAACTGGCATGCCATTGCTTTTGCTGGGTTTTGCACTTAGGCTGGAGGGAGTGGCCTCGCCAAACCCTCGCCAAACTCTCGCTGAAGCCTCGCCAAACTCTCGCCAAAACTCTCGCTGAAGCCTCGCCAAACCACACCGCCACCCTCGCCTTCGCCTTCGCCGATGGATTCCTCGCCAATATATCGACGAACTCGCCAAACCAACTGTTTAGCGAGGGGGATGGCTCGCCGACCACTCCCCCCAGCCTTAAGACCGAGGCCCTAAAATAATATTTTTAATTAACTCATCGTAAAAAATTAACTCATCGTAAAAGCCATTAGTCTTAGGCTATGGGGTGTGCTTGACGGGAAGAACGCGAAGAAGAAGCTGAGGTGGGAGAGAGAGAAAGGGAACAGCCAATAGGAAACAAGAACACCGCGTTCCTGGGTTGTCTTCCCAGGAACGTGTGAGGACGGAGGACGCGGGGACGCGGAGGAGGGGCGGTGTTTAGCCGCGTTCTAGGCGCCATCTCAGCAAGGACGCGGGTGTGCGTCCGGCACACCCTTCAGCCTTAGGGTCAGGGGAGTAGTTTCATCCCATCTTATCAAACTCATTCACCACGTTAACTTTTCTCTCTTTTCTTTTACTTCTATCTTTTTCTATCTTTCATTCATGGAAGCAGTTTCCACCGAACCCACGATGCCACATCATAAATTTAATATTAAAATTAGATAAACTAATATATATATATATATATATATATATATATATATATATATATATATATATATATATATATATATATATATATATATATATCCATACAAGTATTGTGTAACCTTGAAACTCAATCTGGACCACTCATTTAAAACACATTCTTTTAAGAATGTACAAATTTTAGTTCATTCTTTTAAGAATTGTAAGAACTCATCATGTCAAAAACTTATTCTGTTAAGAATGTTTTTTTTTCATTGTTACGAGAATGAAATCTGATGGTCAGGATTTTGTTACAAGGTAACACAATAATTGTCATTCTTATTATAACCTAGCCCTATATATATATATATATATATATATATATATATATATATATATATATATATATATATATATATATATATATATATATATATATATATATATATATATATATATATATATATATATATATATATATACTCCATCCGTCCCAAAATGATAGTCTACAGACAAAAACCACACAGATTAAGAAAACATTAAATACATCTTACTTTTCCCACAAAATGACTGTTTTACCCTTTCTTTGCATTTAATGCCGGCACTAGATGTGTTGGCTGTTACAATTACAGTTAGGGGTATTTTGGTAAAGATGCCATTTATATTTAGAAGTGGACTAACATTTTGGGACAAACTACAAAGATCATTTTGGGACAGAGGGAGTATATATATATATATATATATATATATATATATATATATATATATATATATATATATATATATATATATATATATATATATATATATATACACACACACGCACACACACACAAACACAGCGGCTTGGCACGACTTCGCGATCTCCCTTCTGAACCCGAACGACACAAAACCATGCGGCACCGAACCCCCGGGGCGGCGGTACCGCCTAAGCCCGCTGCGATCTGGCTCCAACCCGCTTATTACTCCTTCTCCCCTTAGGAGGAGTGGTAGAGAAAAAACTTCTTATCATCTCTCGCTTTTTATATGTTATGATGTGCTATGACTTTAACAAGTCTTACATAGAAGTAAGCGAAGACGAGGAACTAGAGAGAGAGAGAGAGAGAGAGAGAGAGAGAGTCTCATTGGTTACAACTTGGAAGACAGAAAAATCAAGTTCTGATTGGTCTCCAAGTGGGAGATTGTTGAGTATGTGGGGTCTAATCCGAACGGCTAGAGAAGATCAGCAGGGCGAAGCAACCAGGGACCGAGGCAGTTAACCCGTGCGGTTGGAAGAGCTTCGGCCGTATCAGTTCTCATCGTCCGAAGATATATTATTCGCCTTCGTTGGGGCGGTGCAAGGTGAAGCAGATCGACATATTTAAAGTAGGTATCATGAGTCAGGGTTATTCTCTATTTTCTCCTTCTACTTTAGGAGGTCAGCAGTTCGGTCCGAACCGAAGTCAGCAAGACCGAGTAAGCAGCCTTGCTCCAGTCATGACTTTACAGTAGAGTCTCCACATGGGTTTGATATGAAGAATCAAGATGTTGATAAAAGGGAGAAGCTATTTCATAAGCGGAGTGTGTCCTTGGCAAAAGTTCCCATGTCTGATACTACAGAAAGTTGGTTAGCCCAGCATGTTCCATGACTTGTCCCATCAGCTGGCCTATTGCAGAAAGCAAGAAGCTATAAGATTTGCCATCATCTTATAAGATCTCCTTGCATGGTATAAAAACTTATCTCAGTTATAACAATTAGAATGTGAAGAGCGTCAACCAAATTGAGAAGATAGTGCATTAAATATTGTAGATTGTATAACATTGTATAGCATTCATCAAAAGTAATTAAATCTCTCTAGTTCCACATTGGACGTAGCTTGATGTAACGATCGAGTGAACCACTTTATTTCTCTGTGTTGATCTTTCTTGCTTTGTTTCTTCTTGTATTTATTGTTGTAACAATTTTGTGGTCTTCTACACTCTTGTCGAGTGTTCATTTGCCAGTTCTTGATCTTGAGAGGTTTGAAGTTTATCGATCTTGCTTGTTGCACCCAACACTAAGAGGATCATTACAATATACTTCATCAATTGAACTTCTTTATTGATTGATATCTTAAAAATATCTAGGAACATTTTCGTCGAGGACACTATTATCCACCAACCACGACTATCTCCGACCACCCGTCCCCTTCCCAGTTGTCTCTTCTGACAACCCTTTCGATCACCTGACTATAAAAAATAAAGTGACACATTTAAAATACATCTTTATGAAGGTACCTTCTAGAACCCACCTCCACCTTCATTTCTGTTTACCAAATTAGTTCTAGAATTTTTGAAAACATTTGTTGTTGAGTTCATCATATCATAATTTACAAGAAAATCCCCTTAAAATCACAAGAAAATCGTGAAAAGATAATCAAAACACAAAGCTCATTTTGAAACTTGTTATTGCCCGTAGTTTTGCTTAAACTTGTCACACTAACACTCACAAATCCGATGTTGTTTTTTGTCAAATACAAAAGAAAAAGTAAGGTTGATAGAGTTGGAGGGTTGGTGATGCAAGAAATCCATGGGGCTATGTTTTGTCGAATATAGAAAGAGAAAGAAAGATCCAGTGAGGCGGTAGGTGGCATTGAAGCAGCTGGAGACATGACATGTAGCATTAAGCAACTAACGATAAGGGAGGCAAATGATGGCAATGTCTATGGGTTTAGGCTCTTAGAGGTGAACGATGGTTGCTAGATATAGAGTTTTCATTTAGGTTATATTTGGCGCGCCACAACTAGCTTATTTTTTGAGTTTTTTTAAAGTTGTCATGTTTGGCAAGCCATAACGTAGCTTATAAGCTTGTTTTCTAAAAAAAAACTACTTAGGCTATGTTTGACAGACTAACTGAAAAACTAGCTGCTAGCTGAAAAACTAGCGGTAGCTAGAAAACTAGCGAGTAATTGAAAAACTAGTTGGGCTGAAAAACTAGCTGATAATAAATGACGTTTGGTAAAAACTAACTGATAAAACTAGCTGGAAATCGTAAAATGACATAAAAGGACATGCACAAAATTAATCTAATATTATAAGAAAAACCATAATACATTAAATTAAATTAAAGTAAATACTAAATAAAATATTACATATTTTAAAATAAAGTTATTACATCCCATATCATATTCGCAATATTATCACGAAGTTCTCGCATCTCGTGACGTGACTCTCAAATGTTCTCAAATGTTCGCATGATTAGATATTGAATGGTTGTTTTGTTCTTCGGTATGTAATCAAAATGTTGTTCTGTCGAGTCATTCATTCGAATATAGCTATGAATGGTAAAGGAAGCGTAGATATATGTCATTTTTGGATAAAGAAAGCATAGATAATATTTTGGATAAAGGAAGCGTAGATAATTTGTGATAAATGAAGCATATCCCATGTGAGGGTAAAATGCAACCATTTTGAAACTGCTTTTCAAAATGTTACTATTAGTAGCGTTTAAAAAAGCTAGCTTGTTAGTTAGCTTATAAGTTAGTTTTTGGATTCTCAAACATGTCAAACTAAAAAAGCTCGAAAAAAACGTTAGTTTATACACTAGCTGTGGCGCGCCAAACACAGCCTTAGACTAGGTTTTCAGTTATGTGTCAAGGATAGACCTAGTTTTCATATAATTTTAGGAATGATCCCTAAGTTTATTGTTTTATTAATTTTCGTGAAAGGGCATAAACATCTTTTTTACCTTAGACTTGATATAAATTTCTAACACTGTTGGAGGAAAGAATCAAATATGCTGTATTTTGAAACCTTGAGGACTACTTGTATCAATTTTTTAAAAATTATTCAAAATCTGCATATATATATACCAGGAACCAAATCTGTAATCAGTCTAATGCTTCTAAGAGATACTTATGGTAACAACTTTTAAAATTTTAACCTTAGAAAAAATGTATAATATTTACAAATATTTTCAACAATTCGTGAATTTTCACTGTTAAAATTCGTGAGCATTTGTTATAAAAGGTATATTGTGTCAGAAAAATTATTCTCACGAATTCACACTCTTTTTCTTCATATTTTAGGTGGTTACTTGTAATAAACAGTGAAAGCACAACAATGTATTTATATATTGCATCTTATATGAGCATTTTAGTGAATAATAGTGTCTATTATAATAAAATAAAAAACATATTGTTAAAATTTAAGTTCTGGAATTACATTTATGTTAAGGATATGTTTGACAAAATAGATTAAAGATAACTTAGATAGTTGGTAGCTAATAAAAATGACGTTTAGTAAAAATCAACTGATAAGCTAGCTGAAAGATTAAAATGACATAAATCGATATATAAAAAATTGAGTTTTTATATAATTATTTAAAAGTACATTTGTAAAAATTATTAAAAATCCTAATAAGCTCGTTCAAAACGTTAGTTTAAGTAGTTTTTTTAAAAAAACTAGCTTAAAAGCTACTATTTGCTATGTCAAACATGACAACCTAAAAAATCTCGAAAAAGAAGCTAATTGTCACGCAGCAAATGTAATGTAAATATGTATTACGATAGAAATAACATCTTTATTAAATTCTTTTAGAAAAAATCATTTTCTTTTAACCATTGATATATGATGGTTATAAAAAGTTTTGTCATAAAAATTATTCTTTTTCATGAAGGTTTCTTTTACGTATGGTCTTTTCATTCTTTTTTGATGTAAAGTTGCAAGTGTTATCTAATAGTAGAGACTGATCCACCAAGCATAATCTAGATTTGGCATGTTCGATTCCAACCAAAGATTGAGTCCATTCAAAACTAGCGTGACAAGTTTAGGTGAAGCTTTGTCTTGTGGTTTCAATGTAATCCATATCATATAGATAGAGTCGACTGACTAATATTTTCGTTTGAATCGTACTTACAATGCTGTAATTTTTAATTCATATTTGACTATGCATCGTATTAAACATTATACTTTTATATACATATGATTTAATTTTGTTGAAAATGAATTTTTTTAATACGACTTGTAAGAAATATGAGTGATGGAGAAGTGAAGACATGTGAAAGAATCTCATTGGAAATGAATGGTGTTGAGAGGGACCTTTGTTCATACACGGAGAATAATCATGACGACAATACATTCATTGTTTCTCTATACTCTCTACCTCTTTTTCATTTCCATTACTTTTGCTTCAAAAGTTAGCAACTATTTATTGCTATCATATTTTTTTTTTGGAACCGGCGAATAAAATATATAAAAACAAAGCCAAACCAGCCTAGCAAGGAGCTAGACAGGCAGGAAAATACAAACGAGTTCAACAAGGAAAAGAAAGAAAAAGGAACACAACATCATCACATTTAACAGAGCAAAAAACAAGTTAACTCCCCAAAGGATCCATGAACCATTTACTCCCGTCTATCTTGATGCTGCAACTTCTCCATTGAATCCATGATAAGACCACCTGTTGACTTTCTTTGAAAATCAAATTCGCCGGGATAAGTCTTTTCTCAAACACCATCGCATTTCTTGCCTTCCAAATATGCCACATCGTGCCATAGCAGATTGAAGCGAGAATCCTCCTCTTCTTAGGACACCGTCCCCAGGTAGCTACGTAATCAAGAAGTTCAGCCAACGAATGAAAATTGAACTGCCCCAGGTTACACCATCTCCATATTGATTCAAAGATCTCACAGGAAAGTTTACAATGCATAAAAATATGTTCCACCGATTCAATCTCCGAATTGCATCTACCACATATGGACGAATTCAGATGTACTCCTCTTTTTATCAGCCCTTCAGCGGAAGGAATTCGCCCAAGCTTAGCTCTCCAAACGAAACACACCATATCATATACGGTTATGACACGAGCTCGTATGATAGTTGGTCGTACAGAATAACAAATAGTCTGTTAAAGTAATTAAATTACTTTTAATATGAGTCGGGTTGATTCATAAATATAGTTTCTAATTTATTTTGATTTTCATTTTACAATTGACAATTATTAAATATGACTAAAGGATTATGATGTTAGAGTATCCCATTGCCACACTATATTTTCATAAATTTAAACAAAATACTATTTACCGAACGTTAATCACTTTCAGTTTTTTCTAAATTAACTTATTTATTTTCAAGTTTGTGAAATATTTTATAAAAAAAATTTAATTATATATAATAGTTATAAAATTAAAAAAGTATTTTAGAATTAATATATTACAATACACAAAACTTTAATAAAGATTACTAAATCTAAAGTTCAAACTTCGCTTTTATATCGTTGCATGATAAATTTTTTTTAGAACGGCAGCCATATATTAAACAAAAGCAAAAACGCAGCTAGCAAGAAGCTAGACAAAAGTACAACGGAACAATTACATAACAGAAATTGCTAAATTGAGATCTAAAAGCCAAGCATCCCATCTAAGACACAACTTTTTGCAACGACTCCTAATCCACAAAAACGAGTAAGAAACAATACTATCCCAGCACATGCACTTCTTAGGCTTTTCAGAAGAGAAAATAGTTGCATTCCTAAAGTTCCACACACACCACCAAACTGTCATAAAAACCACTTGAAGACAAACTTTCTTATGATTCAGCATGCAAAGATTTTCAAACCAAAAGCACCAATCTGCATGATTCGCAACAAAAGGAATATTTATCCCCCACCACTTAGCAACACCCGTAACTAGATCCGTCACAAAAGAGCATCCAAAGAAAAGATGATCAATCGATTCACCACCTTTCTCACACACAACACACGCAATAGATGGGATATCAAACCCTCTTTTCGCCAAATTCCATCTAGTAGGAAGCCCATTAACCGCGATCTTCCTGAAAGGTTTTCTGCAAATCTATGAACTAAATAACCTAAGTTCACATGCAACCTATGAGGATCTATGTTTTCTTCTAATTCAACATATAACTAATTCCTAGAGGCTGAAAGAATTAAACTAAAAGAAAGAAATCAGAAAAAACCAACCTTTTGTGAATCTTGGAAGCAAAGCAACAGAAACCTCTTGCCTCAAATGCAGTTACACCCTTAGCTTGGAATGTTGGCCGAAAATTCCTCCAGAGAGAGAGTCAAAATCGTGGTCTTAGGGTTTGTGAGCCTCCCTATTTATAGGCTCCAAGTAGATGACCAGATAAACCTTTAGAGATAAACCTTTTGAATTCAAATCAAGATAAACTATTATCTTATTAATTCAAATCCTTTTATCCTCATTATTAAAATCGAAAATATATATGTTTCCATATATAATTTCGCTGGTCACACACTCACTCAAACTGTCACTTACTCAACTATTGAATAATTACAGTTTTAGTCCATGTACCTTTAATCAATTAATTTAACCACCAAATTAATTCCAATTAATTCCAGAAAAATTACTAATTAATTATTATAGTTTCTAATTAATATATTATCACTTAAATATATTAATAAACTATTTATTTAATTTCTATTGATTTATTAATCACATAATAAATCAATCTTTCTCTCTACCGGACTTTCTGCCAATCCTCCAACTATGAGGGCAACCCAAATAGACTATGCTATTATTAATTAGGTAAATACTAATTATTAGTCATGGCTTAGACACCTAATCCAACAGGCTCCCACTTGGATAAGTCTATGACTAAAATTACCAATTTAACCTCTAATTAATTAGCAACTGTAGCTGCCTAGAAACCGCTGCCGAACTCTGACCTAGTCAGTTCTGTCCAATGATAAGTGATCAGATGATCCTCCGTCCAACAAGATATTTTTCAGACTTAAGACATGGATTAGAATCAATCCTGGTCTGATTCTCTGTTTCCCGATTTCTGATTTGCATATGACTTTAAGACTACTAATTGAGCATACCAATTTAGTCCTAGTTGGCCCATCCTTTCAGTCAACTTCAAAATCATTGAAAGGCCTACAGATATCTGTTTTCCCGACAGGGTCAAGGGACGAATAAGTTTTGACTCATATACTTATGTCCTTTACTAGTCAAATCATTCACAACAACACGTTTTATAACACCGTGTTACTGATGCGTTTTCGCATTGTCAATGAACAACCGCTTGGTAAAACATAACTCATATGTCTCTACTTAAAGATCAAAAGATATTATCGTCTCAACATTGCTTATGATGAAATCCATGAAGCAATCTATTGAGCATGGGTTTATCCAATACTCAAATCCCTATTTTCTAAGTACTCATGAATATTGTAGCAATCTTATTGCTATGTCTAACTCATTAGACAATCTACAAAACAATTCATGACAGTCTTCATTCATACTTACTCCCTAAAAAGTATGAGTGACTGTGGATATTCGAATAATAATTAAATTACTCAGGAAGTAAACATGCAAAATAGAAACACAATGATAAACAATCAACAAATGGTAGTATCTAATACTCATCAACAAAACTATATTATTAATTCACCAAAGTTAATTACATTTATATTGCAACAAGTTTTAAATCCTATCTAATTACAAAAACTAATATCATCTGCTAATCCTATGCGCCGTGCATGCTGATAGTGCTTAACCCTACTCAGAGCCTTTGTCAAGGGATCTGTAGGATTATCTTCTGATGATACCCTCATCACTATGAGGTGACCTTCTTCTACCTTATGTCTTATGTAGTGGTACTTTCTGTCGATATGTCTAGACTTTCCATGATCTCTCGGTTCCTTCGTCAAAGCAACCGCTCCTTCGTTATCGCAGAACAGTTCCACAGGCTACTGAATACTCGGGACTACTCCAAGGTCACCGATGAAGTTCTTCAGCCAAGCCGCTTCCTTTGCCGCTTCACTCACTGCGATGTACTCTGATTCACATGTTGAATCAGCCACCGTCTCTTGCTTGGAACTTTTCCAAGTCACTGCTCCCCCATTCAACAGGAATACCCAGCCTGACTGAGACCGACCGTTGTCTCTAGCTGTCTGAAAGTTGGCATCAGTATACCCGTCAACTCTCAAGGTATCACTGCCACCAAGGACTAAAACAAAGTTCTTCGTCCTGCGCAGATACTTGAGTATGTTTTTGACCGTTGTCTAATGCGCCTTACCAGGGTTCCCCTGGTATCGACTGACCATGCTCAAGGCAAAGGCCATGTCGGGACGAGTACACGTCATGGCGTACATGATCGACCCTACAGCCGAAGCATAAGGTACCCGACCCATATCCGCAATTTCCTCGTCTGTACTTGGACTCTGAGTCTTACTCAGCTTAGAATTACTTTGCATTGGTAGCTCTCCCTTCTTGGAATTTTCCATACTAAATCTTTTCAGTACCTTGTCCAAGTATGTACTCTGACTAAGTCCAATTAGTCTCTTCTTCCTATCTCTCAATATTCTTATCCCGAGAATATAGGCTGCCTCTCCTAGGTCTTTCATGGCGAAACACTTCCCGAGCCAAGACTTGACATCTTGCAAGGTCGGGACGTCGTTTCCCATGAGTAGTATGTCATCTACATACAACACCAGGAAAGTGACTATACTCCCACTAGCTTTGACATATATACAAGACTCATCCTCGCTACTAGAGAAACCAAATTCTTTGACTTTCTCATGGAGACAAAGATTCCAGCTGCGAGAAGCTTGTTTTAATCCATAGATGGATTTCTCAAGCTTACACACTTTGTCAGGATACTTTGCATCAACAAAACCCTCTGGCTGATTCATGTAAACATCCTCAGTCAACTTCCCATTAAGGAAAGCGGTTTTGACGTCCATCTGCCAAATTTCATAGTCATGAAATGCAGCTATGGCCAGCATAGTCCTAATTGACTTTATCTTAGCCACTGGTAAGAAGGTCTCATCATAGTCAATCCCTGGGGTTTGAGTAAAGCCCTTTGCAACCAGTCTTGCTTTAAAAGTGTGTACCTTTCCGTCCATGTCGGTCTTCTTCTTGAAGATCCATTTGCACCCGACTGTCTTTCGACCCGGTACATTGTCAACCAAGTTCCAAACTTGATTGTCATACATGGACTTGATCTCACTGTCCATTGCCTCTTTCTACTTGGCAGACTCAGGGCCCCCCACCGCTTCCCGGTAGTTAGCAGGTTCATCCAAATTTATCAGTGTCCTATCACTGAAAAACGTATCTCCATCCGTAGTTATATGGAATCCATAAAACTCGGGTGGCATGCTAACTCTACTAGAGCGTCTAAGAGGTAAGGATATGTCAGTCGGACCAACAGGAACTTCTTCCTCTTGTTGGTTGCTAGTTTCTCCTAAGGTTGCATCATCGGGTGACTGTTGAATCTCTTCAAGGTCAATGGTACTCCCACTGTCCTCTTTGAATATGAGTTCTCTCTCTCGAAAGAATCCCCGTCTCGCTACAAAGACCACGTCCTCGCTTGGTCTGTAGAACAGGTATCCAAAGGACTGTTTGGGATATCCAATGAAAAAACATTTCTTGCTTCTCTCTGCAAGTTTATCGTGAGTCTCTCGTCTAACGAAAGCCTCACAACCCCAGACTTTGATATGTGCTAACGAGGGAACTTTCCCCGTCCACATATCATGAGGTGTCTTAGCAACCTTCTTAGTAGGGACAAGATTGAGGATGTGGGCGGCAGTTTCTAAGGCATACCTCTAGAAGTGAATGGGAAGTGAAGCTCGACTCATCATGGAACGAACCATGTCTAACAAGGTTCGGTTACGTCTCTCGGCAACACCGTTCAACTGTGGTGTCCGAGGAGGCGATAACTGTGAAACTATTCCACATTCCTTCAGATAGTCTAGGAACTCGATACTAAGATACTCTCCGCCTCTGTCGGACCTGAGCATCTTTATCTTCCTGCCCAATTGATTCTCAACTTCATTTTTGAACTCTTTGAACTTTTCAAAGGTGTTTGACTTGTGTTTGATTAAGTAGATATACCCGTATCTACTAAAATCGTCAGTGAAGGTCACGTAGAACCGTGTGCCGTCTTTTGTGGTAGATCTGAAAGGACCACACACATCTGTGTGTATGATGTCCAAAAGACCTTCACCTCTTTCAAAGGAACCCTTGAAAGGTGATTTTGTCATCTTGCCCAAAAGACAAGATTCGCATACATCATCCGATTTGAGGTCGAATGATTCCAACACTCCATCCTTTTGGAGTTGGGCGATGCGTTTCTTGTTAATGTGCCCAAGACGACAGTGCCATAAGCACACCTTTTCTACACCACTAGAAGAATCAATAAAGTTTACACTATGACCTAAATTGTCTACACATTGCACAGTTTCATACACACCATCACAAGGTAAAACAGTAAATACAGAAATACCATTTTGAAAAATAGAAATGTAACCATTACTATTATCAAACGAAAACTGTAAACCTTGTCTAAACAATGCATGAAATGAAATAATATTTCTTGCCATTTCTGACGAATAGCAACAATTAAAAAGATCTAAACTAACACCACTACTGAGCACTAAACTATAAGTCCCGATCTTGGTCACAGGCGACGATCTCCTATTCCCCATGATCAGGTTGAGTCTACCGTGCTCCACCTCCCTGCTTTCCCTTAGGCCCTGCAAATCAGAACAAATGTGAAAACCACATCCTGTATCAAGGACCCAAGAAACGGAAGATGGTGAGTTTTTAAAGATAGTGTAAATACATGCTGAAGACGGCTTGACTTTGCCATCCTTCAAATATTGTAGGTATGTAGGGCAGCTTCTCTTCCAATGGCCCCTTGCTTTGCAATAAAAGCACTTTGCTTCCTTGGGATTGGCATTATGAGGAATGCCAGAAGTCTTGGGTTTGGAGCCGTTGCTGGACGATCTAACATGCACCTTTTCCCTCCAATTCTGCTTAGGAGGGCCCTTTCTCTTCTTCCCCTTTCCACCAGTAATAGCCAGGACGACTTCATTAGCTGCGGGTACACTCTTACCCTTCATTCCGTCCTCAGCGGTGCGGAGCATGCGATGCAGTTCGGCCAGAGTGGCCTGAGAATTATTCAGATGATACGCCATCGTGAACTGGTCATATGAACTAGGCAGAGAATTTAGCACTATGTCTACTGCTAAATCCTCGTGAACTGGCATCTCAAGCTTCCTAAGCCTTTCCACGTATCCTTTCATCCTCTGCACGTGGTTACAGATAGACTCTCCATCCTTTGGCTTCGCATTGGTGAAAGCTTTGACTACTTCGCGCCTCTCTATGCGCTCCTGCTTGCGGAACTTTTCCGCCAGCTCTTTGTGCATTTCATAGGGCCAGTAGTCCTCATATATTCTCTACAATTCCGAGTTCATTTTAGCTATCATGATGCAAGCCACTTTGGTTGTATCATCAGAATGTTTTGAGTATTGAGCGATTTCATCGGGAGTAGCATTATCAGGATCAATTTCAACCAGCTCGGTTTCCAAAACATACTCTTTATGTTCAAACCTTAGAGCCATCTTGATGTTATGGATCCAGTCATTATAGTTGGTACCGTCCAACGTAACTTTAGAGCATAATGACAAGATAGAGGTGACATTGGAGTTTGATTGGGGGGCGGTTTGATCAGCAGAAGACATCTATAAAAGAAGATAGTTTTAATTAGATATTAATAATAATCCTTATAATAACCCAATAATAATTATAAGGCTAGGATCCTACAATAACAATTGACAATCTCGAAGAGGGATGCCGTAATCAATATTGTAAATTTTATAAGGTAGGCGAATGATGATTCAGCCAATTCCATCGCGGAAAGATAATCATATTAAAATGGAATTCCTAGATTCTTTGATATTTATTGAACTGTTCAATAGCATGTTTTAATCTCGGATGTGCCCCACTGTTTGTGACTGGGATGCCGAGGATCACAAACCGGGTGTGAATAACCATGCAAATTAGCTTGGTACTCTCGGGGTCAGTTGTCATCTCAAATTGATGTGCCGGTAAACCACACACGCTCCATCAATAATGACAACACCCGAGAAACCCATTGCAACTCTTTATGAACCCCAATTGGCACGCCGGTAAACCACACACGCTCCACCAATGTTTCATAAAGTGCAATGTGCAATTTCATGGGTTAGCACCAATTCACATTTTTCCTAAAGTAGCTAGATTGGGATTTTATTTTAAAATGTTCTAGTACTTTGAATAATATCATTATACTTTTAATGAGATTAGGCGGTCCTATCAAACCCGTTCGGCTAACGACCCTCCACTGATCAGGCGAGTGGTGGGTGAGAGTGTTCACCCATTAGACCGCCATTTTATAAGCAGTCTCCTTATACCCACTTTATAGATCAGCTTCGTGAATGAGGCTTACTATTGATTTGACTAACCATTTTAATCTTATACATATAATAATAACTTCCTAATTATAATATATATAAGATGTAATTTTTTAAACCTTTAAAAAATTGTTTCTGGTTAATCTTTTAATTTGTTGTTAATTTAAACTATTAAATTTCAAATTAAATTAAACCTCAAAATCGATTTAATTATCTTTTAATTAACCAATTAATTAAATTAATTAAATTTGATATTTTAAACTTTTTAAAATATTTTTAGGATTTATCCTTTTTAATTTTTCGCCAATTTAAACAATTAAATTTTAAATTAAATTAAATCCTTGAATTATCTTTTAATTACCAATTAATTAAATTAATTCAAATGTAGATAGGTTTTATCAAATTAATCAAATTAATTAAAAACCTATCCTTATCCCCTAATTTTCGATTTTTAGGATAAAGGTTTAAGGTTTATCTTTTAAACAATTTAAAGTTACCAAAAATAGAAAACCTTCTAAACCCTAATGCCCAAAATCGCCAACTATGGAGGGGGGAGGCTAGGGTTTTCAAAAACCCTAGCCCCTAATGCCCAAAATCGCCAACTTATTTATTTTCAAGTTTGTGAAATATTTTATAAAAAAATTTAATTATATATAATAGTTATAAATTAAAAAAGTATTTTAGAATTAATATATTACAATACACAAAACTTTAATAAAGATTACTAAATCTAAAGTTCAAACTTCGCTTTTATATCGTTGCATGATAATTTTTTTTAGAACGGCAGCCATATATTAAACAAAAGCAAAAACGCAGCTAGCATGAAGCTAGACAAAAGTACAACGGAACAATTACATAACAGAAATTGCTAAATTGGGATCTAAAAGCCAAGCATCCCATCTAAGACACAACTTTTTGCAACGACTCCTAATCCACAAAAACTAGTAAGAAACAACACTATCCCAACACATGCACTTCTTAGGCTTTTCAGAAGAGAAAATAGTTGCATTCCTAAAGTTCCACACACACCACCAAACTGTCATAAAAACCACTTGAAGACAAACTTTCTTATGATTCAGCATGCAAAGATTTTCAAACCAAAAGCACCAATCTGCATGATTTGCAACAAAAAATATTTATCCCCCACCACTTAGCAACACCCGTAACTAGATCCGTCACAAAAGAGCATCCAAAGAAAAGATGATCAATCGATTCACCACCTTTCTCACACACAACACACGCAATAGACGGGATATCAAACCCTATTTTCGCCAAATTCCATCTAGTAGGAAGCCCATTAACCGCGATCTTCCTGAAAGGTTTTCTGCAAATCTATGAACTAAATAACATAAGTTCACATGCAACCTATGAGGATCTATGTTTTCTTCTAATTAAACATATAACTAATTCCTAGAGGCTGAAAGAATTAAACTAAAAGAAAGATGTAACACCCCTTTCTCAAAACCATAATTTAATATAGTTCATATTACAAAACATTTTACAAAACGTGACCATGAAAAGTCACCAAATTTTTTTTTATAAACTTTATTCTGAAAGGGTATTACAGACTCAATACAGAAAACCATAATTTAAACTTACTGTATACACACTGGTCCCACTCCAGCTCCTGCTCATCTCACCTAAGTACATAGCATTTAAAAATAATACGTGAGACATAAAGTCTCGTGAGTAATATGGGTTTTAGACCCAAAACTTTTCTGCTTTAAAACTTGAAATATAACAAGTAAACTACTAGAACTTATTTCATAATAAATCTCAAATCTCTTTTCTTTTCTATCTTCAAAACTCAAAAATACTTTCTTTCTCAAAATTTCTTTCTTTTATCAAAACTGTATTCTTTCTCAAAACCACTTTCTTTTATCAAAACTGTATACTTTCTCAAAACTACTTTCTTTTATCAAAACTGTATTCTTTCTCAAAACTACTTTCTTTTATCAAAACTGTATTCTTTCTCGTTTTCTAGTGACCAACTGAAACTTATGAATTAATTTAGTTTAATTCATTCTACTAGCTCACCTCGCGGGACAGAACAGATCCGCCCGCTAGGTTATGCTCATTCTGTCTCCCCTTTGTGACTTGGAACGGATTCAAGCACAAGGGTATACTAAGCTAGACAACTACTTCGCGACGGGAGGTACCATCCCAGTAGTGTCTTCTGATCCCCCGATTATGTGGGTGATCCTAGTCCGGACAACTGGCTCATACTTCTTTCTTTCTTTAATTCTTACTTCATTTCATCTCAAATTGGTCAAAATGGGACACAATTTGTAAACAACTCTTACTCAAACATTTTATAACTCTTTACTGAAAATACTTTTAAAAAAAACTGATTTTGACAACTTAGTTCCCATAAGGAACTTCTTTCAAAATACTTTGCAAACCATACTTTAAAAATCTGTTTTAAACACTAAGCCCTTGTATAGAGCTTCATTCAAAACTATTTTCCAAACTTTAGTATTTATAAACATTTGAAAATCTTACTTTTTTGAAAATAACATAATGCTATGTACTATAGAAATCCTCATAAAACTCACCTTGGTTTTACTACGGTTCACTAGGCTTCACGTACGCCTTTTCCTTTCCCGTGCTCAATAACGTTTGAAGCACCACCTATACAAGTAGTATATATAAATACCCAATATAATTAACTCTATAATGCTAAAGTCTCATATAACATAACTCTAGGTTATAATAAATGTATAGGCATTAATAAACTCGTTTAATGGTTTTCTCCGAAATACGCGTATATTGCTATAGTACCCCCGAGGGGTCGTATTTCAGTTCCGAATCTTTTCCATGAAATCTTAGGCCATATTAGACTTGTGTTTCAAATTTGGAGTTCATTGGACAAGTCTAGCTCAAATTCTAAAAATCAACTTTTGACGTGAATAGTGATTTTAGCCACTGCCGCTACAGTGACTTTTCCGCAAGGTCGGATTACGGATTTGACCATTCCCGACATGTTCTTATACCATTTTAGGGTTATGGCTAAAATTTCAGATCAATCGGACATGTCTAGCTATGGTTTCTAGCGTTTGGATTTCTAACATTTTTAACATTTTTGGTCCCTGTCTGAAGGGCACTGTAGCACGCAGTGCACTGTAGCACGCAGTTTTCACCCATTAAGTCCTTAATCTATGTCTTAATCATACGGGATTTGTTCCTTGACTAAAACCCTCCATTAGTACAAGGTTTTAAGCTATTAAAATCGTTTGAATCAATCAAATGCAAGAATTGAAGTTCTTGACCAAACTTGAAATTTCTCAAGAATAGCAATCTACTTCTATGTTTTAGAGTTAAATTCTTAACTAATGACTTATTGGAAGCATTAGCTACTTAACACACATGATTCTTAACTGAAATTGCAGTTTCAATTCCATTCAAGAACCAATTCAAGCATACGTATTATAACATTTCTAAACTTCTTTCATTAAGCCATTTAGACTTCTATCCTGTATTTAACACTTCTAATTACTCATAAAACATCCATATATGCTAAGAATGGTTTTATTTCAATTCTTTGATAGTTATATTAACATATACATTCATATTCCTAAGTGGGACAGAATCTGCCGAAACAGGATACCATGTACGAAAAACGGCATAACTCACTCTAGAAGAATCGAAACGACTCACCGCTTTTTGATTTAGAAACTAGACATCCGTAGGTTTCTTTTCATGTATGAAACATAATTTTTGGCCTTGTAGATTTGTACAGTTTTACAGTTTAAGTTGGCATAAAAATTCTGTCAGAATACTTTCTTACTTTCATTCTTATTATTATATAACTTATGAAATTACAATTTCATTTACTTCTTATTCTTTTTCATACATATGCTTAAAAGGTCATTATTTAACCTATTAAGCACTTAATTCATTAGTCCTTTCCAAAGGAATCATTCCAATTCCTTATCTAACCATTTCTAATGAAACTTCAACCATGGAATCATCAATTCCATTCCATTCGGCAAAATTCCAGTTTTTATTCAAACTTCCATTTTATTAATTGAAACTTTTAGGAAACCACTTCTAATGGTTTCTTCATACTTAAACATCATTTATGACTCATTCTAACCAACTCTTTATGTCAAATTAACATTTTGATCTTAAACTCAAATTTCTAGGGTTCAATTGCATATGAAATCACCAAACTTGATTTTAAGTTATCCATATGTTGGATAATGATCAAGATGTGATTAGAAACATAACCCAACTACTTTTACTTGTTTTTATACCATGAAATCATAGATTCCAAGTTTCTTCCAAAAATTTCCATTTTTGACATTTTTACCCAAAATATGAAATTACTTGAATTTAACAACTAGGACTGATTTATTACTTCTATTAAGACATATTAAACTCATTAAGAACTATTGAAACCAACTTGTTCTTACAAACCCGTTAGTTAGGGTTCTTGAGCTCAAATTCTTATTTCTTGATTTTTTTTAACACATTCAATGGTTACACTAGGTTTATATGATGACTAAGACACAAATTAAGGCTAGGAATCATAGGATAATCCTCCTCTAGCCACTGAAATTTCGAAGCTACAGTAACCCACATACGGGAAATGGGTTAAACAACCCTAAAAACATGTTTACTAACCTTAGAAGGCTTGGAATTCTTCAATTCCAAGTGAATTGCATTCACTTCCTCCAACTCTTCAAGGATCGGTCTCTCTTGGCACTCTCTAGAACTCTCCCGTAGCTGAAATGAGTTCACAGTGAGGAGAGTGCAGATTTTTCTTCCTATTTATACTTCATCACTTTGCTCTATTGACAATCTAGCCCCTCTAGTTCCACTTTTCCCAAAATGGCACAATAACTCATTTTATAACATTATAAGTTTTATTTTCTTTCATTCTTGCCCCAAAATTATATTTTCATTACATAGAAGTCATTTGTATGCCAAATGACCATTTTGCCCTTTTTACCAATTTCTACCATTACGGCATCGTTCAAACCCAAATTTTACATATTTTTATTTTATAGGTTTTACCATTATTTTCGGGTTCTTACAATCTCCCCTCCTTAAGGGGATTCCGTCCCCGGAATCTTTTCGTACTATACATGGTATGTATATATTTTCTATAGGTATACATTTTTTTTAGGGGATTGATCTTTCATTTCCCTCAACTTTCAATCTTTTAATTACATTTCTAAAAGTTTATACTCTTAGAGGTTATCCCTCTTCTAGACTTCTTCCTTATAAGAGATATGCAAGTATCTCTTTAAAACCTTACATTTGTTTAAATAACCGAAATACATTTTTCGTCATTTTACTCTACTTTCTTTATAATATTTCAAAATACTTATAACATATTTAATACTTTTTTTTAAATGACCAAAATACTCTTTCAGTCATTTTTTTATCCGTTTCCTCAACTTTTGGTTGCTCGCTCATACTTCACACTCTATGTTCTAATTATATTCCTTTTACCTCATTTCATTCATATACAAATCTCTTAGTAAAACTTATTTTACAAAATGGTTTCATACTTCCATGCATTTATCAAAAATAGCAACATACTTTGCACTCATTCTCATATCTTTATTAAAAACCCGTGAGACTATACTCATTATATTCTTTATTTATAAACTTTTCTAAATACAATTAAACATAATTTGGATTCGTACAAAATTTAGAAAATACACTAAATCTTTCTTTACAAAATTCTGTCCCCTAACGGGTAGTTTACTTAAACTAGATTTTTTTTCCACATTCTTTTCATTCTTCCCTTATAATTTTATTCATTTGTTTTCAATCTTCTTTTTTTTCTCATTCCTTTACCCCTACATTGTTACGTAGATAATTTACTAGTATTCTTTCCTTATAGAAGTCTTACAACTTCTTATCTTTTATATATTTGATTCTTTAATTCTTTTGAACTACAAATTTATTCTTTATCACTCTCAACGACTTCCGGTTCATTTCGATTTTTAAGGAATAAATTCTATTCCTTTCTTTATACTTTACATTCTCATATTCTTTCTTATTTACTGAGAAGAAATATAGCTAACATCTTTTAACTGTCATTTACTTCTAAAAAAAAATTAAATTACTACTTCTATAGACAGCTTAAGTTTTACCTTTTACCATTCATTACTCTTTACTTGTTATGGCTAATGCCAAAAATAGCTTTTACCTTTCTTATTACCCCAACTACATCATAATAACGCGTCAATAAAGACTTGCATTTCTGACTCAACAATTACTTGTTTTATCTCATCATACTTATTAAGCATACACTGGTTTCATAATCATATAGATTACCACCATTTTTTTTTCATAGACATTCAATATTTACGTCTCATACATTTTACTTATAACTTTCTAGGCTTTAAGCCTAAATTTCTTTCATCATATCTTTACCATTTCTTTCTATGTGTCATGAGGCTACATGCCTAACACATTACATTATTTATTTATTTATACTTCATTTCTTCACACACTTTACTTTTACGTATTTTAAGGCGATATACACTATACATTTCGGTACATCATTATATATTTCATACTTCATATAAGACTTACTTCTTATGTATCTTTAGGTGATACACAACTGCCATTTATTTTCTCATTATCTTTCATTCTTTCGTATTTCGAGGCGCTATGCCAAGTACATTATCTGACTCTTTTGCTTCACACTTTATAGTATTCTAATTAGAATACCTATTTTATAACCACCTTTATACTTTTATACATGATATAAGTCCCAAAACTTACCCATTATTTTATACTTATAAGCATGTATACACATACACATACTTCCTTATGTTTCATCATTACTAACCATGTACTGACCAATTCTCACCATCTTTGGATACTTTTTTTTTATATTCATTTAGAAGTAGTAACTTCCTGTCTCTTTATTTTAGTTCTTATCTCATCTTTGACTCTTTGTCTAATACTTATCTAGTTATTCGCTTTTATTCTTTATCTCATATTATTTATAACTCTCAGTCATTTTTCTCACATTCTTTCGGTTATCCTTTTATCATTCACAGTTCTTCTTATATGTAGTTTATATGGTCACCAAATCTGATTCCAATGACCATTTCTTTGATAACTGTCTTTATATTCTTCTCATTATCATCATTGTCTGTCTTATCTTTAACTTCTCGCCTAACACTTGATTAGGCATTCAATATCCATTTCTCAATTCATTTTCTTACATTATAACAATGCAACTTACTCATGGTCTTTAACGATTTTTTTATTACTTTCTCATTCAGGTAACTTACTTTGTTATGTTACTCATTATAGTACACTTCAGACTTAGTTATTTGCTCCAACTATTAGATGTCTTTACTTGTCATATTACTTTCGAGTTTGGAAGTCACGACTTCCCATTTCTTACACTTTCATTTCTGTCCTTGATTCCTTATCTAATACTTGATTAAGTATTTTGCTTTCGTTTTATATTAACATATTTAATCATAACTTTTTATACACATACCTTAATCTCTTGGTTGTCTATGGACAACACATCATACTACTTCTCAATATTTATTCTGTACTCTTTTTATACCTCTTTTGGGTTTGTCTACAATTACAAACCCAGTTCATTTTTTTTTCTTTTCCCGATTAAATGTTTTCATTCTTATTTCTTATATGAATTTCACTCATATATCTGTATTCACATTCTTTTCCAATCTTTCTTTCTTTGGTCACTGTAGTGACATTACTTTTAATTTTATTCCATAATCATAATTCGTTTCCGTTAGACAACGGAATTTTCAGTTATACTCTTTCTTTTATATTTGTACTATATACTCCATTACTCTCATTAAAATTTTCAATATATTTATACCTTCTGGCCATGTCTCTTTTACTGGTTCCTCTCATACTGTCTCATGTTCCATTACATATACTTTACATTATTTCTCACATTATACGGTGGTTATCACAACCACATATTTGAACTTTTCTCCGTCATTACCTTTTTATACTTGTCATCTTATTTTCAATACTCTTCACTCATACTTTCTTATGCTTTATTACACATATACTTTATACTAATTCGTATAGGATATGTGGTTTTCCCCACTACATACTTCATATTTGTTACTTCATCTTTAACTCTTTCCTTTTATACTTTAGTATTTTCAGGCATACTTGATTTTATTATATAGGTATATCAAACCTATGCCCCTCAAACCTTCTACACCCATCACTTACAGATTCACACGATTCCTGTGTGGTTCCACCAAACTCAAATATATATCCTGTGATTATGATAGTACGGGCCCATATTATTATAACCACCTATACATATTTACTTCCAGCTTTACCACCAGAACTCATGTTCCACTGTTTCGGGTTTACCTCCACTTCTACTTACTTTCAACTTCATATTTAAGTATGTATCCTACTTAACTCCTGCATAGTTTAAGTCTAGGTTCAAGTACTGACACCTAGTTCGCTTAAACTATGGCTCTGATACCAAAACTGTAACACCCCTTTCTCAAAACCATAATTTAATATAGTTTATATTACAAAACATTTTACAAAACGTGACCATGAAAAGTCACCAAATTATTTTTTATAAACTTTATTCTGAAAGGGTATTACAGACTCAGTACAGAAAACCATAATTTAAACTTACTGTATACACACTGGTCCCACTCCAGCTCCTGCTCATCTCACCTAAGTACATAGCATTTAAAAATAATACGTGAGACATAAAGTCTCGTGAGTAATATGGGTTTTAGACCCAAAACTTTTCTGCTTTAAAACTTGAAATATAACAAGTAAACTACTAGAACTTATTTCATAATAAATCTCAAATCTCTTTTCTTTTCTATCTTCAAAACTCAAAAATACTTTCTTTCTCAAAATTTCTTTCTTTTATCAAAACTGTATTCTTTCTCAAAACCACTTTCTTTTATCAAAACTGTATACTTTCTCAAAACTACTTTCTTTTATCAAAACTGTATTCTTTCTCAAAACTACTTTCTTTTATCAAAACTGTATTCTTTCTCGTTTTCTAGTGACCAACTGAAACTTATGAATTAATTTAGTTTAATTCATTCTACTAGCTCACCTCGCGGGACAGAACAGATCCGCCCGCTAGGTTATGCTCATTCTGTCTCCCCTTTGTGACTTGGAACGGATTCAAGCACAAGGGTATACTAAGCTAGACAACTACTTCGCGACGGGAGGTACCATCCCAGTAGTGTCTTCTGATCCCCCGATTATGTGGGTGATCCTAGTCCGGACAACTGGCTCATACTTCTTTCTTTCTTTAATTCTTACTTCATTTCATCTCAAATTGGTCAAAATGGGACACAATTTGTAAACAACTCTTACTCAAACATTTTATAACTCTTTACTGAAAATACTTTTAAAAAAAACTGATTTTGACAACTTAGTTCCCATAAGGAACTTCTTTCAAAATACTTTGCAAACCATACTTTAAAAATCTGTTTTAAACACTAAGCCCTTGTATAGAGCTTCATTCAAAACTATTTTCCAAACTTTAGTATTTATAAACATTTGAAAATCTTACTTTTTTGAAAATAACATAATGCTATGTACTATAGAAATCCTCATAAAACTCACCTTGGTTTTACTACGGTTCACTAGGCTTCACGTACGCCTTTTCCTTTCCCGTGCTCAATAACGTTTGAAGCACCACCTATACAAGTAGTATATATAAATACCCAATATAATTAACTCTATAATGCTAAAGTCTCATATAACATAACTCTAGGTTATAATAAATGTATAGGCATTAATAAACTCGTTTAATGGTTTTCTCCGAAATACGCGTATATTGCTATAGTACCCCCGAGGGGTCGTATTTCAGTTCCGAATCTTTTCCATGAAATCTTAGGCCATATTAGACTTGTGTTTCAAATTTGGAGTTCATTGGACAAGTCTAGCTCAAATTCTAAAAATCAACTTTTGACGTGAATAGTGATTTTAGCCACTGCCGCTACAGTGACTTTTCCGCAAGGTCGGATTACGGATTTGACCATTCCCGACATGTTCTTATACCATTTTAGGGTTATGGCTAAAATTTCAGATCAATCGGACATGTCTAGCTATGGTTTCTAGCGTTTGGATTTCTAACATTTTTAACATTTTTGGTCCCTGTCTGAAGGGCACTGTAGCACGCAGTGCACTGTAGCACGCAGTTTTCACCCATTAAGTCCTTAATCTATGTCTTAATCATACGGGATTTGTTCCTTGACTAAAACCCTCCATTAGTACAAGGTTTTAAGCTATTAAAATCGTTTGAATCAATCAAATGCAAGAATTGAAGTTCTTGACCAAACTTGAAATTTCTCAAGAATAGCAATCTACTTCTATGTTTTAGAGTTAAATTCTTAACTAATGACTTATTGGAAGCATTAGCTACTTAACACACATGATTCTTAACTGAAATTGCAGTTTCAATTCCATTCAAGAACCAATTCAAGCATACGTATTATAACATTTCTAAACTTCTTTCATTAAGCCATTTAGACTTCTATCCTGTATTTAACACTTCTAATTACTCATAAAACATCCATATATGCTAAGAATGGTTTTCTTTCAATTCTTTGATAGTTATATTAACATATACATTCATATTCCTAAGTGGGACAGAATCTGCCGAAACAGGATACCATGTACGAAAAACGGCATAACTCACTCTAGAAGAATCGAAACGACTCACCGCTTTTTGATTTAGAAACTAGACATCCGTAGGTTTCTTTTCATGTATGAAACATAATTTTTGGCCTTGTAGATTTGTACAGTTTTACAGTTTAAGTTGGCGTAAAAATTCTGTCAGAATACTTTCTTACTTTCATTCTTATTATTATATAACTTATGAAATTACAATTTCATTTACTTCTTATTCTTTTTCATACATATGCTTAAAAGGTCATTATTTAACCTATTAAGCACTTAATTCATTAGTCCTTTCCAAAGGAATCATTCCAATTCCTTATCTAACCATTTCTAATGAAACTTCAACCATGGAATCATCAATTCCATTCCATTCGGCAAAATTCCAGTTTTTATTCAAACTTCCATTTTATTAATTGAAACTTTTAGGAAACCACTTCTAATGGTTTCTTCATACTTAAACATCATTTATGACTCATTCTAACCAACTCTTTATGTCAAATTAACATTTTGATCTTAAACTCAAATTTCTAGGGTTCAATTGCATATGAAATCACCAAACTTGATTTTAAGTTATCCATATGTTGGATAATGATCAAGATGTGATTAGAAACATAACCCAACTACTTTTACTTGTTTTTATACCATGAAATCATAGATTCCAAGTTTCTTCCAAAAATTTCCATTTTTGACATTTTTACCCAAAATATGAAATTACTTGAATTTAACAACTAGGACTGATTTATTACTTCTATTAAGACATATTAAACTCATTAAGAACCATTGAAACCAACTTGTTCTTACAAACCCGTTAGTTAGGGTTCTTGAGCTCAAATTCTTATTTCTTGATTTTTTTTAACACATTCAATGGTTACACTAGGTTTATATGATGACTAAGACACAAATTAAGGCTAGGAATCATAGGATAATCCTCCTCTAGCCACTGAAATTTCGAAGCTACAGTAACCCACATACGGGAAATGGGTTAAACAACCCTAAAAACATGTTTACTAACCTTAGAAGGCTTGGAATTCTTCAATTCCAAGTGAATTGCATTCACTTCCTCCAACTCTTCAAGGATCGGTCTCTCTTGGCACTCTCTAGAACTCTCCCGTAGCTGAAATGAGTTCACAGTGAGGAGAGTGCAGATTTTTCTTCCTATTTATACTTCATCACTTTGCTCTATTGACAATCTAGCCCCTCTAGTTCCACTTTTCCCAAAATGGCACAATAACTCATTTTATAACATTATAAGTTTTATTTTCTTTCATTCTTGCCCCAAATTTATATTTTCATTACATAGAAGTCATTTGTATGCCAAATGACCATTTTGCCCTTTTTACCAATTTCTACCATTACGGCATCGTTCAAACCCAAATTTTACATATTTTTATTTTATAGGTTTTACCATTATTTTCGGGTTCTTACAAAAGAAATCAGAAAAAACCAACCTTTTGTGAATCTTGGAAGCAAAGCAACAGAAACCTCTTGCCTCAAATGCAGTCACACCCTTAGCTTAGAATGTTGGCCGAAAATTCCTTCAGAGAGAGAGAGTCAAAATCGTGGTCTTAGGGTTTGTGAGCCTCCCTATTTATAGGCTCCAAGCAGATGACCAGATAAACCTTTAGAGATAAACATTTTGAATTCAAATCAAGATAAACTATTATCTTATTAATTCAAATCCTTTTATCCTCATTATTAAAATCGAAAATATATATGTTTCCATATATAATTTCGCTGGTCACACACTCACTCAAACTGTCACTTACTCAACTATTGAATAATTACAGTTTTAGTCCCTGTACTTTTAATTAATTAATTTAACCACCAAATTAATTCCAATTAATTCCAGAAAAATTACTAATTAATTATTATAGTTTCTAATTAATATATTATCACTTAAATATATTAATAAACTATTTATTTAATTTCTATTGATTTATTAATCTCATAATAAATAAACCTTTCTCTCTACCGGACTTTCTGCCAATCCTCCAACTATGAGGGCAACCCAAATGGACTATGCTACTATTAATTAGGTAAATACTAATTATTAGTCATGGCTTAGACACCTAATCCAACACTTCCAAGCAAGCACATTCAGCTTAATCGGAGCAAGTGAACACCATTTAACCACCGAATCGCCATTAGGAAGACATACCGCATCAATAGCTTACCTAGCCGACGCCACCGAAAAACATCCCGACCCCTCCTTCGTCCACCTCCATCTATCTTGAGAATTACTAAGCACCACTTTGTTTACAACCTCAACGAGCTCACTCCATTGCAAAGCTTCAACACCCCCCCCCCCCCTAGGGAGTCTCCGAAAAGTGGTAACCCAACCTTCTTGCGCTAACAAATTAAACTAAAAAAGATAAATAAGTCAGATTTTTTTTATAAAGCAAAAAGTTGATATATGTAGTTATGTAGATAACAAACGATAAAAAAAATATCATATGATGATTTACGAACTTAATATTTAATATTGGAGATCGAAAAAAAACTATTTAAAATACACTAAAGCTTTAAAGGATAAATATAATAAGCTGAAGTAAAATGGAACATTATCGAATGAATGAGGTTTAAATTATATAAAATATAAAACAAAAAAACATTTAGCTCATCCATAATAAATGGTAAACGGTAGAATTTCAGTACTTTATATCAACGAGACTCAAAGCTTACATGAGAGGTCAATCAATGAACACTAATGATATTTTGGGTGTGCAAGAGTTTAAACATTTTACCTCCTATATCGAAGTCCACTCTTTAACCACTAAGCTCCCATCGCGTGGGCTTAGAGCATCCAAAATAGGAGACTATTTTGGTGGAACTTTTAATGAAATTGTTAATGTCATTCTTGTCATACCAACTTTTGTAAGTACAATTTTGTTGTGTCAAAGTGTTGGTTTTCATTGGGAACCAATGTCCATTTTGATGTCTGGAGTCAATCCTTAGTCTGAAGCATGTATCTACACCGAAGTAACTCCAGTTGTCTACCCTCCTTGTGATGGCTATTATGCACCAAGATATATGCGTATATTAGCTTTCTTAGGTGGTTATAACACGTGTTTGTCTTTGATTTGTAATAAAGATTCCTGACCCTTGCATAAATGTCTTTGTATAAATATCACGTGAATTGCTAGGGTATTGCACGCTTTGTAATTTGCTCTTCATGCGTTGCTCATTGCCACACTAGTAATTCAGAGCACGGTCTTATTGTACAAACGCTTACCAATCAAAGCATTCGACACTGTTTCTATTAAAATATTGTTTATCTTTCTACTTGAATCTTTGTTATTGCTTTTGAATTGAAATCATTATTTGTCAAGTGGTATCAGAACGGGTTTACAGCTCTAATTGATTCGAGAATTTTCACCTGTTTTTCGATTCTCAAATCTGATTTTGGTAATTGAAATTCTAATCTTGTTCAATTACTGTATTCGATCCGATTAATTTGATTCAATGGCTGGTTTCAACAACAATGCTTCGATGTTGAATTACGCAAACATGTTAGGCTTTACAAACAAAGCTTCGAGTTAATACCAGAGCATTATGATCAATGGACTGATAATATGGAAGACTATCTCAATGGAATTGATGAAGATTTGTGGCGTTCTATTGTTGAGGGTCCTTTCGTTAATGTTCAGTGGAGATCAGAGAGAAGCAGTAAAAAACGAAGCAGTTCTTGCTGTAAACAAGAAGAAGATAGACAATTGTAACACCCCAATTTCAAAATTTCTAAAATTCATTTATTATCAAGGTTTCAATAAAATATTTATTCCAAAAGTAAATCCGTTCGACCTATTTATTTAACCAACAGCGGAAACAATTGAAAATCATAACATAATTCATTAAAATAAATCTTCTTGTATGCGATGCGCCGCCGTCACACCTTGCCCTTCCCTTTGTCAATCGATTTACCTGAAAATATTATAAAACAACGGGTAAGCTTAAAGCTTAGTGAGTCCACAAGTTACCATACATGCCCACACATTAAACAACCCGTCCTCGAGAACGACCCGACCCTACCCGCCATACAACAGCTACGGGCGTCCATCATACAACAGCTATGGACACGGGAAGGTTCTACCCATCATACTACAGCTATGGGTTCCCGGTTATGGCCCAGCCCATCATACAACAGCTATGGGACAAGGCAATAGTCCAACTCGCCATACAACAGCTACGAGGGGACACGCATCAGTACTGAGCCCAACAACAAATAACCACAGATATAGAGCAAATCATATAACTGTAAATAGCACACAAGATGCCTAACATGCAACATCATATAGTAAGGTGAGGATACTCACCTGATTCGAAACCGCACAGATATTCTCTAATATCCCCACTTAGCTCGTCCACACACCTAAATCCCACACACATACAACATATCAATTACTGACTAAGCTCTTACAGACCTGCCTAAAGGTTAGACTCACTATTTGCCATCAAACCGTGGTCAAAACTAAATTCCTGGACAAACAGTCGCTCGCCGCGGCGTGGCTCCTTGCCCTACGCGCCGCGGCTACCATTGCACAATTACGAGATTTTAGCCGAGTCCGCGCCGCTGACTTAGCCAGTCCGCGTCGCGGCTCGTAACATTCCAAAATGTTTTTCAGCGATTAACAGTACATCAATCGGCTAGGGTTCCTTTCTACACCCTTCCTGGGATCAGAAACTACCCTAAGGTCACTTCCTTATGGACATGCAAGTCCATGCATGTCCTTGATTCAAACCCTAAGGGCTACAAATCGTCTAAAGCTACAAACCAACTGGTAACACCATATGACGGGATAAACAGAAAAGTCAGAAGAGTAAATATTCTTACCTCACTTCTGAAGGACGGAGTGATGCCCACGATCCGTTCTAAACCTTCTCCCGCGTGGATCTCCTTCTTCTAATCTCCCAAAACCTTCAACACCTCGAGATCAAAGAGTATCTGCCGAAACCAGACACCTATACTCTAGAAACTCTCCAAAAACACGAACCCTAGGGCTGGGGTCCTTTTTATAGGCGTTTAAATCCGAATTAGGGTTTTTCATGACTGCGGCGCACCGCGCCGCGGATTCTTTAGAACCGCGCCGCGCGTACCAATCCTACGCGATTCTAGATTCTTCCAAAAGCCGCGCCGCGGATTCCTTCGGGCCGCGACTCGGCGGAACGGGTCTTACAATTCTCCCCCACTTAACTGGATTTCGTCCCCGAAATCCGTGCCGATAAATAATTCTAGATAATGCCTCCGCATTTCCTCCTCCGGTTCCCAAGTCCATTCGGACCCTTTTCGATGCTGCCACTGAACCTTCACTAATCCTATTGTTTTATTCCGCAAAGTCTTTATCTTCTTTTCAATAATGGCAATTGGTCGCTCCACATAATTTAGACGTTCATCTAATTGAATATCCTCCAAAGGTACTATTGTAGATTCCTCCGTAATACACTTCCTAAGCTGCGAAATGTGAAACGTGTCGTGAATCTGACTAAGCTGCTCGGGCAGCTCCAACCGGTAAGCTACCTTACCTACACGGGCGGTGATTCGGTAAGGTCCAATGTACCTAGGGCCAAGTTTTCCTCGCTTCCTAAAACGAATAACTCCCTTCCAAGGTGACACCTTAAGAAGAACATAATCCCCAACTTGAAACTCGAGATCGGACCGTCTCCTATCCGCATAACTTTTCTGTCGACTTTGAGCGGTTAACAATCTCTCCCGAACCTTCTGAATTAACTCTGTTGTCTTGAGCACTACCTCAGTACTACCCAAAACCTGCTGGCCAACCTCGCCCCAGCAAATAGGTGTCCGACATTTTCTTCCATACAACATTTCAAAGGGAGCTCTGCCAATGCTCGCGTGATAACTGTTATTGTAAGAAAACTCAGCTAAAGGGAGATGGGAATCCCAACTCCCGCCAAAATCGATGACGCATTCCCTGAGCATATCTTCCAGCGTTTGAATCGTCCTTTCACTCTGCCCATCCGTCTGAGGATGATATGCTGTGCTGAAATGAAGGCGAGTGCCTAATTCCTCATGAAACTTCTTCCAAAACCTAGACGTAAATCGGACATCCCGGTCGGATATCACCGAGACCGGTATACCATGCCGAGAGATAATCTCATCTGTGTAGACCTTAGCCAATTCCTTTGCAGAGTAAGTCTCTTGGATGGGGAGGAAATGAGCACTTTTGGTCAACCTATCCACGATAACCCAAATAGTGTCCATATGTCGAGGGGTTCTTGGCAACTTCGTGATGAAATCCATTGTGATATGCTCCCATTTCCATTCTGGAATCTCAAGAGGCTGCAACATACCATGAGGCCGTTGGTGCTCGGCCTTGACCCTACGACAGGTCATGCATCTTTCGACAAACCAAGCTACTTCCCTCTTCATGCCTGGCCACCAATAATATTCGCGTAAATCCCTATACATTTTAGTTGCTCTAGGGTGGATAGAGAACCTGGATTTATGTGCCTCCTCCAATAGGGTTTGACGAACCCCGCCCAGCTTCGGTACCCAAATTCTCTCATGGCTAGTTAACAAATCCCTACTATCTTTGACCATAGCTGCCAACTGACCCACAATTCTCTCACCTTTCTGATTCTCATTCTTGCTTGCTTCCACCTGGGCTTTCCTAATTAGCTCAAACAACGGTGTCACAATTGTCATCCTTAGACAAATGCCCCGAAGGGATGCACCCGAAGCCTTCCGACTTAACGCATCTGCTACCACATTGGCCTTTCCAGGGTGGTAGTGTATCTCACAATCATAGTCTTTCAATACATCCAACCATCTTCTCTGTCTCATATTGAGGTTTGCCTGATCCATCAGGTACTTCAAACTCTTGTGATCCGTGAAAATGGTGCACTTTACTCCATACAAATAGTGTCTCCAAATCTTGAGAGCGAAGACCACCGCTCCCAATTCCAAATCATGAGTAGGGTAGTTAGCTTCATGGGGCTTCAACTGTCGCGAGGCGTAAGCAATCACCCTGCCTCGTTGCATCAAGACTGCCCCCAATCCCGTGATAGATGCATCGCAATAAACTACCATGTCTTCCATGCCTTCAGGCAACGTCAAAACCGGAGCTTCACACAATTTCCGCCGCAAAGTCTCAAAAGCTTGCTGCTGCTCCTCACCCCACCGAAAAGCAGCATTTTTCTTAGTTAGCTGGGTCAAAGGTACTGCAACCATTGAGAAGTCTTGGATGAAACGACGATAATAACCAGCCAGACCCAAGAAACTTCTAATTTCAGAGGGAGTCTTCGGAACCTCCCACCGCATCACGGCCTCCACCTTAGCCGGGTCTACCATGATTCCTTGCTCATTTACGATGTGACCCAAAAACTGAACCTCCCGTAGCCAAAAGTCACACTTGGATAATTTTGCATAAAGCTTCTCCTTCCTTAAGGTCTCTAATACTTCCTTTAAGTGTTGTTCATGCTGTTCCCTGCTCCGAGAGTAGACTAAGATGTCGTCAATGAAAACTATAACCGACCGATCCAACATCGGTCGACACACCCGATTCATTAAGTCCATAAAAGCTGCAGGGGAATTGGTCAGTCCAAACGGCATCACTACAAACTCGAAGTGGCCGTACCTCGTCCGAAAAGCCGTCTTCGGGATGTCTTCCTCCCGAACCCGCATTTGATGATATCCTGACCTCAAATCAATTTTTGAAAACCACGAAGCACCCTGCAGTTGGTCGAATAAGTCGTCGATGCGAGGCAATGGATATCGATTCTTCACCGTAAGCTTATTCAACTCACGATAATCTATGCACATCCTGTTGGAACCATCCTTCTTCTTAACAAAAAAAATAGACGCTCCCTATGGCGAGCAACTGGGTCGAATAAATCCCTTATCTAATAATTCTCGAAGTTGAATAGACAACTCCAGCATCTCCGGAGGCGCAAGACGATACGGTGCTTTAGCTATCGGAGCTGCACCGGGAGTTAAGTCGATCTTAAATTCCACTTGTCTCTCTGGCAGCACGCCAGGCAGGTCCTCGGGAAAAACATCAGGAAAATCCTGAACCACTGGTATATCACCTGCTTTCTGCTGTGGCTTCCTTTCTCGTGTGTCCACAACATAAGCCACAAATCCCGAACCTCCATGCTGAAAATGTCTACGTGCTCTAGCAGCTGAACAGAAAACTGCACCTTGATTCTTTCTCTCGCCCTGCACAACCAGCTCTCCCCCACTTGGGGTTTGAATCCACACTCGCTTGTTCTTACAATCGATCCATGATTCATGCTGACCCATCCAATCCATACCGATAATGACTCGAGAGTCACTCAACGGTATAGGGATGAGATCGATCGGAAACTTTATTCCTTGAATCACTACCTCGCAACCCCGATAAACCCTAGTCGCTTGCACGGTTTTATCATCCGCAATTTCTACATCTAACGGCCGATGAAGAGTTCCTAAAGCAATTCCGAAACTCTTCCCCAACGCGGCAGACACAAAAGAATAACTAGCACCCGAATCAAATAGTGCAAAGGTAGGCGTAGAGTTGACTAAGAATGTTCCTAATCAAAGCATAATTGACATATTAATTACACACATCACAAACACGAGGCAAGTAAAGAAAGAGTACCCGTGACGACGTCGGGTGCATCCTGTGCCTCCTCGGCGGTCATGACGAATGCTCGACCCTTGGTCTTAGGGGCTTCCCCTTTCCCCTGCCTACCATCGGTAATCCGGAGTGTAGTGGGTGCCGGATTCTGAACCACTCCCTGAGTCAGACGGGGACATTGGGCCTTGAAGTGGCCTACTTGATTACAATTAAAACAAATCTTGACCTCTTGCCGACAATCTTTAGCATAGTGGCCCTCCTTTCCACACTTATGACATATTAGCACCCAGCAACGTCCCTCATGATTCCTTCCACATTTACCACACTTACCCTGGCTCCTTTGCCCTTGCTTTCCCTGATCTGCCCCTCGAAATTTCTTCGACACCTGCTGAGTCTGAGTAGGCGCCGGACGCTTCTGCTTTTGTTGGGTTTCCAGCTCCAACTCTCGGGCCCGAGCGGCCGCTATCATATCAGTAAGAGTTTGGTGCCTAGCAGCAGACACAAATTCTCGAATGTCTGTGCGAAGCATCGCCAAGTATCGGGTCATCCTCATTCGCTCGGTCGCCGCAAACTCTGGACAGAAGAGTGCTCGTTCATTAAACTTTTTGGTGATCTCCGTCACCGTTTCAGTGGTCTGAGTCAGATTCAGGTATTCCTGCGCCAAGCGTTCCATTTCCACCTGTGGAACATACTCCAGTTTGAACTGTTCCTTAAACTGCGGCCATGTAATGGCATCCAACTGAGCAGGGGTGAGATCTTTCGTTCGTATCTCCCACCAATCCTTCGCACCATCTCTTAAAAGATTCGCCGCAAACGTTACCTTGGAGTTCTCAGGACAGGAACATGTGCGGAAAGCACCCTCCACCGCGAAAATCCACCGCATGCTAACAATCGGATCCCTGCCCCCATCGAACATCGGGGGCGAACAAGCCGAAAAGTCCTTATATCTTGCATCCCTAGCACGAGATGTGCCCTGAGTAGCCAGTCGCTCCTCGAGCATTGCCCATAGCTCAGCCTTAATCGTACCAAAGAACTGAGGTATCGCAGCCAACACTTCTCGCGAAACCTCCTCCGCTATCAGGTTGCGGAGATTTTCATCAGTCGGTCCTCCCACACTCGAGGCACCCGCATCTGGTCCACCGTTACTTCGAGTGACTGCCATTCTGAAAATGCGCAACAGTTTCAATATCAATACCCGGGTCACTCCTATCTACCCAACTACTTGACTTTCTAGGATTTTGGCTGACTACTCTTGACTTAAGCGTGAATCCTGTGCTTTCGGTAATACTGGCCTGGTACTACCTTCCACACCTATTCGCCCTTGTTCCAAGTTCGTCAATCATCCTCCTAAAATGTCACACTCATACTAAACCATTTTCTATGACTCCTGCGGTCAGGCACCGTGGTGCCAAATCTTTTGATCTAACTCTCCATCTCACACGTGCCTAAGAGAACTACTGCTAATGTCGTCGAGTTGCCTCGCGGACGCACAGCCGTACACAATCGGATTAAGATAGACGTTTGAATAACTGTTCTACCCTAAAGTCACAACCAAACAAGGAACAGCCAGTAAGGCCAGACCAAGAATTCTCAGGCTATCTTCCCCTAATTGTATATAACCTACCAGCATTCACTAAGCAACCTAACAACAGTAGCATAAAATTCCAAAGCAGCACATATGGCACAAAACAGTCTACAGAGCATATTATCCAGATAACTTTACATCCTAGCACAATAAATTTTATCACATAACACAAACTTGGCATGGGTAACTGGGAATCACAAAACTTACTTGAGCTCGGCTGACGGTTCGCATCGCATCTTCTTTTACTTTAACTTAACCTTTCAAAAAAAAACATTTTCTTAACAAATCACTCAGTCCTAAGTTTGAGTTTGGATTCCCAATACAGTTCATCCAAATCCCTCAAACCAAGGCTCTGACACCAATTTGTAACACCCCAATTTCAAAATTTCTAAAATTCATTTATTATCAAGGTTTCAATAAAATATTTATTCCAAAAGTAAATCCGTTCGACCTATTTATTAAACCAACAGCGGAAACAATTGAAAATCATAACATAATTCATTAAAATAAATCTTCTTGTATGCGATGCGCCGCCGTCACGCCTTGCCCTTCCCTTTGTCAATCGATTTACCTGAAAATATTATAAAACAACGGGTAAGCTTAAAGCTTAGTGAGTCCACAAGTTACCATACATGCCCACACATTAAACAACCCGTCCTCGAGAACGACCCGACCCTACCCGCCATACAACAGCTACGGGCGTCCATCATACAACAGCTATGGACACGGGAAGGTTCTACCCATCATACTACAGCTATGGGTTCCCGGTTATGGCCCAGCCCATCATACAACAGCTATGGGACAAGGCAATAGTCCAACTCGCCATACAACAGCTACGAGGGGACACGCATCAGTACTGAGCCCAACAACAAATAACCACAGATATAGAGCAAATCATATAACTGTAAATAGCACACAAGATGCCTAACATGCAACATCATATAGTAAGGTGAGGATACTCACCTGATTCGAAACCGCACAGATATTCTCTAATATCCCCACTTAGCTCGTCCACACACCTAAATCCCACACACATACAACATATCAATTACTGACTAAGCTCTTACAGACCTGCCTAAAGGTTAGACTCACTATTTGCCATCAAACCGTGGTCAAAACTAAATTCCTGGACAAACAGTCGCTCGCCGCGGCGTGGCTCCTTGCCCTACGCGCCGCGGCTACCATTGCACAATAACGGGATTTCAGCCGAGTCCGCGCCGCTGACTTAGCCAGTCCGCATCGCGGCTCGTAACATTCCAAAATGTTTTTCAGCGATTAACAGTACATCAATCGGCTAGGGTTCCTTTCTACACCCTTCCTGGGATCAGAAACTACCCTAAGGTCACTTCCTTATGGACATGCAAGTCCATGCATGTCCTTGGTTCAAACCCTAAGGGCTACAAATCGTCTAAAGCTACAAACCAACTGGTAACACCATATGATGGGATAAACAGAAAAGTCAGAAGAGTAAATATTCTTACCTCATTTCTGAAGGACGGAGTGATGCCCACGATCCGTTCTAAACCTTCTCCCGCGTGGATCTCCTTCTTCTAATCTCCCAAAACCTTCAACACCTCGAGACCAAAGAGTATCTGCCGAAACCAGACACCTATACTCTAGAAACTCTCCAAAAACACGAACCCTAGGGCTGGGGTCCTTTTTATAGGCGTTTAAATCCGAATTAGGGTTTTTCATGACTGCGGCGCACCGCGCCGCGGATTCTTTAGAACCGCGCCGCGCGTACCAATCCTACGCGATTCTAGATTCTTCCAAAAGCCGCACCGCGGATTCCTTCGGGCCGCGACTCGGCGGAACGGGTCTTACAACAAGATAATGGAAATTACGACGTGGTCTTCCACCGGTTGTTTATAATCACATCAGGGGAGCCAAATCTGTAAAAGCGATTTGGGATAGGTTGAACATTCAATACGAAGGAACTGTAGTGATGAAGAAGAGTATCATAACCAACACGTTGTCTGAGTTTAGTGAGTTCAAGCATAATGAAATCGAATTTATTGATCAAACCTATGCCTATTCGGTAATATCATTTATAGTTTGGAGAAGTATGGTACGACGACCTATCACCATGATGGTCAAATCTCATGAAAATAGTGATACATATTCTCTAGGCATTCTCTTCAATTTGCTCAAATAACAGAAAAATATTATATGGAAAGTACGGATGGATACTCCAATGTTGGTTTGCTTGCACTAGTATTCAAGTATAAGTGATGGACATCAGACATCATTACTGCGGACATCAATCAGCATTACCAAGCCTCCTGACTCCTAATCCAGACTTCTGAGTAACAATGTCCCATCATCAGAAAATTGAAGGGTTCTTGAAGAATTGAAGCTTGTAATTCGATTCTTGGCTTCAAAGGGTAGAATTGGAAACTTTAGAGGTAAATATTCCAAGTTCTTGATTGTTTGTTCTTGATGAGTTTTGTAGAACTCAAACTGTAATTGCAGTTATGATTGTGTAGTTAAAATGGTTAGATACTTCCATTAAGTCATGCTAATAAGGGCTTAATTCAAGATAATGGAAGTAGATTGTTATTTTTGATGAATTTGAAGTTTTGGGGTTTTTAGAACTAAGAACCCTAATTCTTCATATGATTGATTGAGTGGGTTTTGAGGGTTGAAAACCTTGTTAAAATGTAAGGTTTTAGCCTAGGAATAAACCCCAAACGGTTAAGAACAGCATTAAGGACTTAATGGGTCAAAACTGCAAGCTACAGTGCACAAATCGCGACTGCCCAGGAGGCTGCACTGGCGCAGGGCGCGGTGCGCCCTATTCTAGGCGCAGTGCGCCTCCAAGGCAGGGGGTCAGAAATGCTATTTTTCGTTTGGCTTGTCCGTTTTACCTCAAACTTGAACTGTAGGCTCGTTATGGTCTGAAAAGTTTGGGAAAATTTTTATAACGAGTTTTCGACCCCTCGGGGGCACTGTAGATCGATTCGAATGCCTCGGTGAATAGTAAAATTTATAAAAAGATAGTAAACGGAAAGTTATTATCTAGATATTGTTTATAATGATATTGTATTGAACTCTATTGCATTATAGTCAATTAAAATGGTTGTTAACCTATAATCTAAATGGAATTATAGGTACGGGACAAAGCCTTACGGAATACATTGGAAGGCAAAGAACGATGAACGCTAGTTGTAGCAATCACCAAGGTGAGTAATCTCACTGTTATCCATTGTGATATATGTTATATGAGCAGCTGCAGATGAATATGATTTTGGGGGACAAAAATGACAAATTACATTTTTTGAAATATGACAAGACCAGATAAGCCGTGAGTCTGATAAAGACAAGAACGGAGCTGTGAGTCAATGACATGACAAGACCAGATAAGCCGTGAGTCTGATAAAGACAAGAACGGAGCTGTGAGTCAATAAATGAATAAACAATGCGACAATACCAGATAAGCCGTGAGTCTACAATAGACAAGAACGGAGCTGTGAGTCAACCTTATATAGACAAGACCGGATAAGCCATGAGTCATTGCGATGACAAGAACGGAGCCATGAGTCTAGGAAAAAGCGGGATAACTCGTGAGCCATAACTGATTATAATATTTGACTATAAGTCCAAATGGTGTGGTCTTTTGACTATAATACCGGGTTATTGAGCCCAGCTGGTGCGGCCTTTGGGCTATGACTTGTATATTGAAAATGACTTGGTGCGGCTTATATAGCCATGACATATGATGTAGTCCATTGTGACTAAGAAACATGGGACAGAAATCGTTAGACAAGATTATATGTGCAAATAACTGACGTGGCTTGATAATTACAGGTTGTTGTGATTCAGCCTGTAAGGCTACAGATTAGGATGCGAAATCCTAGGAGATATGTGGTCAGCCAGTAAGGCTAGGAGTTTGGATTCGATATCCAGACAGATATATGATTGTATTTTTATACGTGTTATTTGCAGATACGATTACTCACTGAGCTTTGTAGCTCATACCGTTTGTTAAATGTCCCTGCAGGTTGGCATAACCCTGATAAGGGTAAGGATAAAGTCCGTGACTTAAGAAGTGGACTTGTAGATGCTATCAGTAGCAGCCCGGCTTCAAAGGAGACTATGATATTTTATACTCTCCTTGATACACTTGTACCCGTTTTAATAAAATATATCCCTCTGGTTATGGTTTTATGTATTAAAACTTGTGTTTTAAATGAAAAATTTTCAGGGGTGTTTTTGTTTTAAAAGCCGGGTGTTACATTTGGTACATACCATAGCAAACATGAGACTTCCGACAACACTAGAGTATGGAACCGTGCTCATGTAATCCTTTTCTTCGTCCATAGTTGGTATTACACTTCGATTAAGTTTGAAATGTGCCACCAAAGGAGTTCCAACTTGTTTGGACTGATCAAAATGGAACATTTGTAGGACCTTCTCAATGTAGCTTTGTTGAGAAATATATAACAGCCCCACCTTTCTATTCCTATATATCTCCATCCTTAATATCTTATATGTTGCCCCCAAATTCTTCATCTTAAACTCGCTCTCCAGAAACATCTTCAAGTTATCAATTATAGTCATATTATTGGCCATATGAGCATATCATCAACGTATAACACAAGTATAAGTAAGAACCATCAGACATTTCCTTTGAGTAGAGACAATTATCAAACAAGTTTCGATCAGAGGTATTGAAGTCCTAAAGAAATCAAATATCTTGTACCATTTCCTAAGGGACTGATTTAAACCATATAGAGATTTCTTCAACAAACACACATGATCTTTCTTAAACTCAATGAACCCTTACGACCGTGACATGTAGACCTTCTCATCAATACTAGCATGGAGAAATACAGTCTTTACATCTAAATTCTCAAGCTCAGGATTAAATGCACTCACTATAGCTAAAAGAATTTGAATCGTCTTATGCTTCGCAAATGGTGAGAACACCTCGTCATAATCAATTCCTTCTTTTTTGGAATACCTTTTGCCACCAACCTTGCTTTGAACATTACTGGTTCAACTCCCAAAATTCCTTATTTTCTCTTAAAGATATATATGCATCCCACTGGCTTAGCTCCCTTCAGAAGTGGAAAAATATTCCAAGTTCATTTTTTTCAAAAGATTGCATCTCTTCATTCATGACCATTAACCAGTTTTTTACATCTTTACTCTCTATGGGCTCCTTGTATGTCTGAGGCTCGTATGAATCAATATATTCTCTAACAGGCAAAGCATAAGCTATGGACCCGATGTCACAATACACATCTAACATATCTATCCGGCTATTTGATATTCCTCTTCTTCCTCCTCTTTGCTATACATTCATCATTATTTTTTTTATCCTAGTACCAGCTTCGTTCAAAGTAGGTTCTTCCTCCTGACTAGGCTGCTTATTGTTGGACTGCCGATCATCACTCTGTGTTACAAGCTCCGCATTCTGGTTAGCACCATGGTCTATATTCTTGCCGAGACTTTTCCTTTCTCCTATCTAGTTTCTCATGGTAGATTCATCAATGGTAACATCTTTGCTCATGATGAATTTTAGAGTTCTTCCTTTTACTGTACACCACAGTCAATAACATTTTACTTCAGTCGTATATCCTAAGTGTCTGCACTTTATTTCCCCCAACTCTAGCTTACCATCATTCATATGAGCGTAAGTGGAGCAACCAAATATCTACTATCCAGAATAATCAGATGGTTTCCCTGACCATACCTCTTGAAACTTTGTGATATCTCTAACATGGAGGAAACGAGTGAACTCAAATCTTTGTTTAGCCTATTCATCTTCTTGGCGATGTAAACATCCACGATAGCCCCGCAGTGTTTGAATATTTCTCAGAACGCAACCGTTGATTGAGAAGTTGTAGTCAGAGCTCCTCTTCTGGTTGACGTATCGCAAACCGTCCTCCCTCATTATTTACTCCAATTGCTTCATTGATTTGAAAGCTACAAATACTTGTACAACAAGTTGCTTAGTAAAAGAATGATTACTTTTTTTAATCATCAAAATCGAGATTTTCAAATGTAATTTGAGATAATAGCCAAAAACCACATTTGTAGCACAATATCAGCTTCCTTCAAATTAAGAAATGAAATACTAGAAATGATGTTATTGTCAGGAATCGCAAATGGTTTGGAGCCCAGGTTCGGATAAAAAAGTCGATCAAGATTCAAGAAGATAATACCGACTTTGATATGAACTTTTGGAACAAAATATATTTTTGTATATACACTTAAGCCATGATTTTAGACGTATGTTCTATAATTGTCGGTGCACTATAAGGTTCTAAGATGTGGCAACATTATCCCTTGTAACAAACACAAAGTCACAATATTAATTACAAGAATAGTCTCATGATTGTTTACAAGAGGTTAGATGATAGTACCCCATGAGCAAAGTTGTTAATGGTTTAGTCCACGGCATACTAAATTTACGATTAATTTGGTCTCCTTTTTAGCATAATTGTGCTTGGAAACCTAGTTTTCGATGTTTTTCCACATGGGACCAGTATATGCTCAAAGTTCATGAAAATCATAGGTTCATATTGTCTAAAAAGCCATAACATTCTTATTCGGAATAATTTCGAAAACGAAAAGTTATATCCTATAAACGACCCTAGAAAACAATGATGTTTTATGGGTAACAGAAAAAACCGAAACTGAAAAGGAAAAAATAAAAAGTTTTATTTAATTTGGTTTCGATTAAAACCGTACCAATTTCGAATATATCCATTAGATTAATATTTTCACAATCTATGTGTTATCTTTTGTGTCTCCTTTGTTTATTTTTCACTATTTTGATGTAGCTAAAGTTACGAAATTTAATTGAACAAATTATTGCATACAAGGATGCAAGCTACTCCAATGTATTAACTTTTGTTTGTTCTTTGTGTAGAAATCAATTGAAAGGGTTGTTAGCACGTCAATCGATAGGATCTTACTAATGATCACTTAACACATCTTTATGTTAATTTATGTCGAAATAAAAAGTTTAAATCTTAACTTATTATTATAACAATATTTGAAATGCAGTTACAAGTCGCAAAATTGTTTCAAATATATTATTAATTAGAATCATTTATCAAACTTTAAAAGGACAAAATATTTCTTATAAGTCGGAGACACCAACATGATCTCAAAGGCCCCACTTGTGCCCTTCAATCCCCTCAACCTTTACCCTCTTCATCACTTTGTTTTGTTGGAAATATATAGAAAGGCATCAAAAGTGCTAGAAAAATCACCTCCATCTTGTTTCCCATAAATGGTGAAAATGATACTTCAAAAGAAAATTAACTTACATTGGTGATTGATACAGTGAATGTGATTAGGGGAAATGATATTGACATCACTTTGGTCTTGATAATTTAGGAAATGTGTTTTGACGTACTAATATGTATTTTGTTTTCGACATGACTATCCAAGAAAATTAAGAAAAAAAGTATTTAAGTTTTTTTTTATCATGTATATATTACTTTTTTCAAGTTTATTAAACTCTTTGTCTTAAAAGTGATTGTAATCAACACCTAATCGTTGGACTAGACATCCTCCATAAACTGTACATTTGTGTGCTTACGATAATTTGTGTATTTATATTTTATATATTTTTTCCTAATTTCGATTAAGCTTTCTTGTTTTCTCTTGTTATTCATATTCATCGTAAGTTGTTCAAGTGTTTGAAACCAATGAGTGACTATAAAAGCATGCTTGTTTAATTACATTTTGAGAAGCTATATAGTGATAATTTGTCTACATTGTAAATGAACATACATTACAATCAATGCAAATATTAATATCGTTTAAGCAACTTATTGGTGGTCATTCTTGGTGATGATTGTAGGCGGTGGGTAGGAAAGTAATGGCGAGGGCTGGCAGACAATCAATGTAGAACTACAAAAATTAGGTATCATTTTGGTGGCGAAGATGGAGACAAGAAGTTTGGAATTTAATTGCACTTAAGACATGTCAAGAAACCGTAGGAAACTAATTACTTGCGGAGGAGGTGGCTTTGGATATAGGATGTTCAGCTATTCTCTCTTCCTTTTATTTATTTTGGTCTCACGGTCGTTGAGAATATGGGTCATGTGGCTTCTTGGAAGACGTTGTTGGATAGGTTCTCGTCTAAGTTGTCGGTGTGGAAATTGAACACGCTTTGATGGGTGGTAGACTTACTTTGATTGAGTATGTTTTGAGAAGTTTGGGATCGTATTATATGTCTTTGTTCTCTGCTCCGGTCACAATTCTTAAAGCCCTTGAGTCTTTGGACGCTCGTTTTTTCTAGAGAGAAAACATCAATGAGCGTAAGCTGCATTAGGTTAGGTGGAATAAGGTGATGTCTTGTTGAAAGGAAGGTGGCTTGGGTGTTGGTATTCTGGATTCTTTCAACAGGGATATGCTTTCTAAGTGGAGGTGGAGGTTCTTTCACTGCCCAGATTACTTGGGTAAGAATTATCAAAGCTATTTACGACAAGACGGCAGTGTCAGGAGTTGCCACTTGCTAGAGTTTCTAAGGGCGGGGGAGTAGAAGCCTCTCAACCCTCCCAACCCTCTTGCCACATCAGAAGTAACAAATGTCATAACTTGAGAAACGGAGGTTCAAAGGGTGGTAACAACCCCATCCACAACTGGAATGAGGTACTTGGTGACAATAGATGCAACCGAGGCTACAACGATGTCAATACAAAACAATGGTCGTAACTTGGGTGAATCAATCCAATAATACCTTTAGAAGCAATAGTGGAAATCAAGGGTTTAATAACCAAAATTTCAATAACTGAAACAATCCCATGTTCAACGATGACGAAAATCAAGGCCACAATGGTGGCTTCAAATACAATTCAGGAAATATGCATGGGATGAATCCAAATGGTAGATTTGTGTTAGAGAATAATGGTGGCCACAACAGTGGCTACTATGATGACGGTAATTATAATAACTTCCCTAAAATTTACTTTTTGCAACCCAATAGACAATTTGTGGCTTATCACTTCTAGTTCGGGAGAATACAACCATACATCACCTATCGTTTTCCCGGAGGGAAATAAGTACCACATGGAAGTTAGAACATAGTTAGATGGTGTAGTCCAGGTATATATAGAGGGTATAAAAACGAAGACCCATACAACCATCTCTTCTGAGTTTCGCATGATTACTAGCTTCATAAACCACGAGGAACTAATAGACTCCATTTATTTATGCTTACATTACAAAAAAACTATGTATTGGTTTACCTTACTTGCTCCTAGTAATTTTACTACTTGAAAACAATTGAAGATCAATTTTTTAAAAGAGTCAAACCCTGCAAGTAAAACCACGTAAATAACAAAGTGATACAACATTTCACTCAAACCCAAAATGAGGAATTCCATGATGAATTTGACATTATGAAGGAATTGTTATTGTCATGTCCACATCATCAATCCACCGTTGGAAATTGGTGTGACACTTCTTCGATGGATTTGATAACACAAACCAAGTAATGAGAAAGTTCGCATCTAACGACATCACTATGATACAAGATAGTGAAGTCTCTTGTTGATTTTTGGAGCAGTTGTGTAATCGCTCGAAAGCGAATTATTCAGCTAAGAAACTAACAATTCGATTTTGATAGCGGCTTGGCTGGATAAAGCGTCAAAAAATGAAGTAAAGTGTGATATTAATGCTTTGAACAAAAATTTGGACTTATTACTTTCTAGTCTCATCAAAGAGAAAGGTGTTCATATCTTGCAATGACAAAAGGATAGTGTGAGATATGGCGACATCGGCCTCATCGTAAATGAGTGCATAGAGAGCCAAGAAAAGATCAATCAAATCTATGGATATAGTCAATTCCACAATCAAGAAAATTTCCAGCATTACAACAACTATCAAGGGAACTTTTTGATCGGAAATAGACAAAACAGATAAACTTAACTCTTAAGTTCACATGCAACCTAAAGGATCTATGTTTTCACTATTTGAATCTATAACTAAACCCTAAAGCCAATTTCGAAATTAACTAAAAGGATAAAAGTAAAATTACTAACCTTTATTGAATCTTTTGGAAGCGAGCACCACAAGCGTCGTGCCTCAAATGGTTCACACCTAAAGCTAGCAACAAGAAAAACCAGAGAGAAGAAGCAGAAAACCTCTTAAAATTTTGTGGCTTTTAGGGGGTACAAGGGCTCCCTATTTATAGCCTCAAGGGTTTAGCAGATAAGCCTTACAGATAAGCCTTATTCGAATTCAAACCGGATAAACCTTTTATCTTTAAATTCAAACCCTTATTTATCTATATATATATAATTCGAAAATTATGGATATAATTATCCTAATTTCCGTTCACCATATATATATATATATATATATATATATATATATATATATATATATATATATATATATATATATATATATATATATATATATATATATATATATATATATATACTAGATGCATCTTTAGGGCCGTGCTAAGCACGACCCATGGAGGGTAGTTTTTTTTTTCAATGATAAAAAAAATATAATTATCAGATTTAAGTTGGCTAAGACTATTTAACACTAAACAAACAGCAAATTCTCCTCTTCAAATTGGAATTCAGCAGGAAACAAGTCCAAGATATAGGTCTCGAGCTATAGCTTTAGTTACTTTGACCTTTGGTCTAAATATGAGACAATAACAGACATTTTACCTCGTAATGACAATTGAGATGTCATTAATTTATGAAAAATCATTTTTTTTCCTATTACAAGATTGTATTTATTTCATACACAAGACAAACCTAGTGCTCTAAAAGTGGATAATGGTACTTCAATTTGCAAATGCATAAAATTTTACAAGTCACCTCATCTTTCAACTAAACCTCCACCCCATCATTATCAAAAGTTTCTACAAAACTGGAATATAAAAATAAAGGGTCGGTAGTTGTGGCTTCTATTGTACAAAAACTCTCTTTTTATGTCGGACTTTCTCTCCAATTTTTCTCGTCACTTGAAACTTCAATTGATGGTAAGTATGAGTCTTGGTATAATTGTTTCCTAGTGTCTAACATCAATCCTACATGTAGCTCCTTTCAAAACCTTTTTTTTCATTTCACTGAATCCATGTCTGAAGCATAACAAGTATGTGTTTTTGTCATTACTTTTAAGTGCTTTCAAATAGTATTCATGAATCTGCATTTAGGAAACATGGGAAGCGTAAAGTATAACCTTGTATAGGATGAATCAACAATGACACTTTAATACACATAGAAACGATCATTGTCAAAAGTTCTAGGAAATTTACCTCTAGCCTCACTATAATGCACGGGGACAAAATCCTCAAACATCCTAAACCATATAAAGGTCAAGTAAGAATATAAAATAAGAAATAAAGTCAGAATTGATAAAAAGACGAACCCATCAAGCATCCAATAGCTTGGCTCTTAATGTTCTCATTATCCTTTCCAAATGTGTAGTGGCCGTGAAGAACATCCATACTGCCTTCCTATAAAATACAAATAACAAGTATTAATCAATACTCAAAACTATAACCTTCTTTAGTAGAAGAAAACATAGAACATAAAAAGAAACAATATGGATCCATAACTCCTAATTCTAAGCAGAATAACAAAATATAATCTGACTTGTGACATTAGTATATGCAAATACCACAAAAGCAGAGGATACCAAAAAAAAGTTGGTTCACATAGTTGTCTATACATCAAAAGCATATCCCTGACTGTAAGACTACAGTATTTTGATGCAATGTCCCATCCAACTACATCACAACAAATTTATGTTACAAGAAACAGATTAGCAGATACAATTGGGTATATTGAAATTACCAGAATAGGCTTCTTGTATTTCCTTCTTCTTTGCCATAAACGTTTCTTTGGCATTTAAAAGTACTAAGAAACAAAAAAAAAATCCAAAGAAAGCACGGTTACTAATTTATAAACTCAACCATGGTAACCACAAATAAAATCGGTATTTTTCAAGTACATAAGCAAATATAATTACAAAGAACATGATGAATTTGGGTATACTTCACCTCAAAAACTTGAATACCCACAACTCAAATTTCCATCTTCACAACCAATATGAAAACAGAACATATTAGCAAAATGTAAATATGAAAGAAACATAACATGTGACTGTGTAAACAAAAAAAAAACAGATTTTGAATTGAAGATGGAAGGATTGCTTATAGCAAACCGTTGGGTTCTTCAAAATTCGATTTTGAAGTGAAATATTGACAGTGTACAATCACCAGAGAAATGAAGTCAGTAGTAATGCAAATTTGTCTTCTTCAATAATCAACCGTCGGCGATGTATCCTTAGAGGGAAATCGAAATCGGCTCAATGGCATCTCTGCTTGTGTTTTGTGTGTGTGTGTGTGTGTGTGTGTGTGTGTGTGTGTGTGTGTGTGTGTGTGTGTGTGTGTGTGTGTGTATATATATATATATATATATATATATATATATATATATATATATATATATATATATATATATATATATATATATATATATATATATATATATATATATATATATATATCAGTGTTGTAAAAGTCGGCCTAGGCGGACGGATTCTGCCTACGATTAGTGGTAGGCGGTCAAGTTAGGCGGATTTGGTCAACGGCGGTCAAAATCGGGTTTAGGCGGGCCTAGGCGGGTCTGGGCGGGTCTAGGCGGGAAAATTTTCAATTTTTCAAAAATTTTTAAATTTCCTAAATTTTCAAAAATAATCAAATTCTGAAAAAAAAAAATCAGAATTTTAGAATTTTAAAATTTAAATTTAGAAATTTTCAAAATTTCAAAATAATAACATATCTTATATATTTTCTTATATTAATAATATATATATTTTATTTTATTTGTAATTTCAATTTTTTATTATGTATATAAATTATGATAATCGGTGACTAAGTTACAATTATTGATTATTAAAATTTTCAAAAATGTTGTTAACTAGTCTAAACATTAAGATGTTTGACGACTTACATATTTAAACACTTAGATTCGTCAAAACTTTATGCTTATTTATTCATTTTGTAAGGATATAGGTAATATCTAAATCAAAAAAATAAATTTTGTTACAATTAATACTCCCCGTCAGGCGCCCGACTAGTCCTCGCCTAGACCGACTAGTCCTAGGCCCCAGTTGAACGCCCGTCTACCGCCTAGCAACTTCTACAACCTTCATATATATATATATATATATATATATATATATATATATATATATATATATATATATATATATATATATATATATATATATATATATATATATATATATATATATATATATATATATATATATATAGAGGTAGGTTCAATTGAGGACAATTAAAAGGTTGAGAACGCGAGGACAAATCTGAACCATCCAAAAATTCAGATCTAAGGCTATTATCAAATGGGTCATTTATGTAAATTAGAAAACTCATGTGATGAAAATGTAACTTTTGTGTTGTCAAAAGGGTATAATGGGAATCAAATTTTTTAGGATCCATAAAATCAGCCATATCTCTCTCTCTCCATCGAAAATCCCTCTCCCCCTCCAATCTCGTCTTTCCCGATCACGATTTCAAAACCCTAACAACAAGATGTTTTCGAGGAGTCTACGCATGGGAAGAACAAAATACAGAGATCAATGGATAGCGATAGTGGCAATCATCACAACAAGAATGGAATGATGGCATCTATACCTGCGTTCTATTTTGCTTGCCGACGGCACCGTTCAATCCTTTTTTTTTATTCTTATCCGATGGAATCATGAAACGGAAGATACAGGTATGATGTAATTCCTTGATCTTTCAATGGAATACACTTATGATCCTTATTGTTTCTGGTACTCGAACTTCCTTGATTTTTGTTCATCAAATAGAATTTCTCGGATTACATACTAATCATTAATCGATTGACTTAATTCCTGTTTGTAGGAAAATTATTATCTTCTGAAATTTAATACCTATCGATACATATTGTTTGATAACTTCAATGAATTTAATAATACTTTAAAATACAACCACTAATTATAAAGTTTGTTTATGCCGACGTAGGTTACGTGATGTCATTTGCTTTCAAAAGTTATGTTATAGTTGGTTTGTTGCTTATATGAATAGTTTATATTATTTTACAATTGATTTAAAAAATCAATTTTGTTAAAGTGTACCTGTATTGTAAAAAAAGTCGAATAGGAGTATTTATAACATGAGCTTTGACCATTTACATCACCTATTGCATTCATGTGCACAAGAACTCTTGTTTAGGCACTTACAGTATGTGTTTATCTAAATTCAATGAATTTCTGTTTTGATATTAAGGAATAAATTTTAATTTCATTGGTTTTATTATAATATTAATAAATGAATATAGATCATTTATACTATAAATTTTCAAGTTATATAAATTTGAATCATTCTTTGATGAATTTAGGGGTTTTGTATAACCAATCATTGTATTTATTGATAAATTTAAGGGTTTTGTATAACCAATCATTGTATTCATTAATGTTGATTTTTTGTTAAATTCATTGATGAATTAGTTGTTGATTTTCTATTAAATTCAATGATGAATAATCAAGTGAGTTTTTGATTTGCATCATTCATTGATGAATTTAGAAGTTTAGTATAATCGATTATTGTATTCATTGATGAATAATCAAATTACTTGTTTATTTTGCATTAATTACTTGTTGATTTCTGTTAAATTCATAATGTATCAGGTTCAGCCACATTAGGACCTTGATTCTCAAAAAAAATTCCAGATCGCACAAAAGTGGCATACGTACAAGAAGAATCAAACACACGCATACCTAGAAGATGATCGGGGGCATTTTCTCTGTGTTGTATAGTATATCCAAACATTGTATTCATTGATGAATAATCAAATTACTTGTTGATTTTGCATTCATTAGTATAATAAATCATTGTATTCATTGATGAATACCAAAATTGAGAGCAAACTTGTAACCAATTTCACGTATATTCATGTATGAATTTCATCGAATTGTCATGTTACATATCTCATGTACGAATGTTCATTGATGAATTTTACGGTAATGTCAATGTTGAATGCTTATTCACTAAATTCAGTGACGAATATTTACTGTAATGCCAATGTTATTTACGTATATTCATTAATGAATTACATCAAATTTGTCATGTTATATATCCCTGTACGAATATTCGTTGATGAATTTTACTTCACTGCCAATATCGACTAGTTATACACTACATTCAGTGACGAAAATTCAAAAAAAAAATAAAATAAAATAAAATAAAAAACCCACGAAAATTCAAAAAAAAAGAAAGAAAAAACCCACGAAAATTCAAAAAAGCTAAATTCAAGGAAATAAATATAACAAATCCCATTATTTTAGGTAACTTATAATTATCTTGATTTTATTCATTAATATAGATATACTAAGATTACTATTATACCCTTGTGAATTGATTGGTCCAGAATTGTCCTCGCGTTCTCAACCTTTTAATTGTCCTCGTTTGAACCTCTCCCTATATATATATATATATATATATATATATATATATATATATATATATATATATATATATATATATATATATATATATATATATATATATATATATATCGGGAATCAAATTTCCATTAATGCATTAACTTCTATTAAATGATTATTAAATGAATGTAAATACCTAAATACTAATTACATGCCATGGAGTATTGAACCGACTCTTCATTCTTCACCTCTTCAACTTTTATCTCCTCTGTTCAAAATCTCTTCTATACAATCATCGAGCATCATCATTCATCAAGATTCAAAACGATCACTACAAAGTACAAACCTCCAATTGATGTTCTCAAAACTCAAATGGGATATTAATGGCAGAATACCATTTTCCTCTTTCTGAATTTGCACGTTGTAGAAAGTAGTCGTTTATTCACATATTCATTCAATTTAACCTCATGTGCACTTGCATTTGCTTCAGCCATAACACTTGCTTCGTTTATTTTTACAAGTTATTGAGTTCTAGCACTATGATTCCTACGATTGCCCTATCTCTTAAATTCAAGGGGGAATAACTATGTTTTTGTCGTAGTCGACCTTTCGGATTTAGTAAGATGGCCATTTTGTACCATCAGCTCAACTAAGAGTTCCGAATCAAAAAAGTCAAATGAACTGCTCATATCGGCCGTTTTAAGCTTTTGAATTGGCAGGAAAGCTTATGACATGGTGAGATGGTGCTCTAAAGTTGAGCTACTGCATTTGGTTTTCTTCTTGATAAATTTTGAAGCTTTTTCTGAATGAATGTGTCGAAGTTGTGTAAAAATACTAAGCTAACATACAGGCTTGAATTCTTTTTCTAGCCAATTCATCCTCATAACGAGCTAGTTGTGATTTTATCTATGCTTGCTATCGAGCGAGCTTTTTCTGTCCATCGTATATCACTCTTTGTCTCTCATGGAAAACAATAACCAACAAAAACATACTAAAGTATCGACATTAAGACCTTGGCTTATTGTGAAGGATATTGCATCGACCTTGGCTTTTTCCTGAATCACAAATCATAAAACGTAAAGCCATAACTTATTAGATTATCATCCAATTCCTATTTTTTATTAAGTATCCTTCCTGTTTTATGATTGTGTATTATATGTCTGAATTTCAGAGTTAAAAAAATAACGGATTTTCATAAAAACAAATGGATATCCATCGTTCCCCATACTCGACGGAGTTCTTTTCACCCGAACCCGTTGCCCCCATTTGCATCCCTACTTATGCCAAGTAAGATGAGAAAACTAATTTTAACATCGTGTATAATAGCTGACCTCTAAATGGAGAACAACATGGCTAACACTGATACATTTTGCTTGTGAGCTTAACATCCAATTCTTCTGCTCTTCTCCCTGAAAAAAACATGGACGGATGTCAAACACTATACACACCACCAGAATCATCTCAGTAGAAAAACTAAGAAACAAACCTAATCAGATGAAGAGGAAGAGAGGCATATGAGTATGGCTGATGGTTTCTTCAACTAAAAAGCCCTAATTTCATATGATACCAGAGAGAAGGAGAGGAGGAGAAAGAAGATGTAGTCGTATAGAACCTGGAGTGGTGGTAGAAGTAGGGTAATAATAAAGGATAGAGAACATGGAAACGGTGGAGGGACGCTGGGAACATAGAAGCGCAGCTGATATACTCTTTGAGCCGTGAGTGCTCGGAACTAAATCCATCTGTCCATCTGCATACAGCGAAATGGAGAGGGTACATTGGGATGAAAGATAATGACAACACAATAATTTTTGACTCATCACACACATACCTTTTCACGCGCCAAGAAATATCGATGAAATCGACGCTTGTACCTCAAGCTTCCAATCTTTATGCTCAAGCTTCCCATAATGTCGTATGAATCAATTTCATTCTCTTTTGAAAACTAGATTGCAACATAAGCAAAACCGAAGGCGGTAGAGTAGTGGTCATCTGCAACTCATGGCGCTTGGTGGCAATTGAGGGGACCGATAAAAGAAAGAAACACAACGAATAGTTGTAGATGATACCATTTGATCTTCTCAAAGCTTTGAAACCAGATAGGACACAGAGGAAGGAAGGCAGATTGAGAGGTGGTATCCTAATAGTCGAATCTGTGATCTTTCATCTTTGTAATCAGAAAACCCAATCTAACATAAATCGAAATGGTGTTGTGAGAGATTATGTATTGGAAGGGGAGAAAAGCATAGTGGATACCAGTTGTCCAAACGTAACGTGGAAGAAAAAAGATTATGTATAGCGAGGGGAGAAAAGCGATACCAGGTATTAAAATGGTGGTGTGTTACAGAGAATCTTAAATTCCAGCTGTCCGTAAATGGATTTATTTTGATCTGGCTGAAAATATGGAATACGCAATATAAAATGCTGATGTGGCTTCTGAATTTCTCTAGAAATTCACGCTGAATCCTTAAAATTTCTTTGGAAACAGAGGCGGTGGACGCCACTGAGAATGGGCTGACAATATTTCAAACGCGCCTAACACGCGCTGAAAGAAAAGTTCATGCTTTCTTCTAAGACAACAACTCCTTAATTCTAGAGCCCCGCTTGCTTAAAATTAAAGGGTTTTCTAGCAAACAATGAACACAAAAATTCCTTATGGTTCACATGCACCCTAGAAAGACCTATGTTTTCTTCTATGAAGATAATAAACTAAAACCTAAAGGCCAACAATAATTACTAAAGATCAAAACTGAGAAAACCAACCTTTTGATCTTGTTCTTGAAGCTAGCAGCACAAGTGTCCTACCTCAAATGCAAGTCACATCCAAGCAATGGAGAAGACAGTCCAGCAGAGTAATTCTGGGTTCAAGTTGGCACAGAAAATGGAGTGCCAGGAGTCTCCTTTTATAGCCTCTAGGGTTACAGCTGAAACCCTAAGGAGCCTCCTTAGTGGGCAAGCCTGTTGACCACTTAGACCAGACTTTCTAAACCCTAATTAGGGTTTTCGCCACCCTTGGAAGAAGCCTCCAAGGTGACGCCAAATCTAGCCCCTGGCTTCTGGTTTGTCAGTAATTCAACTATTGAATAAATACAAACCAGTCCCTATACTTTTAATTAATTAATTTAATCACTGAATTAAATCCAATTAATTCTAGATTAAATCTCAATTAATTATTATAGTTTCTGATTAATATATTAACACTTAAATATATTAATAAACTATTTAATTAATTCTATTGATTTATTAAACAATTAATAAATCAACCTTTTACTCTACTGAACTCTATCCTAACCTCCAGCTATGAGGGCAACCCAAATGGACTTCGCTTCAATTAACAAGATAAATATAAATATAAAGTCATGGATTAGACACCTAATCCAACAGTCTCCCACTTAGATAAGTCTATGACTTTAATTTATCTTCTGATTAATAAACAACCTGCAGCTTCTTAGAAACTGCTGCCGAACTCTGTCCCAGTCAGTTCTGTCCATAGATAAGTGATCATATGATCCTTCGTCCAACAAGATATTTTCAGAAACGAGACATGGATTGAGATCAATCTCTGTCCGATACTCTGTTTCCCGATCTCCGATTCTGCTTATGACCTTAAGACTTCTAATTGAACACATCAATTTAGTCTCGGCTGGCCAGCACTTTAGTCAACTTCAAAATCATCGGGAGGCCTACAGAAATCTGTTTCCCTATCAGGGTCAAGGAACGAATAAGCTTCGACTCATATGCTTGTGTCTTTTACTTGTCAAAATCGTACACAACAATGCATTTTATAACATCGAGTTACCGATGCGTTTACGCATTATCAATGCACAACCGACTCGCAAATTTCAACTCATATGTCTCCGCTTTAAGATCATAGGATATTATCGTCTCAATCATTGCTCGTGATGTAATCCATGAAGCAATCTATTGAGCGTGGGTTTATCCAATACTCAAATCTCTATTTCTAAGTACTCGTGAACGTTGTAGCGGTCTTACTGCAATGTCTAACTCTTTAGACAATCTACAAACCAATTCACGACAGTCTTCGTTCATACTTACTCCCGAAAAGTATGAGCGACTGTGGACTTTTGAATAATCAAATTATTCGGGAAGTGAAACATGCAAAAACGAAACATAAAATCTGACTGGTGGCTACTCTTGCCTAATTACCAAGTCTCCACGAGGTAATCACCAAGTCGGATTCTTCATAAAACTATTATCGGTTTCTAGATTCATTTTTAAACTTTTAATTCATGTTATGTATCTATGTCTACATGGCCTTTCACTCTTTCTGTGTATCCAAATGTCATACATTTATACACTTTATCTAATCGGACATCTTTCCGATGATATTCCAATTTGGTCATTTTGTCATTCTCACTAACAACTCCATTCTATGAACTGTGACTTTCCATGGTTCTCGGGATCTTTAGTCCACATGACTGCACCCTAAGACTATTTCGAGGTGTTACGATGTGCCGGTGAGCCACACGCGCTCCATCGGAATGCCAACGAAATTCTTTAACCATTAGGTCCTTATTTGAAACCTTTTTTCAAATTGTTTTCAACATTCACCCCTAATCATTTTCCAATGATTTCTCACGTATGTACAAAATCCATTAAGTATTCCCAGCCAGGTCATATCCTGAATCAGACTCACTATGCTCTAAGCATTAAGTCATCAAGACATGTTCATGACACTTTTGATCGATCCAAGAAACTTGTTGGATTCGATCCAGTCCTATTCCAAAATCTTTTGGAATCTCAGGATTACTTATAATCCTTGTGTCACGACTTTTAATAACTATATCCTTTCGGAGACTTTTTCTCATGCATCTTGAATCTTATCAAGATCATGCTTACTATGGCCAGGTCTATACTGATGACAACATCTATCTGATATATGTCAATGGATTATGTGAGTATGTTGCACTTTTTATACCTCTCATGCCAAACCATCACACTTTGCAATGACAGGAAACTATTTCCTAGGGCAATGCATCTTGAGTCTCATCAAGATCATTTTGGCAGAGTTTCAATCTATCTCATAGACGTTTATGACCACCCGAGTATGCCGTATCTCTTATTAAGTCTTTCATAGCGATCCGTCTCTTAACACCAAGTCATTACACTTTGTAATGAAAAGAGACGTTTCCTAGAACCAATATGTGACACACATATGAAGATAGATAACAGCAGCACTCCCACTGGCTTTAACACGGTTATGGACTATTCACAAAATCCAGAGCTTATGACACATTTTGAGAATCCAAACCTTTCTGACATCTTAATGGATATCTTTCAGCCCTTTCTCGAAATCCAATCCTTTGGCATATTTTGAGAATATGAATATCCTTTTTTGCGAGATGCCCATAGGGTAATCCCGGGCCCTCGTACCTTTATACTGGCATACTCTTGTGAGTCCCCATTAGTGTGCCGGTGATCCACGCGCGCTCCACTAACGACTTACATTATGCAGTATCCTTTCAGATTTCATCTTCTATTGAGAGTGCTTCTCTCGGAGTCAATTACTTGACTCTGAGTATCGTCTCACTCAACCAGATGTTCTGAAGGTACGTTTCTGTCCATGTTGGTTTCTTTTGATGATTACTCCCACTGGTTTTAAGACCAGTTGTAAAATCAATCAAACTGTCACATAGACTGTATCTCGTCCTAAGGTTCTCTTAATTGGCAGCAACCGGGCTCACCAATGCTTCCAAGTAGTCGGATTGAAAATCCGTACCAACTATAGTGTTTTACCACTATTCGGTATGTCACCCCGATCATAACTACTTATGACGGTGATCAATACTACTGGTTTAAGAGAATATTATGTCATAATTAAAACAAAAATCTGATTTCTGCTCTAAGCCTAGTGATGACTAAAGGTTATTTCACTTAGCTAATCCTGAACTCATTCCGGACTGTCCCAACTCCCACTGTTTCCTTAGAACATGAGTTCTTTCTAAAAGAGCTCTTTCTCTTCCAGGTACAGCGGGATAGCCAGTGAAACGACATTTCTGATAAGGTTCAGGCTAGTCATGAGGTTCGGACGAACACTACAAGACCCTGGACCTTTAATGTACAAGTGGGACAATCCCAGCTTTACATTTCAGACAGTGTCTGCAAAACCTACTTAGTCGAAGGATGTGGTTGGAATATGGTCTGACTAGTTTAGTATTCAATTTATTGGAAACTAATTGGCAATGTATCTCATACATTGAGGATGGAACTGTTTCGACCAATGCTCCATCATCTTCCCTAAGACACATTATAACTATTAATGTTCTTGGAAGAGAATAACTGTGAAACATTTTCCCAGTTTATGTTGTCACTCAGGTTCTGCGGATCTTGTACTTCCTTTGAAGTCCTTGAACGATTCAAGGATTCAATCCAATCGCTTATTCTGATAAGCGAAGTCATATTCGTCATACCGAATGACAAATATCGTGAAGTACAAACAATTGTGTTCAATTTGAAGATTCGAGCAATACACAGCAACTGATGTGTTTGTTGCTCCTAATCTCAATGTATTTTACATCTCTATGTAAACTTATGACTTTGTTAACTTTGTTCAAGACTTGCAATCTTCAGTTGACTCTAAGTCAGCTGATTCCAAAATCCTATCCTTTGGATCTTTGGGTGATTCATTTCTTGCCACATGTGCTTTATAAAGAACTTAATCATCATTTGACTCTAAGTCAAATGATTCCAAAGTCATGTCCAACTGGATCTTTGGTTGATTCATTTCTTAACACATTAAGAACTCAACTCATCAGGTGACTCTAAGTCAGGTGATTCCAAAGTCCTGTCCAACTGGACCTTTGGTTGAATTGATTCTTATAACATTAACAATCATAAGGGACACAATTCCTAAAATCCAAACACTTTGGATGCATTCAACATTCAAGTTATTACTAATTATGCATTCAACACAATCATACAACATTTCAATGATAATTTCAAACAACAGGTGTTAAAAGAAAAACGACAATTTTATTAAAACAAAATCCTTGAACAATGTACTATATGATAGACAATGTCTTACGCATCTAAGAGCTAATAACAATATCTAACTAAACTTCAAAACTGCATGAGCTGGAAATCCAATCCAAATGTGCTCCTATGCGCCAAAGTCCCGTACCTTACTCATTCCCTGCACACAAACCAAAATGTGACTATCACATTATGCATCAAGGAATTATAGGACAGTAGTTTTGAGGTTTTTAGATATACCTGAGCTTTCAAAAGATTTTGACCTTGGAGCGTCTTCCAATCTTTCCGCGACTGTATCCGATTCTGTGGAATCCCAGCCTAAGACATATCCAAACGATCTGGATCGTTTCTTGCTGCATCTTCCCACTGGACTTAATCCAGAAGTAGCTAAACCATTGGAGCTATGCCTATCCAAGAGTGACTCGTATAAAGTCAACAATGAACGCATTTCCATTAAGGTCTTTTTCTGGTCTTCCTTTCTATACGTCTGAATGAACATATCGTACTTACTGGTCAGTGAAGTGAGTAGAGTGTTAACACTCGACTCCTAACTCATGGAGTAACCAAGTTTGTACAATTCGCCTATGTACGCTTCAATCTGAAGAACATGCGAATCGATGCTACTTCCTTCTTTTAACTTGCACTCTGCAAGTCTTTTGAAGATCCTAGCTCGTTCCTCTTCAACCGGTTTTTGGAACTTTTCCTCAACCGATTGCATTAACTCATATGGCCCCAAGGATTCAAAATCCTTGCGGAACTCGGGGTCAATATGAAAGGTTTTCTGCAACTATGAACTAAAATTCCTAAGTTCACATGCAACCTATATAGATCTAGGTTTTCTTTTAATTAAACATATAACAAATCCTAGAAGGCCAGAAGAAATTAACTAAAAGAATAAAATAAGAAAAACTAACCTTTTAGGATTTCTTTTAAGCAAAACAGCACAATTGTCCTGCCTCAAATGAAGTCACACCCTAGCTTGAGGCTTTGGCCGAAAATTCCTTCAGAGAGAGTACAAAAAACGTGGTCCTAGGGTTAGGGATAGTCTCATTATTTATAGCCTCCATGTGGTGATCAGATAATCGTTACAGATAAACCTTTCTGAATTCGAATTAAGATAAACTATTATTTTAATCATTCAAACACCATTTATCTGTAGTATATATATATATATATATATATATATATATATATATATATATATATATATATATATATATATATATATATCTCGAAAATATATATATTTATATATATATTCGGCCACCACATGGTCACTCACACTGCCACTTACTCAACTATTGAATAATTACAGTTTTAGTCCCTGCACCTTTAATTAATTAATTTAACTGCCAAATTAATTCCAATTAATTCCAGAAAAACTTCTAATTAATTATTATGGTTTCTAATTAATATATTATCACTTAAATATATTAATAAACTATTTATTTAATTTCTATTGATTTATTAATCATATAATCAATCTTTCTCTCTACCGGACTTTCTGCCAATCCTCCAACTATGAGGGCAACCCAAATGGACTATGCTACTATTAATCAGATAAATACTAATTATTAGTCATGGCTTAGACACCTAATCCAACAGTCTCCCAATTGGATAAGTCTATGACTAAAATTACCAATTTACCCTCTAATTAATTTAGCAACTGTAGCTTCCTAGAAACCGCTGCCGAACTCTGACCTAGTCAGTTCTGTCCAAAGATAAGTGATCAGATGATCATTCGTCCAACAAGATATTTTCAGACACGAGACATGGATTGAGATCAATCTCTGTCCGATACTCTGTTCCCCGATTTCCGATTCTGCTTATGACTTTATAACTTCTAATTGAACACATCAATTTAGTCCAGGTTGGCCAGCACTTTAGTCAACTTCAAAATCATCGAGAGGCCTACAGATATCTGTTTCCCATCAGGGTCAAGGAACGAATAAGCTTCGACTCATATGCTTATATCTTTTACCAGTCAAATCATTCACAACAACACGTTTTATAACATCGAGTTACCGATGCGTTTTCGTATTATCAATGAACAACTGCCTTGTAAATTATAACTCATATCTCTCTACTTGAAGATCATAGGATATTATCGTCTCAATATTGCTTGTTATATAATCCATGAAGCAATCTATTGAGCGTGGGTTTATCCAATACTCAAATCTCTATTTCTTAGTACTCATGAATGTTGTAGCAATCCTATTGCTATGCCTAACTCCTTAGACAGTCTACAAATCAATTCACGACAGTCTTGATTCAATACTTACTTCCCAAAGTATGAGCGACTGTGGACCTTTCTGAATAACTATATTATTCGGGAAGTAAAACATGTGAAAGCGAAACATAAAGATCTGACTGGCAGCTACTCTTGCTTATTACCAAGTCTCCACAAGGTAATCACCAAGTCGGACCTTGTCATAAACTATTATCGGTTTCAGGATTTCTTTTAAACTTTCGATTCTAATTTTACAGCTATGTCTTAATGAACCTTACACTCTTTCTATGTATCCAAAGTATCTTATACTTATACACTTTATTGCAGATGATCCAATCGGATGCTCATCCGATAACATCTCAATAAGTTATCCTGTCAATTTCTCTTCTAACTCCATTATGGTAATGCGTACTGTGACTTCCTATGGTTCTGGGGTCTTTAGTCTACTTGACTGCACCCTAAGACTATTTCGAGGTGTTATGATGTGCCGGTGAACCACACGCGCTCCATCAGAATACCATCGAGATTCTTTAACCATCATGTCTTGACGTTACCAATTTGAAAATCTTTCAAATTAATGCTATCACTTTCACCCTAATGAATTCTCACTTGAGTTCATCTAATCCATCCAGTATCCCAGTCAGGCAATGTCCTGAATCTAACTTACTATGCCCTAAGCATTAAGTTATCAGGACATGTTCATGACTTTATGATCGATCCAAAACTTGTGGAACCCGATCTAATCTTATTCCAAACCCTTTCGGAATCCAAGGATTATTTATAATCCTTTGTGTCATGATTTTCGAAAAACTATTTTCCTTTCGGAGACTTTTCTCGTGCATCTTGAATCTTATCAAGATCATGCTTACAATGGCTAGGTCTATGCTGGTGATTTCATCTTTCCAATAGATGACTGTGAATTACATGAGTATGTTGCACCTTCTTTATTTCTTTCATGCCAAGTCATCACACTTTGCAATGACAAGAAAAACTTTTCCTAAGTCTATGCATCTTGAATCTCATCAAGATCATCTTGGCAGAATCTGGATCTATCTCATAGACGTTTACAACCACATGAGTATGTCGTATTTCTATTAAGGCTTTCATAGCGATCTGTCTCTTAACACCAAGTCATTACACTTCGTAATGAAAAGAGACGTTTCCTAGAACCATTATTTATCCCACATGTGGGGATAGTGGATAACGGCGACTCCCACTGGCTTTGACACGGTTATAGGCTATTCACAAAATCTAGGACTTATGGTACATTTTGAGAATCCAAACATTTCTGACATTTTAATGGAAATCTTTCAGCCCTTTCTCAAAATCCAATCCTTTGGCATATTTTGAGAATCTGAATATCCTTTCTTGCGAGATGCCCGTGGGACGAAACCCGGGGCCATGTACCTTTTGTAATGGCATGCTCTATGTGTGTCCCTATTAGTGTGCCGGTAAACCACACATGCTCCACTAACGACTCACACTATGCCATGCATAATCCTCTCGGATTTCATCTTCTATTGAGAGTGCTTTACTCGGAATCAATTGCTTGACTTTGAGTATCGATTCACTCAACTAGATGCTCTGAAGGTATGTATATGTCCATGTTGCTTTCTTTTGATGATTCAGTTACTCCCACTGGTTTTTAGACCAGGTGTAAAATCAATCAAATTTTCACACAGACCGTGTCTCGTCCTAAGGTCCTCTTATTTGGCAGCAGCTGGGCTCACCAATGCTTCCAAGTAGTCGGATTGCAAATCCGTACCAACTGTAGTGTTTTACCACTAATCAGTATGTCACCCCGATCACAACTACTTATGATGGTGATCAATACTACTGGTTAAGAGGAGATTATGTCAGTTGTAAAGCAGAAATCTGATTTCTGCTCCAAGCCTAGTGATGACTAAAAGGTTTTTTCATTGCTAATCCTAAACTCATTTAGGACTGTCCCAACTCCCACTGTTTCCTTAGACCATGAGTTCTTTCTAAAAGAGCTCTTTAGTTATAGTGGGATAGCTAATGAAACGACAATGCTGATCAAGTTCAGCTGGTCATGAGGTTCAGATGAACACTACAAGACCCTGGACTTTCTATGTACAAGTGGGATAATCCCAGCTTTACATTTTAGGCAGTGTCTGAAAGACCTACTTAGTCTAGGATGTGGTCGTGGTATGGTTTATATGGACTGACTGGTATAGTGTTCATCTTATTGGAAACTAATTTGCAATGTATCTCATACACCGAGGATCGAACTGTTTCGACCAATGCTCCATTATCTTCCCTAAGACACATTATAACCATTAATATTCTTGGAAGAGAATAAACTGTGAAATCTTTTTCTCAGTTATGTTATCGCTCAGGTTCTGTGGAACTTGTACTTCCTTTGAAGTCCTTGAACTGTTCGAGGTTTCAATTCAATTGCTTATCCCGATTAGCAATGTCATATTCGTCATACCAAATGATGAATATCGTGAAGTACAAACAATTGTGTTCTATATCAAGATTCTAGCAATACACAACAATAGGTGTGTTCGTTGCTCTTAATCTCAATGTCCTTTACATATCTATGTAAACTTATGACTTTGTTCAAGACTTGCAATCTTCAGTTGACTCTAAGTCAACTGATTCCAAAATCCTATCCTCTGGATCTTTGGGTGATTCATTTCTTGCCACATGTGCTTTATAAAGAACTTAATCATCATCTGACTCCAAGTCAGATGATTCCAAAGTCCTGTCCAACTGGACCTTTGGTTGATTCATTTCTTGACACATTAAGAAATCAATTCATCAAGTGACTCTAAGTCAAATGATTCCAAGGTCCTGTCCAACTGGACCTATGGTTGAATTGATTCTTATAACATTTGTATTAACAATCATAAATGACACAATTCTTGAATCCAAACACTTTGGATGAATCAACATTCAAGTTATTACTAATCATACATTCAACACATTCATATAACATTTCAAGGATAATTTCAGACAACAGGTGTTAAAAGAAAATATGACAATTTTATTAAAAATAAAATCCTTGAACAATGTAATAGACAATGTGAAAAATGTATCTAAAGACTAATAACAATATTTAATATCTATCTAAACTTCAAAATTGCACGAGCTGGAGATCCAATCCAAATGTGCTCCTATGCAACAGAGTCCCGTGCCTTCTTGATTCCCTGCATACAAACCAAAAATGCGATTGTCACATTATGTATCAAGAAATCCTGGAACAGGAGTTTTGAGGTTTTTAGATATACCTGAGCTTTCAAAAGAGTTGGAGCGTCTTCCAACCTTTCCGTGACTGTATCCGATTTAGCGGATTCCCAGTTTGAGACATGTCTAGTCGATCTCGACCGTTTCTTGTTACGTCTCTTCACTGGACTTAATCCAGAAGTAGCTGAGCCATTGGAGCTATGCTTGTCCAAGAGTGACTCGTATAAAGTCAACAGTGGACGCATTTCTGTGAGGGTCTTTTTCTGGTCTTCCTTTCTATACGTCTGAATGAACAGATCGTACTCATTTGTCAGCGAAGCGAGCAGGATGTTAATACCCTCCTCTTGACTCATGGGATGACCAAGTTTATATAACTCGCCTATGTACCCTTCAATCTGAAGAACATGAGAATTGATGCTACTTCCTCCCTTTAGCTTGCACTCTGCAAGTCTTCTGAGGATTCTAGCTCGTTCCTCTTCAACTGGTTTTTGGAACCTTTCCTCCACCAGTTGCATCAACTCATATGGCCCCAAGGATTCAAAATCCTTGCGGAACTCGGGGTCAATGGTTGATAGCATGAGGTCACGAATCTCTTCGGATTCATCATAAAGACCTTTTATGATGACTTGTTCTGGTGGAACTGGGATCGGATACTCGGTGAGATGTAGCTTGCCAGCAAAGCCGAGACCCATTCTCCAATTGCGAAGCCATTCTTTACAGTTGAGGCCAGTCAGCCTTTCCATATTAAGCAGGTGCATTCTGATGCTTTCAGAAATGGGTGAAGGAGGAGAATTGACACTTGACATCTATAAGAGAAAATAGAATTTATTAGTTTAATTGATCCTTTTAAATAATTACCCAATATGTTATTTAATAAGGCTAGGATCCAAAATACCCCAACTATGGTTTGAAGAGGGATGCCGTAATCACAACATAATGGTCATTAAGGTAGATAAACACTTATCAATTTCATCTTATGAAATTCCTAGATCTGTTGAGATTCATTAAACTCTTCAATGGCATGTTTAATCTCGAATGTGCTCCACTGTTTGTGACTGGGATGCCAAGGATCACAAACTGGATGTGAATAACCATGCAAATTAGCTTGGTACTCTCAGGTTAATTATCATCTCTAATTGATGTGCCGGTAAACCACACACGCTCCACCAACAATGACAATACCCGGGAAACCCATTGCAACTCTTTATGAACCCCTATTGGCGTGCCGGTAAACCACACACGCTCCACCAATGTTTCATAAAGTGCAATGTGCAATTTCATGGATTAGCACCAATTCAAATTTTTCCTAAAGTAACTAGATATGGGTTTTATTAAGTGTTCTAGTACTTTAAATCATTATACTTTTAGTGATTGTTAGGTGGTCCTATCAAAACTGTTCGGTTAACGACCCTCCACTGATCAGGCGAGCGGTGGGCGAGAGTGTTCACCCATTAGACCGCCATTTTATAGGCAGTCTCCTTATACCCACTTTATAGACCAGCTTCGTGAATGAGGCCTACTAATGATTTGACTAACCATTTAATCTCATACATATAAAAAATAACTTCCTAGTTATAATATATATAAGATGTAATTTTTTAAACCTTTAAAAAATTGTTTCTGGTTTATCTTTTAATTTATTGTCGATTTAAGCTATTAAATTTAAAATTGAATTAAACCATTTAAAGCCGATTTAATTATCTTTTAATTAACCAATTAATTAAATTAATTAAATTTGATATTTTAAACCTCTTAAAATATTTATAGATTATATCTATTAATTTTCGGAATTTAAACCATTTAAATCGAAATTAATTAAATTCTATTAATTATCTTTTAATTAAACAATTAATTAAATTAATTAATTTTGCAGATAGGTGTCACAAAATAATCAAATTAATTTAAACCTATCCTTATCCCCTAATTTTCGAAATTTAGGATAAAGGTTTAAGGTTTTATCTATTTAAATAATTAAAGTTACCAAAAACAGAAGGTCTACTAAACCATTCCCTTTTTCACGCCAAGCAGGGGGGAGGGGGGAGGGTTTTTCGAAACCCTAACCCTAATATTCAAAACGGCCACATTAGGGGTTAGAAACAATAAACCCTAATCTACAGGATACAGTTATAACTATTTAACAAGAAAACACACCAAATAGCTCTGATACCACTGAAAGGTTTTCTGCAACTATGAACTAAAATTCCTAAGTTCACATGCAACCTATATAGATCTAGGTTTTCTTCTAATTAAACATATAACAAATCCTAGAAGGCCATAAGAAATTAACTAAAAGAATAAAATAAGAAAAACTAACATTTTAGGATTTCTTTGAAGTAAAACAGCACAATTGTCCTGCCTAAAATGAAGTCACACCCTAGCTTGAGGCTTTGGCCGAAAATTCATTCAGAGAGAGTACAAAAAACGTGGTCCTAGGGTTAGGGATAGTCTCCCTATTTATAGCCTCCATGTGGTGATCAGATAATCGTTACAGATAAACCTTTTTGAATTCGAATTAAGATAAACTATTATTTTAATCATTCAAACACCATTTATCTGTAGTATATATATATATATATATATCTCGAAAATATATATATTTATATATATATTCGGCCACCACATGGTCACTCACACTGCCACTTACTCAACTATTGAATAATTACAGTTTTAGTCCCTGCACCTTTAATTAATTAATTTAACTGCCAAATTAATTCCAATTAATTCCAGAAAAACTTCTAATTAATTATTATGGTTTCTAATTAATATATTATCACTTAAATATATTAATAAACTATTTATTTAATTTCTATTGATTTATTAATCATATAATCAATCTTTCTCTCTACCGGACTTTCTACCAATCCTCCAATTATGAGGGCAACCCAAATGGACTATGCTACTATTAATCAGATAAATACTAATTATTAGTCATGGCTTAGACACCTAATCCAACACAATGGTCAATAACATGAGGTCACGAACCTTTTCGGATTCATCAACTAATAAGTCATGCTTATCATAAAGGCTCTTTATGATTACTTGTTTTGGTGGAACCGGGATCGGATACTCGGTGAGATGAAGCTTGCCCGCAATGACGAGAACCCGTCTCCAATTGCGAAGCCATTCCTTACAGTTTAGGCCAGTCAGCCTTTCCATATTTAGCAGGTGCTTTCTGATGCTCTCAGATATGGGTGAAGGAGGAGAGGGAGGAGAATAGACACTTGATTCAGACATCTACAATGAACAGAATTTTATTAGTTTAATTAATCCTTTTAAATAATTACCCAATATATTATTTATTAAGGCTAGGACCCAAAATACCCCAACTATGGTGTGAAGAGGGATGTCGTAATCACAACTTAATGGTCATTAAGGTAGATAATACACTTATCAATTTCATCTTATGAAATTCCTAGATCTGTTGAGGCATATTGAACTGTTCAATGGCATGTTTAGTCTCGGATGTGCCCCACTGTTTGTGACTGGGATGCGGAGAATCACAAACCGGGTGTGAATAACCATGCAAATTAGCTCGGTACTCTCGAAGTCAATTGTCATCTCTAATTAACGTGCCGGTTAACCACACACGCTCCGTTAATAATGACAAAATCGAGAAACCCATTGCAACTCTTTGCGGACCCCAGTTGGCGTGCCGGTAAACCACACACGCTCCACCAACGTTCCACAAAGTGTAATGTGCAATTCCATAGATTAGCACCAATTCACATTTTTTAACCTAAAGTAACTAGATTGGGTTTTGTTCAAAGTTCTAGTACTTTCAATTATAGCATTATACTTTTAAGAGGCTTAGCGGTTCTATCAAACCCGTTCGGCTAACGACGCTCGACTGACCAGGAGAGCGGTGGGTAAGAGTGGATACCCATTAGGCTGCCATTTTATAGGCAGTCGCCTTATACCCTCTTTATAGGACAGTTTTGTGAATGAGGCCTACTTGCGGTAAGACTAACCAATTTTCTTATATATAAATAATTAACTTTTAATCATAAATATATAAGATATATTTTAATCTTATTAAAATATTTTAGATTTAATTTTGTAAGAATTTTCGCAAATTTTAAGGGATTTTTTGAAAATTTAAATTAAATCTTTAAGCTAATTTAATTGATCTTTTAATTAAACAATTAATTAAACTAATTAAATCAAATATAGGCATCACAAAATTAATCAAATTAATTACCTATATTAACCCCTAGATTTCGAAATCTACAAGATATGGATAAGGATTCTAGTTATTTAATTTATCAGCAATTACCAAAAATAACAATCCTAATCTGGGCAGAAATCAAGTAAATCAAGGGGGGACCAAGGGGTGGCGGCTAGGGTTAGGAAACCCTAGCCTAAGCCACGAAATTTAGGCCACCCTTGGTGATGTTCATCGCAAAAAACACCAAGGCAAAAAACAATTAAACAGTTTATATCAATTTCACAAGAAAACAGCCTAGGCTCTGATACCACTGAAGGGTTTTCTAGCAAACAATGAACACAAAAATTCCTTTTGGTTCACATGCACCCTAGAAAGATCTATGTTTTCTTCTATGAAGATAATAAACTAAAACCTAAAGGCCAACAATAATTACTAAAGATCAAAACTGAGAAAACCAACCTTTTGATCGTGTTAATGAAGCTAGCAGCACAAGTGTCCTGCCTCAAATGCAAGTCACACCCAAGCAATGGAGAAGACAGTCCAGCAGAGTAATTCTGGGTTCAAGTTGGCGCAGAAAATGGAGTGTCAGGAGTCTCCTTTTATAGCCTCTAGGGTTACAGCTGAAACCCTAAGGAGCCTCCTTAGTGGGCAAGCCTGTTGACCACTTGGACCAGACTTTCTAAACCCTAATTAGGGTTTTCGCCACCCTTGGAAGAAGCCTCCAAGGTGGCGCCAAATCTAGCCCCTGGCTTCTGGTTTGTCAGTAATTCAACTATTGAATAAATACAAACCAGTCCCTGCACTTTTAATTAATTAATTTAATCACTGAATTAAATCCAATTAATTCTAGATTAAATCTCAATTAATTATTATAGTTTCTAATTAATATATTAACACTTAAATATATTAATAAACTATTTAATTAATTCTATTGATTTATTAAATAATTAATAAATCAACCTTTTACTCTACTGAACTCTATCCTAACCTCCAGCTATGAGGGCAACCCAAATGGACTTTGCTTCAATTAACAAGATAAATATAAATATAAAGTCATGGCTTAGACACCTAATCCAACAAAAATCTAGATATTCAGACGATTATATATAATAATGATATATATATATATATATATATATATATATATATATATATATATATATATATATATATATATATATATATATATATATATATATATATATATATATATATATATATATATATATATATATATATATATATATATATCATATCCTAATAAATAAGTAACTCAATGCCACATGTCATTTTCTTAGAATTTTGAATTTCTTGAAAATTATAAATAGTTTGATGGTTTCTGTAAATTCCTTAATGGTCGGTTTGATTCCAATTCAAATGTTAGCTGGTTTTTCTCCGTCCGTTTTCACTTTCCTTTCTTCTCAATTTGTATACTAATTCAAACTTCCCCTTCTCGTCTTCTCTGCAATTCTAACCAGTCAAACAACTTATCTGAACCACAGAACTAAAGCTCTCCTCAGTTTTCTGATCCAAATTGAGTTTTCGGTTTGAGTTTTCACCACTGGTCTTGTACTCTACTGACTCGGTATTTCCTTCTCTCCCTCACATCTATTCCTCTCTTGGCTCACAAAATTTAGGGTTTTTTGTGTTTTCGAACCTAGGAATTACAGCAAACTGACGAGGGCCAATGGTTCACTAAAGTTCTTGTATTCGTCGGCTTCGTCTTCCTTCTCCGCCTCCTACGTCGGTCACCACCACCATCGACGATGGCCACCACTTGCTCCGACTGCTGCTCAAACATCTAGGGGAAATGGTTGGCACGAAAAACTGACAAAAACGATATGATCATCTTCTATACTCGAAGATCACAAGTAGCAGATAGCAATTCCACTAGGAAAAGGATATATGAGTTGAAACTCTCTGTAAGAAATCTTCACCCTTTTTATGTTATGTAAAATCACAACTTAACTAATTAATCTCTATGCTTTAGTTTTGAAGGAAATGAAACTACCGGCGGAATCAATTAGTCATTATGATGCAAGAAGGAAGGCAGAGGCGTCGAGCAATTTTAAAAGCCAGTTTTTAGCAAACATGAGGTTGGTAATTTAATATTGGAATTTAAAATATTGCCCTTTGTCAAAAGAAAATATAAACGCTTGTATAAACAATTTTGAAATGGCCATGAATTGAGAACACCGATGGCTGCCGTTATCAGATTATTGGACATTCTTCTATGTGATGATCGTCTTACAGATGCGCATTGTTCAACAATCACTCAAATTCATAGATGCTCAACAGCTCTCCTTAGGCTTCTCAATAATATTTTGGATATTAGCAAAGGTAAAGTTATGGAAAGAAATTGCCCGTTTTTAGGTTTAAAGTAGATTAAATTACATTTTTAGTCTCTAAGTATAGCTTGTTTTTGTAATATATCTTAAAATGTTCTCTTGTAATGTTGGTCTTTTTATTATGTTCTTGTAAAGTTTTTTTGTCCGTGTTCCAAGTAAATTGACTAATTTTGGTCATTGAATATAGCCGATTTTTGCAATTTTGATTCGTAAAATATAGTCGCTTCATTGGATTAGGGACCAAAAACGTTACAAATACCACAAAGGTAGACCAAAATTGCTAGAGAAAACTTTTTGGGCCCAAAATTCCAAAAAAGAGTTATACTCGGGGACCAAGAATGTAATTTACTCTTTAAGTTAATATGATTAAGAATTACAGGTTGAATCTGGAAAACTGGTGTTGGAAGAAGCTGAGTTTGATTTGGGGCGAGAGCTTGAAGGACTTGTAGATATGTATTTTGTGCAATGCAAGAATCACAATGTGGAAACCATCATAGATCTATCAGGTAATAATTAATTAATACGTCTTAATTATCATTAACTTTAATCCCTATTAATGTCTAATGATATGTTTTGTTGGTTGTTAATTGTTAATGACGTTAGATGATATGCCAAAAGTGGTTCTATGCATTTAACCATTTGATGTTTGTGATACAATTGCCATTCTTTGCATTTAACGAGTTAGTGTTTCTGTTCGACTGAAGAGATTTTTGCGTTTTTCTCTTTATGGCTGAGGTGGAAGTTAAAAGATTGGATCAATTAAAAGCTAATAGAAAGAAAGAAATTGCTATTAGAAAAAAAGGAGCTTGAAGAGATTTTAGCATGTGCACATAAAATTTTTAGGAAAACACTTGGATTAATCAAGTTTGCGGAACAAAATTATGGTCCTTCAAGTATTCAAACACTGAAATGAATTGGGCCTGCAGGTTAACTTTTCTGGATCTATTTTGTAAAACGCCCCACTTTCATTTTTATGACATTGTACTTTTAATCCAAAATTATGGTCCTTCAAGTATTCAAACACTGAAATGAATTGGGCCTACAAGTTAATTTTTTGGATCTATTTTGTAAAACGTCCCACTTTCATTTTTTATGACATTGTACTTTTAATCTAATTCTTATTTAGACATTCTACTTTGAATACTTGAATGCAAGTATAGCATTGTTCTCTTCTGTTTAAAAATGGGCGTAAAAAATAGTTCATCTACATTTTAATTAAAATGCATTTGAAGGACATTTAGCATTAGGAGTCTTGTTTAAGTAGCATACTAAGTAGACTAATGTTTTTGCGTCAATATGGTTGGTGCAATTCAACTTGAAAGTGATTTTGCTAGATTAGGTTCTTTATTGATAAAGATGGAATCACATACAGAGGATATTTGACTAGGAGATTATATCAGATTAAAGAAAAAAAAACATAATAGGAATGGTTCAACTAATCTGAGGCTAACTGCTTTATGTTCCTCGTACCAGTTGATGTGAACCGGTGTTCTCATGTTGCATTCCTTATGCCTAACCGATGTAGGAGCACCCACCAAATACCAATTCAAAATAATATAAATAAATTAAAAGCGTTGGTGACCAATAACAAAATAATAAGCTAAATTAAATAATTTGTTTACAAAAACGAAATCAAACAATAATGAGCATTAAGAATACTAAACTTAAAAAACGACTAACAAATCAACTGATAATTATAATTATAATTTTTTACTTTACAATAATAAAGCATCAATCAACGATATTAAACATTATTTATAAAATAAAAAACTCACGTGTTTTGTAATTATTGAATAAGTTGTACGAATAAGAGACGGTGAGTCCATTGATAAAATGTAACCAAAACTTTATCAATTAGCAGTTAGTATTATATAAAATGTGCACTGATGAATCGAATCAATAACTCTCCTAGGAATAACTCACGTCAGTCAAAAAAAATCGTCGAGAGAAAACTAATTGCCGCTCGCCACATTGGGTACAAACGGTTGAGCCCTCGGGTTCCCGCCTAACCGTTCATCCTTTTCATGTATAAAAATGAACGGGATAGAAGTGTTTCAATTTTCTGTTAGTGTTGTCCCACAAACCATCAAGGCTTCACTAGCATAAGTTGGTGTTAATCTGTCTCCATCAGGTTTGACCACAGCTCCCACAAGGGCTATTTCATTAAATGAAATTTGTGAATATTACACGACTGATTTTGTGTAAAATTTACATGAAGAGTATTTGTGTAATTTTACATGAAGAATATTTGTGTAGTTTTTACATTAAGTGTATTTATGTAATTTTACTTGAAGGGTATTTGTGTAATTTTACCTAAAGGATCTTTGTGTAATTCAACAGACGGCTAATTAGGTATAAATAATTATAACACAACCTTGAGGTGTAAAATAATAAAAAAAATAATCATTAGTCAAATGATATAATAATTATAATCATGAACTACAATACATATAGTTCATAGGAAAATAAATAAATAATAATAATGATAATAAGTAATAATTCCTAACACTTTTGATATTTTAATCAACCCATGTAATACACGGGCCTTACAACTAATATATATATATATATATATATATATATATATATATATATATATATATATATATATATATATATATATATATATATATATATATATATATATATATATATATATATATATATATATATATATATATATATTGTTCAACTATTGAACAATTACATTTCAGCCCATGTACTTTTAATTAATCAAATTAATTCCAAAATTAATTCAAATTAAGTTTTGATTAATTATTAATTAAATAATACTATTTCTAATTAATATATTACCCTCATAATATATTAACAAATTATTTATATTTATTTATTAATCACATAATAAATCAATCTCTCTCTCTAAAAGTTATTCTGTCAAATTGCCAACTATGAGGGCAACCCAAAAGGACTTTGCTACTATCTATTAAGTATATACCAATTATAGTCATGGCTTAGATACCTAATACAATAGTCTCCCAATTGGATAAGTCTATGACTATAACTGCCAGTATAACATCTAAATCAATCAGCAAATTGTAGCTTCCAAAAGCCTCTGCCGAACTCTGACCCAGTCAGTTCTGTCCTAAGATAAGTGATCATATGATCCTACGTTCTACAAGATATCAGTCAGACTCGAGACATTGATTAAGATCAATCTCAGTCTGATACTTTGTTTCCTGATTTCTGATTTGCAATGACATAAGACTTCTAATTGATCACATCAATTCAGTCCTGGCTGGCCAGCGCTTCAGTCAATACCAAATCACTGAGGAGCCCATAGATATCGCTTTTCCCGTTAGGGCAAAAGGAATGGATAAACTTTTACTCATATGCTTATATCATTTACTCATCAAATCGCGCACAACAATATGTTTTAGGAGATTGAGTTACTGATGTGTTTATGCATTATCAATGTACAAACGACTTGTAAATTTCAACTCATATGTCTCCGTTTCAAGACCATAAGATATTATCGTCTCAGAATTACTCGTGATATAATCCATGAAGTAATTCTCTAAGCGTGGGTTTGTCCAATACTCAAATCTCCATTTCTAAGCACTCATGAACATTACAGCAACTCTATTGCTATGTCTAACTCCTTAGACAATCTATGTATACAATTCAATTCATGACAGTCTTAATTCACTAGTTACTTCCAAAAGTATGAATGACTGTGGACTTTTGAATAATCAAATTATTCGGGAAGTAAAACATGCAAAAGCGAAACATAAAAATCTGACTGGCAGCTACTCCTGCTTATTACCAAGTCTCCACGAGGTAATCACCAAGTCGGATCTGTCATAATACTGTTATGTGTTTCTTGGTTTCTTTTAAACTTTCAATTCAAGGTTTATATCTATGTCTATATACCCAAAATGACCTTTCACTCTTTCTATGTATCCAAAATGTCTTACATTGATATACTTCATTGCAAATAATCCAATCAGGTACTCTTTCGATGATATCTCAATATGTCATTCTGTCTTTCTCTCTCCCAACTCCATCCCGAAAATGGTGATGTGTACTGCGACTTCTCATGGTTCTCGAGGTCTTTAGTCCAGATGACTGCACCCTGAGACTATTTCGACATGTTATTATGTGCCGGTGAACCACACGCGCTCCATCAGAATACCAACGAAACTCTTTAACCATGAAGTCCTTTAGCAACATATTCTGATGTTAATAATTACATATTTGAAACTTCTTTCAAATTATTATTACATTCACCCCAATCATTTCTCAATGATTTTCTCACGTGTGCTCAAATAATCCGTCCAGTATTCTTAGCCAGGTTGTATCCTGAATCCAACTTACTATGCTCCAAGCATCAAGTCATCAGGATAAGTCCATGACACCTATGATCAATCCAATTTGCAGAAGCTCATGGAATCCGATCTGTTCCATTCTAAATCTTTTCAGAACCTATAGATTACTCATTATCCTTGTGTCATGACTTTCAGAAACTATTTCTTTTTGGAGACTCTTTCTTTCATCTATCTTAAATCTTATCAAGATCACACTCATAATGGCTAGGTCTATACTGAGGATTTCATCTATCTGATAGATGTTGGTAAAAACATATTACATCGTATTTCTTTTAGATCATGCCAATTCATTACACTCTCTAACGACAAGAAACTCTTTTCTTGAAGTCATGCATCTTGAATCTCATCAAGATCACACTTACATTGGCAGGGTCTATACTGATGATGTTATCTATCTAATAGATGCTTGTGACCACCTGAGTATGTTGTATTTGTTCTATATTTTTTCACAGCGAATCATCTATTAATGCCAACTCATCACACTTTGCAACGATAAGAGACGTTTCCTAGAAATGATATGTAACTGACATACATTGATAGACAGATCACAATGACACTCCTACTAGCTTTGACACGGTTATAGGACACTTTTAGACTATCAAAAAAATCCAAACCATTTGGCGTATTCTGAGATTCCAAAATCCAAACCTTTTGACATAATCAAAGGATTCTTTAAGCCTATTCACAAAATCCAAAACATTTGGCACATTTTTGAGAATTCGAATGTACTTCCTTGCGATGTCCCCGTAAGATGAATCTCGGGGCCATGTACCTTTCTGTTTGGATATATCGGCATGTTCTAAACCCCTTCTGTTGTGTCTACACACAACCTTTGTGTTTTCCATTTAAGGAAAGCGGTTCAGATCATCCAATCTTGCTATGACTCACGAAGTGCAGTTACAGCAGATGATATCCCTTCAGATTTATTTAAGTTCTATTGAGAGGTTTATCTCAAAATCAATCTCATGACTTTGAATATCGCCTCACTCAACCATTCTTGCTCAAAATGCAGGTACAGTTATATCTATGTTGTCTTCTTTTGATGATTCAATTACTCACACTGGTTTTTAGGCCAGGTGTAACATCAAACAAATTATCAAATAGATTGAGTCTCGCCTTTAGGTTCTCTTATTTTGGCAGCAACCAGGCTCACCAATGCTTCCAAGTTGTAGGATTGCTTATCCGTGCCAACTTTAGTGTTTTACCACTAATCAGTATGTCACCCAGATCATAACGTCTTATGACGGTGACTAATACTAATGGTTTGCAAAAAGAAGAGTATGTCAAGTTTAACAGGAATCTGATTCCTGGTCAAGTCCTAGTGGTGACTAGATGTTCTTTTACTTGGCTAATCCTTGAACTCTTTCAGGATTACTCTTTCTCCCACTGTTTCCTTAGAATGTGAGTCCTTCCTGAAATGACTCTTCTTTCATAGGTACAGGCGGGATGGCCAATTAAACGACATTGTTGATCAGGTTCAGGCTAGTTATGAGGTTCGGATAAACGCTGCATGACCCTGGACCCTCTAAGTGTACAACTAAGGATGAACCCTGATTTACACTTCAGGCAGTGTCTGTACAACCTACTTAGTCTAACATGTGGTCGAAATATGCTTTCATGGTCTGACTTGTTTAAAATCTGATTTATCAAAACTAATTGGAAGTGTATCTAATACATCGAGGATCGAACTATTTCGACCAATGCTCGATCTTCTTCCCTAAGACACATTATAACCATTAATTTGCTTGGAAGAGGATGAATTGTGAAACATTTTCTCAGTTTATGTTTTTCACTGAGACTATGTTGATCTTTATACTTCCTTTGAAGTCCTTGAACAGTTCAAGGTTTCAATCAAACGCTTATAAGCGAAGTCATATTTGTCATACTGATTGGCAAATATTATGAAATATAACTAATTGTGTTTTATTTGTAGATTCGAGCAATTCACTAATATGTCCATTGCTCATAATCTTAATGTCTTTTACATCTCCATCTAAATTTATGACTTTGTTAATTTGTTCAAGATATGTATTCATCATTTGACTCTAAGTCAACTGATTCCAAAATCATGCCCATTTGATCTTTGGGTGATACATTTCTTGCAACAATTAATTTTATTAAGAATTCACGTCTTCATGTGACTCCAAGTCAAATGATTCCAAAGTCCTGTCCATAAGCGATTCTTATGAAAGCTTACTTTAATAATCATAGAGAACACAATATATAAATCCAATACATTTTGGATGCACCAACATTCAAGTGATTACCATCCATGCAGTTAACACACTCATACAACATTTTAAAGATAATTTAAACAACTGTGTTTTGAAAAGGAAAATCAACATTTTATTAAATCAAAATTATCCTCAAACAATGTACTATATGGTAACAGTGTCATATGCATATAATAAGCTAACAACAAGATCAAAATATCAGACTAAACATCAAAACTGCATGAGCTCGTGATCCAATTCGAATGTGCTTCTATGCGTCAATGCCCTGCATCCTACCAAGTCCCTGCATACAAAGCAAATGTGACAATCACATCATGTATCATGGAATTAAGGATCAGAAGATTTGAGTTTTAGATATATCTGAGTTGCCAAACGACTCGGCTTTGGAGCATCGTCCAATCTTTCTGTGACTGTATCCCACCCTGTGGATTCCCAGTTTGAGACATCTCAGAACCGGTCCAGACGATCTGGATCGTTTCTAGATGTGGCTCATTTCCGGACTCAATCCCGAAGTAGCAGAATCAGTGGAACTATGTTTCTCTATGAACGACTCGTACAGAGTCAACATCGAGTGCATTTCCATGATAGTCTTGTCCTGGTTCCCTTTCCTATACATCTGGATGAGCAGATCGTACTGGCTAGTCAGCGAGTCGAGTTTATGCTCAACTCCCAATTGATAGGGTGACCAAGTTTATACAGTTCGCCTATGTATCCCTCAATCATGAGAACATGCGGACTGACAGTACTTCTTCTACTTGCTTGCACACTTCAAGCTTCTTGAAGATCCTAGTTCGTTCCTTTTTCAACCGGTTCTCAGAACCTTTCCTCAACCGGTTGTGCTAACTCATATGGCCCTAGGAATTCGAAATCCATATGGAACTCGGGGTCAATGGTAAATTAGCATGAGGCTACAAGCTTCTTCGGATTCATCAAGAAGTCATGTTCATCACAAGATGCTGTGTGATGCCATGCTTCAGTGAAACGAGGAGTAGATACTCAATCATATATGGCTTGCTAGCAAAACCAAGAACCAGACTCCATTTGCGAAGCCATTCTACACAGTTAAGGCCAGTCAGCATTTCCATATTTAACAGATACTTTCTGAAGCTCTCAAAAATGGGTGTTGGAGGAGGAGTAGGAGAGTTGACACTGGTTTCAGACATCTATAAAATCATAATTTATTAGTTTAATTTTAATCCTTTTAAATAATTACCCAATTAGTATTTAACAAGGCTAGGACCCAAAATACCACAACTATGGTGTGAAGAGGGATGTCGTAATCACAACATAATAGTCATTAAAGTAGATATACTCTTATCAATTTCAGCTTCTATGAAACTCCTAGATCTGTGAGATTCATTGAAACTATTCAATGGCATGTTTAATCTCAGATTATTCTCTTCCATTTGTGACTGGGATGTCGAGGATCACAAACAATATGTGAATAACCATGCAAATGTTCTTGGTAACCTCAATATCGTTTATCATTTCAAATTGATGTGTCGGTTAACCACACACGCTTCATCAACAATGATGATTCATGAGATACCCATTACCACTCTTTATGAGCCCCTATTAGTATGCCAGTATACCACACACGTTCCACTAATGTCTTATAAAATGTAATGTGCAATTTCATGGGTTAGCATATCTTTCACATTTTTTTCTAAAGTAACTAGATTTGAGATTTTATAAAACGGTTCTAGTACTTTCTTTAATAACATTATACTTTTAATGAGATTAAGTTGTCCTATCAAATCCGTTCTGCTAACGACCCTCCACTAATCAAGGAAGCGGTGGGTGAGAGTGGACACCCATTCAACCGCCATTTTATAGGCAGTTTCCTTATACCCCCTTATAGATCAGCTTCGTGAATGAGGCATACTAGCGATTTGACAGACCAGTTCTTATACATATAAATATTAACTTTTAATAATAATATATAAGATGTATTTTAATCCTTTTAAAATGTTTTGGTTTATCTATTTAAATTTTTCGAATTAAACATTTAAATTTAAATTTAAATTTAAACCTTAATTGATTTAATATTTATCTTTTAATTAACAATTAATTAAATAAATTAAATCAGATAGGGATCAACAAATTAATCAAATTAATTTAATCCTATCCTTTACCCACTAATTTCGAAAAACACAAAAGGGTATAGGGTTATCCATTTATTAATTAATCACAATTACCAAAAATAGAAAAACCTTAAAAACCCTAATGAAAATCGAAAATAAGGGGGAGGGGCTAGGGTTTCTGAAACCCTAACCCTAAAATCGAAATTAGGCCTATTATGGTTTAATTTCTATAAACCTAATCCAAAGGATTAACAATTGTAACAAATTCAAACAGAAAACAAGCCAAATAACTCTGATACCACTGATGGAAAATATGCAAAACAGATAAACTTAACTCTTAAGTTCACATGCAACCTAAAGGATCTATGTTTTCACTATTTGAATCTATAACTAAAACCTAAAGCCAATTTCAAAATTAACTAAAAGGATAAAAGTAAAATTACTAACCTTTTTTTAATCTTTTGGAAGCGAGCACCACAAGCATCGTGCCTCAAATGGTTCACACCCAAAGCTAGTAACAAGAAAAACCAGAGAGAAGAAGAATAAAACCCCTTAAAATTTTGTGGCTTTTAGGGGGTACAAGGGCTCCCTATTTATAGCCTCAAGGATTTAGTAGATAAGCCTTATTCGAATTCAAACCGGATAAACATTTTATCTTTAAATTCAAACCCTTATTTATCTATATATGTAATTCGAAAATTATGGATATAATTATCCTAATTTTCGTTCACCATATATATATATATATATATATATATATATATATATATATATATATATATATATATATATATATATATATATATATATATATATATATATATATATATATATATATATATATATATATATATATATATATATATATATATATATATATATTATAATAATCTATTGTTTAACTATTGAACAATTACAATTCAGCCCCTGCACTTTTAATTAATCAAATTAATTCCAAAATTAATTCCAATTAATTTCTTATTAATTATTAATTAAATAATACTATAATATATTATCCTCATAATATATTAACAAATTATTTATATTGATTTATTAATCACATAATAAATCAATCTCTCTCTCTCTCTCTCTAAAAGTTATTCTGTCAAATTGTCAGCTATGAGGGTAACCCAAAAGGACTTTGCTACTATCAATTAGGTATATATCAATTATAGTCATGGCTTAGACACCTAATCCAACACTTTCAACAACTTAACATTAAAGAGGACCTTATCAAGGACAACAAGGACCATTCCCACAAGGTGGTTACAACAAGAAGCAAACTCATTGAAGAAAGAGGATGATATAGACAACAGCAAACTTGATAAAATAATGAGATTCATCATACAAACTTACTAAAATGCTGACACCGACTCAAAGTCCATAATTGTCATAGAGAAACAAATTAATGCTCAACTCATGGAGCAAACTAGAAGAATGGGAATAAAATTTTCCAGTACTACCACAGTCAACCCACCTCACGGTTAAAGACTCAAAAAGGACCACCAAGAAAACGAGGTGATTACTCTTTGAAACGGTAAAAAAGTTGACAATACGAGTCCTCGTCCAAAACTAGATGACAAAGAAACATAGAGATCGTTTGACAAAAGGTGTAACCAATCCTTTGACAAAAGGTGTTATCAGAGAGCAAGTCTTCTTCACATCGACGGGAATGGGTTTAAAGCCAACACAATGAGCCACCACTTAGCGGAAACCAAACCTAGTAACACTGGAGATCCCATGGTCTAGGTTCAATAGGAAAATTAGTTAATGAAGACTCAAAGTAGCATAAACACAAATGTATGCTCACTGCTATGATATTTCATTTGTGTTTCCCCATTGATGATTTAGGGAAGAATGTTTATTCTTAATAATGCTAATAGATTTATAGTGGAATACAATAGGTTGTTCCATATTAGATTTTTTTATATGAGATGGAGCGTGTTTGCATATTTGCAAGAAGATATGACTAAGCTTTCTAAAAGTCTCATGAAGAAAGGATTGTTCACGACTGAATGAACACAATTGTAAGAATCAATTATGTACAAATTTGATGTATGTGATACTCTTTTCCTTGATCTACTACAAAATATGGTTAATTCAAGACTTTGTTCACTACACAAAAAATATATCCAATTAGTAATCAAAATGGGTCTAGTATTGGGTCAACCACATTGGGCTTAAATTATGATGTTGGGCTTGCCATTGTAGTAGTAAGTATAATAATATTAATGTCGAAGATAGGACATTGGGCTTTGAGACTCTTGAGTAGAGGTGCACAAAAGCCGGTTAAAAACCGGTTTCGGTTATTTAAAAACCGGTTTTTTTTAAAAACCGGTTTTTTTAAAAACCGGTTTCGGTTATAACCGGTCCGGTTTTGACCGTTTTTTTTTTAAACGAAATTGAGTTTCAAACGGTTTTTTTCGATTTTTAAACCGGTTCGGTTCGGTTAACCGGAAGAAAAACCGGTTTTTTTTGGGTTTTTAAACCGGTTCGGTTTCAGATAAAAAACCGGTTCGGTTAAAAAACCGGTTCAGTTATTAAAAAACCGGTTATTAAAAAAACCGGTTCGGTTATTATTTTCGGTTATTTAAAAAACCGGTTTTTTTGTGCACCTCTACTCTTGAGCTCTTCTATTAATTAAAAATTTTAATATATATATATATATATATATATATATATATATATATATATATATATATATATATATATATATATATATATATATATATATATATATATATATATATATATATATATATATATGAAATTAATTATTTTTCAAATAAAAAAATCAAAATTAACAGTTAATGACAGTTGGAATTAGTCTTTTGACATATTACAAAATTGTCATTGAAAGCGTATAAATACCACATGTGTTTCAGATTTTAGGAAATGGAAAACATACAAAAACTTTTGAAATTTTCGTTTTTGGTCTTCAAGATATAGACATACCATTGATTCGTCTGATTCAAGATCCATTATTAAATATAGATTTGTATATCCTCTAGATTCATCCATACCACAAAAAATTTTGTCCGTAGAAACTGCATTCACAGGCTTCAATCTCTATAAATTCGAGTGTGTAATCTCACGTTTTTTTTTATTAGTAAGACATTGTATTGATTTATTTTAGTAATAATTACAGTCGTTTGTTTCTGTTTTTGTTAAAATCTATTGATTGTTTACTTCTTACATAACATTCTGCAATTGATTTGAGGAAAGATACATCGTAACAAAATTCTTTTGAGGTGTCAGGTAATGGACTAATGTAGTTTACAAAAACCCACGTTATAATGAAAGAGATGGATTTTTTTACGTTAAGAACATACATTAAACTTTGTCACTTCCAATCGATCGATCATCACTTCCCTTTTTTCGTTATTCTTTCCCTTTCAAGAGATGAATATTTAATGACGAGTAATTGGCTTCTTTATACACGTAGAAGTTAATATATGTTAAATAATACCATTTACCAATTGAACTGGGTACAACTTATAAAGATATAATTTTAGTATTGAAAAGTTTGGTTTAAAGACATGATGAACGAAGAAACCTCCAACGACCTAAATTATATTTTGATAATAATTTGTATTCCATTTTCAAACTTAACAAAAAAAAAAATCAAATATCACATACATATGAGAAATGTAGTGGAATTAGAACAAACAAGAGAGACGCGTAAATCATATCGGATGTTATCATGTTTTATGGTGGATGTAAAGCATATTGAATGTTATCAACTTATAGTGGAATTAGAACAAACGAGAGGACCGTAGTAGAATTAGAACTCTAAATGTAATTTTTACGATAATAAAATTACTTTTAGAATAATATAGCATTTATTTTGAATGTTGTCATGTTTTTATGATGGATCTTTGTTAGTTTCTTTGTGTTTTGTAGACAAACTCATAAGTTCTTTATTAGTTCCATAATTCCATAATGCCTCTAGTGGTAACGTTAGAATGCAACACATACCTGCAAATCATATTAATGAAAAGGAACTTAAAGATTGATGTTTTGAACATGGTGCAAATCAGACTAATGAAAGGGAACTAAAAAGCTTGATGTTTTGAACATGGATGTATTCATTGATAATTAGGGTATATTCATTTTTGATTAGGGACGTGTTCATTTACAATTAGAGGTTTATTTATTTATAATTAAAGGTGCACTTATTTATGAAAAGTATTTTATTCATTTATTATTATAGTTATATTGAAATTATCTTCAAATTGTGTTTTACTCATTTACAACTACACCATATTCATAAATGAATACAAAATGTGTTTTACTCATATATTATTACAAATATTCTGATAAAATAATTAAAATTTTAATATCATTGATACTTTGATTGATAAAATATTCAAAAAAATTCAAAAAAAAAATCATATTAAGTGATAATTTTATTAATTTTTGATAATTAAAATTTATACATTCCGAAAATTGGGAAAAATCATTAAAGTAGATTACATCCCACTAATTTAGGAATTAGTTAATTATCTTGATTTTCCATATTTAGATACACTCTAAAATTCCATTTATGTTCTTATAAAAAAACATTGACAATATGTAGCTATTTTTTGGCATTTAACCCAAAAGTATGAGAGTAGAGGTGGGTCGGGTTCGTGTCAGGTCGAGACCCTAAACGGGTTGAATGTGGTGAACCCGAACACGACATGTTTACATAAACAGGTTGACAGCTACGACTCGAACACAACACGATTGTAACCGTGTCAACCCGACACGACCCGTGAACCCATTTAAAATGCAAAAATCGTGTCAACCCATGACGCGTTTAACCTGTGTAACCCGTATAACCTGTTTACAATGTTTTAAAGTTAAAAACTTGTAAAACCGATAAAGCAGAACCCATTACACCGGCATAGTTAGAAATATTTCAAAATTTTCAGACCATAAAAAAACCCTTCCAACAATAGACCCCACGTGCACTGTTACGTCTTTGGCTCAGGCGCAAGTATATCTTCATGATAGGCGCCTTACCTGATTTTTTTATAAGCCTAAGAATCAATCGTATATCATTTTAGCTATCGATGTGGGAGAGGTGCTCAAATGATAAGTCTAATAAAACTTTAATGAGTGAACTTTTAACCCTTCCTTCACAATCGTCAAAACCCCAAACACTAGATTTATTATATCCTATTAACAAAGAACATAATATATTTTCTTATTTTCTATGTCATAAATACAATGAAAAAGTATTTAAAAATATATGTGTGAATCTACAATATTAATATATAATATATATGAAAATTATATATATATATATATATATATATATATATATATATATATATATATATATATATATATATATATATATATATAATTAAACGGGTCATTCGGGTCATTTTCGAGTTGAAAGTCCTGACCCTAACCCAACCCGTTTAACTTTTCGTGTCGTGTCGTGTCGACCCGTTTACTTAAACGGGTCGAAAACCTCTTACCCAAACCCTCTAATTTCGTGTCGGGTTCGTGTCGGGTTATCGTGTCGTGTCTGATTTTGCCAGGTTTATATTAGAGTAAAATTTTGTGATACATAGATGTCATTTTTATGGTCTTTCTTTCATACTTTTATTCTTCGTTGTAGTTTAGGTTTGGATATGTTATATATTGTAGATCACTTTGACAAAAGAATGTTAATTGATGGTCTATAATTGCTTCAAATATCAACTCCCTTATAAACATCTTTCACATACAACGTCACTATGGTTGAAGGACATAACCAGCAATCAAGTTATTGTGGTGAAGCCCGACAGTTTTAGGTTGGTCAATAGGTTCTAGACTAAGTTACAACTATAGTCGACGTGTTTAACGTGTTATTTCAAAATTGGTCCCAACAAGGATCAATTTGTAATTTTGGCCTCTATCATGATGTTTAAAAACGACTTTGGTTCCTGAGCCCTTTAACTATTGAACATCTTTTTTTTTTTTTTTTCAAATAGATATTTTACCATTGGACCAAAACTGGACAACTAGTAAAGCTTAAGTACCAAATTGTGATTTTCTAATAGTTTTTTGTTATGGTTTATAACATCTTATCTTATATATACATTTAACCTTTCTCACACACACACACACACATATATATATATATATATATATATATATATATATATATATATATATATATATATATATATATATATATATATATATATATATATATATATATATATATATAATTGGATATGTTACTGTTTTCGTGTTTATTTTTCTATTCTATAATAAACAAATATGTAGATATGTAATATTAAAGTTATAGCTTCGTCTTTTAAAACATAAATGCATATAACAACATTGAATATATCTAAAATTTATATTAAGTACTATATTTTTATATGAAATAAAACATATTTTAATTTATATTTATTTTTCAGACAATATAATGTTGTTTTACATACGAAAGTTAAAAACATTCATAAATATTGTATACCTCCACATTACCAACATGGTTACTCTTATGAACAATAGACTCATCTTCATTTACAATAAAACAAGAACATACAATAAGTCAAAATAAAATTTTCTAAGCCTATGTGATCCTAATCATGCATAGCTAAGGAACACTTGATGTAAGTTGCCACCATCAATCCTAACTAATCAGTTTTGTAAGGAACATTCTGATTCTACTGCATATAATAGACATTTGAAGTACAATACACATAAGGCAACCATCCTTATTAGGTAGTTAATGGTTTTATATGTAAATAAAACATCAATGTTACTTTTTATTATATTTTAAAAACCAAATCAGAATACACTTAAAATATTTAGTGTAAACGAAATGCGGAAGTCTAAAAACCCAAGTTACAATTCCATAATGTCAACAATGATAATAATTGAATTAGGGAATGTGAACGGCGTTTGCGGTCATGTCGGATTCTTTCCTTTGTCTACCCTGGAGGGTCTTGAAAAATGTTAATAAACAACCGGTAACCATAAAGCTTAGTGAGCAACAACAACTACACATTCCACTATATGTCGTGCAAGCATAATACACGTAAACATGAAATCTGATACCATCATGTTCCCCTTCTGGTAACAATGGCATATAACCTGATAGTCTGATACTTTCTTGCTCCCCCTTCCAAGAACAAGAGCATATAATATGATACTCTCTTACTATCCTTTCTTGGAACGAGAACGTATAGTCTGATACAGACATATCATACGAGCATACAACATATAAACACATAAAATCTCGTATAGAGTAGTGAAACTCACTTGATAATAAGATGTCTGAATTGTACGACTAGTGTGAGGTAGGATGAAATCTACGTCTGATCAACCTATATACAATGCCAATAGTAACTACCTAGATCACATTTCAAACTGTTACTTAATAATACTTACATAGTATTCCTTTTTAGCTTTACTTTCAATACAACTGTTTGTTTATGGACCGATCTACCCTTATTACACTCATTCTTTCAATAAGGTTATTAAATGATATTAAATTATACTCTTTTAGCTTTCTAAGGGTATAAAGGAACACACTCATAGTATTTTTGTTTGATTTTGTAGCCTTTTAGGGTATAAGATACACACTCATAGGAATGTTGTTTGATTTATTGCAAATTTTACAAGTTGACTATCAAAATCAGGCAACTCTCTGAACTAGTCTGAATAGATTTCAACTTTCACCATACTTAGAGTTATGATCATGTTAATGTATTTGGATGGAATAAACTAGACATGCATATCAATCTATATGATCTAACTTCATGTCATTTGGAAATTTCTTGAATTAATTATGAGTTTTAGAAGTTAACCATTGTAATCAATCAAATTTGCAGACCAAGATGTAAAGATTGCAACTTGGATTTGAAATCAGGTTAAGGAATTTGGATTGACGAAATGAGACATCCATACCAAACTACAGGCCCTGACCTTGTGCACAAATGATTTTTTTTTGGAATTAATGATGATTTTTACAAAACAGGGACTAACACATGAAATCACAATATTGTCTTATGTTTAAGTTCCCTTTGCCCCACCCATTAAGTACTTAATCATTGATCTCTTAACCATTAAATTTAGTAGGATATGAGTTCTAAAAAGGATATCCAAATGTTTAGTAAGAGATTCTTTAGTGATTAAGAATTAGAACAAAATAAATAGATGATAAGTTAGGGTTTTTAAATGAAATGATGAACGTGTATTAGGGTTTAGGTTTGTTACCAAACGCATTAAGTACTTAGGAAATTAGAAATAGGGTTGTAAATTTGAGTACTTAGCCACCACAAGGTGGCAGTGACATGGTGGTCACACGGTGGAAAAAAGAGCTTTGGATATTAAACCATGGACCATGGATGTTGAAAAAGACAACTAACCACAACCACCCTTACGTGGTGTTCTTGTGGTGGTAGTGTGGTGGTCAACAGACGACCATAGGCTGCCAGTGGTGGTTCTAGGCTGCGGTAGAGAGAAATAAAGAAAAAGAATGAGGAAAAGATAGGAAAATGATATAGATTACATACCTCATGTTTAACCCTTCTCCCTCCTGATTTTTCCTATCCCGTTTTACTCTTAATGTTGATTCAAAGCTACCTCTCGACCGCCTTTCTCTCTCTCTCTCTCTCTCTCTCTCGGCTTGGGTGGAAACACGGAAAAATGGATTTAAGGTTTGGAATGAAGCTATAACAAAGCTGGAGAGGAATCAGTCTCCCCCCAACTCGTCGATAATCATGCAAAAAACTTAAAAATTACACTTTAGCCCCTCAAGTTTTCATAATGACACTTTTAGCCCCCCTAAACCGTAAAGTAAACATTTAAAGTTTCTAATTTGAACCTTTTGATCCCACACCTAAACTATAATATTTTTTTAATTTCCCTTCTAAATTATTATTGTTAATTTTTATTATAATAGTTTTTTATTTCTAAATTCTTGAAATGTGACAAAAAAATTGAAAAAAAAACGAAAACGAGTGTTACACCCTCACAAACTAAGGAGATGGTGGCAGTTTTGGCGGAGGGTTGGTGGTACTAGATGTCAGAATCATGGTCTAAAATAGGACTTGTAATAGGGGCTTGCTTATTAGGGTTTTGGACTGAGACTTGATTGGTGGGAATGGGGGTTTTAGGTGACAACATTCTGAAGTTTTGGTGGATGTGGAAGAGTTTTGTGGTGGTTGTAGAGTAAGTGAACAAGAGAAGGGAAGAATCTAAGTATGATCGTTGATGGATTAATGAGTTTTATTTGGGGAGGAGGTAGGAGAGTGAGGGGGAGAGTCGTCGGGTTATTTATTTAGTTTTTTATAAATAAAATTACTTAAAATACAAAATAAAGGCAAAATGATACAATAAATTACATACTTGGTCCTTGTGGTTATGTAGTTTTTTTAATTAAGTCCATTTTTCAGTTGCATTGACCGTCCTTGTAGTTTTATTTTGTTTTGGTTTTGCTCATTATATGACATAAATGACTATTTTATCCTTATTTATTTTCAGTTTAAATTATTTTTTGTTTAAATTATTAATTAGAGTGTTAAAATTATCATGGGCCACATTCGTTCATTCGCCGTCGACGACTTGGAACATAAATGTGACATCCCACCCTTTCATCTTCTGTGTCTCACTAGACATCCTTAATCTTTCCCCTTTATACCATGTGATATCGCGTTAATATTGCACATATTTCGGGCGATATCATAGTGTTTTTTATACTGAATTAATGTAAAAAAGGCTTAAAATACTCACTACACTTGGAAAATGACTTTGTACAGGGTTTTTGGACATTTGGGCAAAAAAGATTCCGTTTGAGCAAAATTGAGCCAAAAATGAAAATGCTAGAAAATGGAGATAGCGCCTCTATCTATGTTAGCGACGCTAACCTTAACATTAGCGGCACTAACTGTTGACATAACGAAAAACTCGAAGAAAAAAGGGGCCAAAATGACAAGATGTTGAAACTTGAAGGTTAGTGTCGCCAATCCTTCCATTAGCGACGCTAATGAGTCTGTTGTGTAAAATCCGAGCTATCGCGATATCAGGGCTGACAAGACCAAGTCTTTTGGAGGACCAAGGTTAGTGACGCTAACCTTATAATTAGCGACGCTAACTGCCTCGAGGCCTATAAATAACATCCCATTTCAGCCTAAAAAAGGGTTTAGCATCCATATGAACTCCTACGACCTAGAGGTGTTTCAAGGCTATTTTTGGAAGGTTTTGAAGGCCGAATCCCATATTCCAAGATTCTGTTGACACATTTTTGTTTGTAGGAAACGTTTTTCATTTCATTTATGTATTTTGTAGTTCCGATCTAGCCATGTCTGGCTAGAACCTTTAATCTAGTTCTGGATTCGGAAATGTTTGTCATTTAGATTGATACATTCAGTTTGATGATTGTTTATGAATAATTCTAGTAATCATTTTCTTGTTCTCGATTTTAGTCGTGAATTTGATTTATTTTTTATTGATCGCCTTAGATGAATCTTATTCACGCAAGTTTAATCAACTGTGTGAGGTACCTAATCGTTTTGCACAGTTGGTGTTTGGTAACAATAACAAGCGTCATTGTTTAGAAATTGGTCACATGTTCACACACTTCCGAGCGTATGAGAAGAATTGGACATTGATTGGTACTTTCACACCTCATACAGATCCTGCATTCGACCTAAGAGTGTATTTAGGTTGGGTAATAAGGAACTAGGTTTAGGTAAAGAGCATGGTTTACCTAGATAATTTAGAAAGTTATTTTCATAAAGACTGCATTTTATGATTTTCAAAAGCCAACTTAAAATTGCATTTCATAAACAACATCAAAGTGACTTCAATCTATTTTGATAAACATGAAGACTCAGAACTAGGCTTTTTATTATTGAATTCTTATAATTTACTATTTGCATGCTGCTTTTATTTATTTATACTTTTACTTCTCTAAATCCCCCAATTACACCATACTAAGAGGCATAAGCTTTAAATCTCGTGTCCTTGTGGATCGACCCTGCTTATCCTGTACGCTATCAAAGTGCAAAAGAGCAGTGATATTTTGGATTTATTTCTAATCTCATTTGTTAGGGCTGACAACTTTAACACCATGACTTCCTTATACATGTGTGGTTAACCCTCTCCTATCACCTGATAAACAAATCCAAGTAATTCCATTTGGATTGGATCATAAGTGTGTCGATAATTTTGGTTTTCCCTTCTTTATGAAGCATAAAAATCGACACCTTTCTTTCTTGTTTGTTGTTGGATATGAACGAACACCCTTTCTTTCATGTTTATTACAATCATACGTTAAGCGTGGATTAGATTTTGGTGAAACTGAAAGGTGTGGTGCCGGAGGCACCCACCTCCACATCAGCAAACACCCTGTAAAACTGAACTCACCGCCGGAAAAGAGATACGGCGGTGTGGTGCCGGCGATTTTTGGCGGCAAGAGAGAAAGAAAGCGAGGGAAGAGAGTTGGAGAGGAGAGAGCTGAAAGAGAGGGAGAAAAAAGAGAGGGTGGTAAAGAAGAGGAGTGATACCGGCTAGTTCTTGTCGTTGCTGGTTGCCGATGCTGCTCACCGCCAACACAGGGCGGTGTTCACCGCGATCAATGGCCTTCACATCGGATGTCGCAGGTAACGGTGTCCACCACACCATTCAGCATGATGCGTTGCATTGAAATTGGTGAAATTGTCACAATAAAGCCTTAATCCCTTGGTAATCCTTCTTTTTATTATGCTACTCTGTGTTACACATTTCTTAATATTACTCTTTTTATCTTTCAAAATAGCAATTAACAGGTTCCATTGCAGCCATGAGAATATGATTGGGTTCCATTGTAGCCATGAATGTGAGTGGTAATGCCAAAAAATTATTAACACATCCTTTTAAGTTCCTATGATTAAGAATTATAATACACTTGTATACAAGTTCTTATGCAGCAATACAAATTCTATTTAGTTTATTCAAAAGAACTCAGATTTTCTATTCACACTACAAAATCACATACAAACCAAATGAAAAAAAACTAAATTGCAGATGGAAGTAGAAAACCCGAAGACGCTTGAAAACTAACTAGAATAAAATATCATAGGTCAAGATATTTTTTCTTGCTACTGAAAAAGTAATCTAACGAAGACATCTAAGCAATATGTAGTAATGTAGGTTTTCTAATTTGGTGTTCATCTATAAAATGGTATCGTCGAAGAAGACGGTATGGGTGTCCGTGTTGGTGTGGATTACTAGTTCGGTAGCAGGCCCATCCAAATTTAAAAAAACTCTATATAATAATTAAAATTAAAAAAACTTAGAAAATAACGGTGGCAAAATAGTTATTTTGGTTTGATTTGGACCAAATTCAAAACAAAATCAAAATAAAAAGATGGTTAGTGTTACAACTGAAAAATATGGATTTGATTAAAAAAAAATACATAAGCATAAGGACGAGATACTTAATTTACTAAAATAATACAAAATTCATTTTATGTGGGTTAGAGAACAATCATATAACAAACTAAAATCAAAAGGGCCATCTTCGTCAAAAATAAAAGTTAGGGTTAAACCAGTAATATTTTTTGTAAACCATAGGATCATAAATGTAAATTTTCCTTTTAAAAAACAAGCACCCCTTAAACCATAGGATCAAAAGTCATCGGACCAAAACACCCACAAAATATTTGAAAGTGGGCACCAGAGAGTCAACGTGCTTTGTTGAGATAGAGGTTAAGAAACTCAAACAAATGAAATTAAAAACTATTATAGAAGTTGAAAATCACAACAAAATTGTGTAAGAGTTGATGGCAACCTGTAACATCCATATTTTGGGCCTAGGAGTTTTGGATTTAAATCAACAAAATAAAATTTATTTTGTAAATAAGAAAACAAATAAATTAATAAATTAAAATTTTTATTATATTTTGATATTTTGAATCAATGATCAAATAAAGTTTAAAAGGATGACATGAAGTTTTAAAATCTAGTTGTAAACCAAATCTGAGAGATTTTGTCATAAGGACTAAAAGTGTCAATTTGGCCAAACTTAACCAGTGATCTTTGACTAGTCAAGGACTTAGAAGGATTAGAAAATATTATGAAGGAATTGATCTAGAAACTTAGAGTAAGTTAAATAATTCATTAAGTTTATATTAAGGACTAAATTGTGAATAATTTTAGTATAAAGGACCATTTTATCAATTTGGGAAACTAAGGATTGGTGTTGACCTATACAATGACTGAAGTGAAATAAATAGTTATATTTGGGGCATAAGTGTGAATATATAGACTTCTAATTAGAAGGATTGACTTTTTGGATGTTTGGTGAAGAAAGATCAAACTATAGGGACTATTTTCCCAATTGTGAAAGATACCAAGTTTTAGAGAGGGGTTTCCCCCATTTTAGCCACAATCACAATTTGGAGAGAAAGAGAGGGAGAAGATGGCGATTTTCATGGCTTCCAAGGAGATTTGTGTTTGGTTTTGAGGGATTAGAAACCTAAGGTATAAACCCTCCTTTCTAGCTTTAGATTTTCGAGTTAGGGTTTGGGGTTTGGACCCAATCCGAGATTTAAGTGGGGATGAGGTCTTTCCTATGATTCCCGAAGTTTGTTTGATGTTTCTAAGTTGTTGGGGGTCTACATTCAATACATGGATGACCTAGAACCAATAGTTAGATTTAAATGAGTGTTTTGAACCCTAAAAATCGGGGATTTGATGATTATTTGAGGAATCTAATAATTGATGGATGAATATGGTGGATTTGGATGAGGGGATTCACTTCTAGTGATTTCCTAAGGATTCCAACCCTTGAATCACTAGAATATGGGAATTGGGTGTTGAAATGGGTTTTATTCATGTATATGATGAATGAATCTCTTGTTTAATGGATGAATGAGTTTATTGCATCAATTTGGAAGTAATAATGGAGTAAGGATCATTTCCTAATGATTCCATGGAATGGAAGAAGGAATCTCCACTTGTAATCATCAATTGATGGATTGGAATTGGGTATTCCATGAGTTTAACCTTTTGAACCAATGATTGAGATTGGAGATTCCATTAGGCTACCTTCTTTGGAGTTTGTGTGGGAATGACTCCCTTAAGGGACGACCTTGGTTAAGAACTTAATGGGGTACTTAATGGTGTTAAGTGTAATGATTGACTATGAACTTGGTTTAATTACATATTGCTAAGAGATATGAACTTGAATTGTGATTTCCATTGGTTAAAGTCATGAACACTTGGATTGGGAGTTCAATACTTGGAAATGAGTTCTTAGATGTGTATTTTCATGTATAATTAGTCTTGGGTTGAATTGCAACTTAAATTGGGTCAAAAGAGGGTTAAAAGGACCAAAAACTAAGCTACAGCAGGATCCACACGACCCGTGTGCTGGCACACGACCCGTGTCAGAGGGTCTATGCTGTCTGCTGGGTCTTACAGGACCCGTGTGCTGGCACACGACTCGTGTCAGAGGGTCTGTCTAGATTTTCACCATTTTGGGGTTTTGAGCATTATGGTTTGGGCCGTGGGCCCTTGTTCTAATGTCAAACTTTGGGAATGTTTTAACTAAGATTTTCCTTATATTAGGAAGTTAAGAACATCATTTTTGATGATAAGTGATAGTTCCTTCTTAGTTTAAAAAGAAGTAATTATAGTGCAACTTTTGGATAATCCAAGTGTGACATCTTCTCTTTGGGTATTGTAGGAAGGATGTAGATTGTAGCAACTTGGATATGAGATAGAGGACTCAAGCTATCTTTGTCTAAGAGGATTTGGATGGGAGTATTGATGTCTAGGAGCACTTATCCATGTAACAAGTTGTTGAGGGATTAGAGTTGACTCGTCAGTTGACCTTGGGTGAGTTTACCGGGAGTACACATCCCTACTACTATATTTTTTGTGTGTTATCAACTATTTTCATGAATGCTTTTTTGTGCTAATTGTTATATGAGTACTATCTGTGCATTGAATGAAATGAATCCTTTTAAAGATGTTTTCAAATAAAGATTATGATGATGTTTTGAAAGATGTTTTGAGCATCCTATTTGTGCATTGCATTGCATATAGGATGGGATTGATCGTGAGACCCCTTTGAGATGACTTGAGATGTTTTGGGCTGGATAGCCACATTTGAGATGTTTCTCCCATGTAGAGGGCCTTTTGGGCTAGATAGCCACCCTCGAAGATGTCTTGGGATGTCTCCGCCAATAGGGGACAGCATGAGGGAGTTGTTAACCCTCATGGGGCTAGTGTGATGGCCACTAGTCCTACTTTGGCCTATCGGGAGGATCAAGTGACATGCTTTGTGCGTGTTACTTGTGAACTTAGGTAGGTGTCATCGAGGTAAGTTGGACTTTTATGAGATGGGCATGGGTTAGGATAGTTGCATCATGCATTGTATTGCATATCATAACTATCCATTTTCATTAAACCTTATGATGTACTGATGTTTTTATACAACTTTTGAGATGATGAATTATACACTCTAAAAGTATGTGTTCAAACTATTTTTGGAGGTTCGTCCCGAGGGTGGTAGTTCACTGCCCACTCTGAATGGGTCAACCTCGGGTAAGCTCACTAGGTATTTCAATTGCCTAACTTATTTTGATGTGTACTCAGGTTAAAGAGTTATGAGGACTTTAGAGGAACTAGATATTTCTAGAAGGCCACGAGTTGTGTAGTTTCATTTAAGCTGTGTAATAGTATTTGAATTGTAACAACCTCGCTATTTTATAAACCAAGATGTTTTATCTAAAGTGTGACCAAATGATTTTCTGCAACTTAAACTCTGAAATAATTTCTTAAGAAAACCCAATGTGTTTTAAAACAATATTTGAACTTAAATTAACAATTTCGAATAATCTTGAAATTTAAAGTTTCATAAAGGATGATTTTTGAACAATGAAGATAAACTATGAGTTTAAAAAATATTTTATGAAAAACCTGAAGCGAGGATGTTTCACAGCCATCGAAAAATCAATAATCTAGTCGGTGAATTCTAATATTTTTGCAATATTGACGAACAAAATTTCAAAGATTTTATTATCCGATTTGCCACAAATAGTCATCAATTTTTTTGTTTAAATTATCATTAATGTTTTTTTTTGTATTCTAAAGATTTAAATTTTACATTCAACTGGTATTCAAGTCTCTATTACCTTCTATCACTGGTAAAAGACTTAAATAATAGGTAAATATATAATTTGAACAAAAATAAAATATTAATAACCATTTAAATCAAAACCCAAAAATTCGTAAAGAGAAAACTACAAAATGGTCCCTGCGGTTTGCTGTTTTTTGTGGTTTTGGTCCAAACCTTTGCATTTTTGTATGGATGGTCCTTTTCCAGAGGTTTCTTTGTGGATTTGGTCCCTAACCAACTTGAAATGTCTGTTTTACCCTTTTAATTTCTTTTTAAAATTATTTTTAATTGTTTATTAATTTTATTAAAATGAAAAAATAAATAAATAAACTTTCCCTCACCCACGAGATCAGAACTCCTTTCTCTTTATCCTCTCTCTCCCCTTCTATCTCTCTCCTCTCTCTATCTCTCTCAATCGAGCAACCATGTCATCTTCATCGGAACTCTCTCGTCATCACAAGCCACCACCGGCTACCAATAGCCATCAACAACAAGGAAAACTGAAGCAAACCCAATCCAAACATGATAGCAGTAGTTTCTAGATCGAAATCGAGAACATACGAGGCAGATTCGATGTTCAACCTCCACCTCGTTCCACCGCTCTTACGCTGCCGCCGGCTCATCCATCACCATCACCGGCTCCTTCAGCACGATCACCAGCTCCTCCAGCACCATGTCGTCTTCTTCCTCATCTCATACACAGTCCAGACTCGATAATAGCTATACAACCCCTCTTTCCCTCTCTGTATTTTCTCTCTACCCTCGAAAATCAGTCTCACTTTGTTAACCCTCACCATTAGATATAAGATTTACAAATTAAGGTGTTGAAATTCTAGGGGTTGAATTGCTTGATTTGTTGTTCATGATGCAGTTATGATTGTCTGGATGGTAATGGTTAAGAAATCTAGGGTTTTTTGGTCGATTTGACATAATTGTTCGATCTATTGGTGAGAGGAAATGGACTTATCATCAGTAACTCCAACGAATAATACCAGTAAGGGTGCTTCATTAGTATTTGACGCCCACATCTTTGGTTTCCTCACTCTCGCCTGTTACTAATAACATGAACTACATTGCGGATTTGTATTTCAAGACTTCGATTAAGCATTCATAGGCTATTGGTAAGCAGATTTCTTCTTTTGATGGAGTGGTAGTAGACCATGGGTTATTTGACCACCAATATGAACCCTTGAAGAATCTTCCAATTTGGTTATCAAATCCAGATGTTCCTGAGAGTTTGGAGGAGAACCCGGTGATAATATGAAATCGAGAATGAAGTCAGTAGGTCGTTTGCATTTAGGTTAAATTAAGGAGTTTTAGTTTGGAGAGAGAGGTCGGGTGGTGTGTGTGTTCATGAAGAACAAACCCAGATGTTCTTGAGTGTGTATATGTGTGTGTTTTCATGAAGAACAAAACCCAGATGAGAGAGAGAGAGAGAGAGAGAGAGAGAGAGAGAGAGAGAGAGAGAGAGAGAGAGAGAGAGAGAGGTTTGGGTAGGTGGGTGTGATTTGTTTTAATATTTTATTTAAGAAATTTGATAAATGATTAAAAATAACAGGAAAAGGAAATTAAAAGGGCAAAATAGACTTTTCAAGTTGGTTAAGGACCAAATCCACAAAGAAATATTTGAAAAAGGACTATCCATACAAAAATGCAAATGTTTAGACCAAAACCACAAAAAACAGCAAACTACATAAACCATTTTTGCAGTTTTCTCGTTCGTAAAACTACACTATATCTCAAATATTGATAACTCAAATAATAAATATGACGTGCACCACCGTACAACAAAACAAAACCCAAAGAGAACGGACCCACCCATGTATGACCCACCGATCACCATTCCCGGTGTTGATTTTACTTGATTCGGGCCGGATTTTGTGGGTTATGTAACTCGATATATAGACACTATGATTTTCATCTTGAAAGTCTTTTTTACTTATCTTGGAATGATGGCAGAATATATAATCGCATGCCATCATTAAATTATTTTGTTTTATGTCCATAATATAAATAATGACATAATCTGGAGTTGAGGTGCAGATATTATCGTCATTTAAGCCCTTTCAGAGTGCTTTTGATATATATATATATATATAGTTGGGATCCGGTAAGAAGAGAATTTTTGGTAGGAATGTAAGAAGTTATATATATATATATATATATATATATATATATATATATATATATATATATATATATATATATATATATATAGTTGGGATCCGGTAAGAAGAGAATTTTTGGTTGGAAGGTAAGAAGTTTTTTATTTACATATTTTTTCGGCGAAACAACAAAATGAATCAATAGATGATGCAAAAATAACATGATTCACAAAAAAAAATCTCGAAAAAACAACTCGATGATTCATTTTTACGATGATTTTGTTGTTATTCGCTAAAATTGTCCGTAACGTGAATAAAAACTTGATTTACTAAAAAATGATTCATCAATATGTTTTTTTTTTGGAACCAGCAATTTGGTCTCACCTGAGGGTATTCAGCCCCGCAACCCAGAGCGGTTGACAATTACCTATGGCGCAAGAGCCTTTCCCCTCCACCTGTGCCTCGCCTCCAGGGAAAATCCCCCACATGGTCGTTAGTTGGAGTCGAACCCCAGACCTCCACCCAGCGGGTATATAACCCAGGTGCATCAACCCAGCTAGGCTAGGCATCACTTGCATCAATATGTTTTTCAGGAATTTTTTCAATGAATCATGTTATTTTTGATTCATCTAGTGATTTCTTTTGGTGATTCGTCAAAAAACCAAGTAAATAAAAAACTTCTTACCTTCTTACCATAATTTTACTTCTTAATTGATCATTCTTCTATATATACATATATATACATATACATATACATATACATATATATGTAGGGTTAGGATCCGGTAGCAACCCAAAATCCGGTAGAACAACGAGAATCTTCTCGTCCAATCATTCTCCTAAGAGTAATAACGTCAAACATCTTCCTTCGACGTGACGCAATCACGTGCGATACACATCCATGGAACGAAATACGGACTCGAGGATACGATCATATGTGACGCATGTTCGTCCAACATGATTTAAGTGAGTTTTTTTCTCATTTTTTTCCTTTTTCGGTTTTTAAATTTTTTAATTTTTTATTTATTTATTTTTTCAAAAAAAAAAAAAAATTTTCAAAATTTTTTTTATTTTCGATTATACTCAATTTTTAGATTTTTATTTTTTTTATTTTCTTTTATTTTTTATATTTTTTATTTATTTTTGAATGCTACAGTACTCGATTTTTATTTATTTTGTTTTTTTTTTCATTTTTGATGTATATTTTTTATTTTTTAATACTTTTTAATCTTAATTTTAACATTTTTTTCGTATTTTTAATCTAATCATTTTGGATCATGATATTTTTAATCATAACGTTTTGTATAATGTATTTTGGGAACATAACATTTTGGATCATAGTTTTTTTTGTATCTTGGATCATAATTTTTAAATCATTTTGTTGTTTTTTTTAACTCGTTTTGAATCATAACGGGTTTTGGATCTTGGATCATAACGAATTTTGAATTTTGAATCATAATTGAATCTTGGATCATAAGTTTTGAATCATAAAAACATATTTTGATTTTAATATTTTTGAATCATGTATATAGGGTTAGAATGCGGTAGGAACCAAAAATCCGGTAGGAACCACGAGAACTCTTTTCGTCCAATCATTCTCCAAATGGCAATAACGTCAAACATCTTCCTTCGACGTGACGCAATCACGTGCGACGTACGTCCACGGAACGAAATACGAACTAGAGGATTTAAGTGGGTTTTTTTTCAACGTGATTTAAGTGGGTTTTTTTTCTCTTTTTTTTCCTTTTTCATTTTTTTATTATTTTTTATTTTATTATTTTTTATTTTTTGTTTATTTTTTTTCAAAAAAATTATTGTTTTTTCAATTTTTTTATTTTCGATTATACTCGGTTTTTAATGTTTTATTTTTTTATTTTTTTTATTTTTTTTGAATGCTATAGTACTCGATTTTTAATCTTTTTTGTTTTTTTTGTTTTTTTGTTTTTGATGTATATTTTTGAATTTTTAATATTTTTAACCTTAATTTTAACGTTGTTTTTTCGTATTTTTAATCTAATCATTTTGGATCATGATATTTTTAATCATAACATTTTGGATCATGTATATATATATATATATATATATATATATATATATATATATATATATATATATATATATATATATATATATATATATATATAGAGTAAAGTTCAATTGAGAACCTAAAAAAGCCTAGGAACCTAAGAACCCATTTTATGAACTTTTTTTCTACACAATATTTTTCAAAAAAAAATATACCAAAATTTTTGTTATGATGCATCTAGAAGATATCAAAAAAAAATTTCAAAAAAAATCATTTTTTTAATTTTTTTTTTCATATGGGTTTAGGGTTTAGGTTTAGTGTTTAGGTATAGGGTTTAGGGTTTAAGGTTTAGGGTTTAGGGTTTAGGGTTTAGTTTTAGGGTTTAGGGTTTAGGTTTAGGGTTTAGAAATCTCTTAGACACTTTAAATAAAAAAATTGGATGCAAAAAAATCACTTTTTTTATTTTTTTTTCATATGGGTTTAGGGTTTAGGGTTTAGGTTTAGTGTTTAGGGTTTAGGGTCTAGGGTTTAGGGTTTAGGGTTTAGAAATTTCTTAGACGCTTTAAATAAAAAAATTGGATGCAATTTTTTTTTAAAAAATATTGTGTAGAAAAAAAGTTCCTAGGTTCCTAGGTTTTTTAGGTTCTCTCATGATCTCGACCCTATATATATATATATATATATATATATATATATATATATATATATATATATATATATATATATATATATATATATATATATATATATATATATATATATATATATATATATATATATATATATATCCATGAGGAGCCGAAGGGGTGGCGATTTCCGGCAGAATGAGAATTCTCGCCGGCGGTTTTTCCGGTGGGTATCCAAAGGAAGTGTTCAGCGAGAAGGGTCTGGAAAGAAGTGGATTTTCAGTGAAGCAACAACCTACTTTGTCTCTAACCTGCCTAGAGACTGGAGTAGAGAAGAAATCAGTAAAGAGCTCGAAAGATTGGGGACGTTAGTTGACTTTTTCTTAAGTCATCGATTGGATAAACATGGATTTAGATTTGGTTTTGTAAGGTTCAATAGAGTCCAAGATGCCAAGAAGAAAGAGGAGATGCTCAATAGAATATGGCTGGGAAGTTTCAAGTTGTATGCTAGAATAGCCAGATATGATAGAGAGGAGAAGACTCAATCTTGTCGATTGCCACATGAGAACAGAAGCTTTGATAAGGCTAGAAGTGTCAGGAGGCCTGATGTGTCCTTTGTCGATATAGTTAAAGGTAACAAAGAGTCGAAGTTGGAGGACCTGAAGAAGCAAGAAGGAGTAGAACAGAAGAAGGATTCACAAGTTAGATTAGTGACGATTAATTCAGATGAAGTTAAGGAGATTGCAGAAGGGTTAAAGAATAAAATGGTGGGAGAAGCAAAATGTCTCAGTAATCTTAATTTTATTACTAACTTGTGTGCTGCAGAAGGTTTGAATGAGAGAGTGGTGAAGTACTTGGGAGGGCTTTGGGTTTTATTTGACACTAGAACAGAGGAGGAGGAGGAGGAGAAAATCCTTTCAAGTCACGAAATCCAGGCATGCTTCAAGACGATGAAGAGATGGGATGATAAATTCAATATATTAGATAGAATAGTTTGGTTAAAAATCGAAGGAGTTCCGATTCATGCATGGTTCCCGAACAGTTTTATTGAAATCGGGAGGCTCTGGGGGGACGTGATAATTAATGATCCCTGCAGTGAATCTCGTAGAGATCGATCCTCTGGAAAAATATGTATCAGAACTAAACATTTGGATGTTATTAACGAGTCAATTGTCTTAATCTTAGGCAACCAAAATTTTAAAGTGAGAATCATCGAAATAGAGGGAGAGTTGAAAGGCTTTGAAGAAAATGTTGATTGCAAAAACGTCGTTGAAAAAGAAATCGAAAATCAATTAAATTCCGATGAGGAGGAGGAATTTGTCTCATCGGACGATGAGGTGTCGGAAGAATTTTCCGACGAAGAAGGCGAAGGGTCGAGCTTTGATTTTGTTGTCCAAGAAACTGCAATCATTGAGCAATTCACGTCGGCGAATCGAGAATTGGAGAATGAAAAAGAAAGTGAAAATATCGAGAAAGTTAATGATGCGCACCATCTTGATCCAACGGTAAAAACTCAAAAATATGGAGCGGGTACAGAAGTGGGTGAGCAACAAAAGGAGGATCCAGATATGGATCCGACCCAAAATTCGAACCCCACCAGGAATAGACTTTTTCCCATAACTCTTTAGCTATTTTGCATCTAAAAATGACATGGACGAGGGATTCGGTTTCTTCCTTACAGATGTCGTAAAGGGTGAAGTCGCATTGGAGGCCCATTTTGACAAGATTGTCCTTTGTTGGAAGTCTGTTTCTTTCTCCTTTCCAGATCTGAATTTTATGCTTCTTAGGGATCCATTTGAGGCTTCGGAACTTTCCAATCATCTGTTGGGTTGAATCAACAATTTTCCTGCGCATCCATCCCACAGTAAAATGACCTTTAGGACCGCCTGGACATACCCACACATCTTGTTTTTCAGAAAGAGTCACAACTGCTATATCTTGTAAAAGTTGAGCCCGTTGTTCATTGCTCCTCCCTCCCCTGGCCCTTTCTTCATTTCTATCCTCGCGTAACTTATTCTCAACTTTGATATTTTTATTGACTTCCAGGTTATATAGCCTTGGGTATCTAGCTTTTAAGGTATTTTCTCCAATCTACCACTCATCCCAGAAGTTTGTATCTCTTCCATTACCGACTTGTTTTTGAATTAGAGACATGGGGTCAAGTTGGATCTCTTTAAGCTCATCCCATTGTTTGATTATTCTTCTCCAGGTATGACCGGTTTTGATCTTGTCTGCGCCTTCCAAGCAACTGTTGGGGCCGTGGATGCTTTCAATAATTTTAACCCATAAAGTCCCTTTCTCTAATCTATATCTCCAAAGCCATTTGGACAATAAAGCTCGATTAAAATCTTCCAAAGAGACCACCCCTAATCCTCCACTTTTCTTATCATTTAGAACGTGTTTCCACTTGACCCAAGGAATTTTTCTAGCATCTTTCTCACTGCCCAAGAAGAAATTACGCCTAAGGCCTTCGAGAATGCACAAGACGCCTTTTGGGGCTTTGAATAAGGAAAATAGGAAATTACCCAAACTACCAAGAGTGTTACAGACAATTGTATGTCTTCCACCTATTGAGAGAGTCTTGGTTTTCCATTTACTTAACTTGGCTTGAAACTTGTCAATAAGATTTCGCCAAGGGTTGACAAGGCCCATGTTCACCCCAATGGGCATACCCAAATAAGTCGTTGGAAGATGCCCCGCTTTGCATCCAATGACCATTGCCATAGCCTCCACCACTTCAATCTTTTGACCTAATCCAAACAGCAAACTTTTATCTGGATTGAGCTTTAGACCCGTTGCCTTTTGTCATTATTAACGGAGCGTGTGTGGTTAACCGGCACGTTAATTAGAGATGACAATTGACTTCGAGAGTACCGAGCTAATTTGCATGGTTATTCACACCCGGTTTGTGATCCTCGGCATCCCAGTCACAAACAGTGTGACACATCCGAGACTAAACATGCCATTGAACAGTTCAATGTGTCTCAACAGATCTAGGAATTTCATAAGATGAAATTGATAAGTGTATTATCTACCTTAATGACCATTATGTTGTGATTACGGCATTCTTCTTCACACCATAGTTGGGGTATTTTGGGTCCTAGCCTTAATAAATAATATATTGGGTAATTATTTAAAAGGATTAATTAAACAAATAAAATTCTGTTCATTGTAGATGTCTGAATCAAGTGTCTATTCTCCTCCCTCTCCTCCTTCACCCAAAAAAACTTTAAAGAAACTACTTTTTTCTAGATGTCAGTACAAAACCTCCTTAAATTCTTAGAAAAATTTGTAAAAGGCATTTTTAATTTGAACTAGGTCTGTCACCCACACCCCATTTAAAGTGATTCCTTGGATAGATCGTTGAAGAACTGTTCTTCAACAAATTTCATGAAAATACTTAGAATTATCATCCCTCTTTCGCATTCCACTTCACATTTGCTTTTTTTTTTGCATATAGTTAGATGCTTTGATATTAGGACTTCATAGACGTGTATGGTAATCAAATGAGGACTGTCATTGGATACAAAATGGTAGAATGCCATCTCTGACAATTAAGAGACAAGAATTGGAATGTTAAAGATTACTAATATTGAAGTATGGTATAATTAATGTGTATAATGGAAATTTTGAACATATTTGGAACTCTAGGAAGGACTAGTAAGAAATTGAGGATTGAGGTAAATTATATTTAAACTTGTAATGGGAAAAGTCCTTATGTACTCACCTTAAGTAGTTAGGTTAACTAACTTCTAACATTTATATGTTTCAACATCATACTTGAATATTCTTAGTGTTATTCATGATTTATATATTGAGTTTAGCTTGCAAGATATCACTTTTAACAACAAATAATCAATTCAAGTCACCATTCAAGGTTTACTCCTCTTGATCAAATAAATACCTTTTCACAATTCATGAGTTATATTCAATTTTTGAAGTCATCTTGTTAAAAACATGAACAAGATCTCCACTATTACATGTTTCCTACATAACTTGTCATTTAAATTGACATTAAATCCATTTACACACTAAGTTAGGGTTAGACCCGACCCAAGGGGGTTTAAGTGGTTCATTGGAACATGGTCCCATATTCTTTCAGGGGTCCAAAAATTTTAAAGTGCTTTATTATTATATTAGGCCCAAGTCTCAACTTTACAACCTAAAAACATGAAACGACACATCGCAAAAAAAAAAGCGGGAATCAATTGCTGATTGGAACGTGAAACAATAATTATCCACCAATCTCGGTAATCGACAATTCAATATCGAAAAAATCACTACCAACGATTGAATTCTTGCAACGTTACATCGCAGTTCCCAAATATATGTTCAAGGTTCGTATTGTTTTTCAGCCTTTCTCTCTTTCTCGTTTTCTCGAATCATATTCTAATCAGTAATCACGGTTTCTGATTCTCTCATCAGTGCAGTAATAACGGACCCGATAATCTTAAATTCTCGAATCAAGATTGTTATAGAAGTTGAGTAGCATTGTACCAGACAAGGGAGACCGGAGACGTAATCAGTAACCACGATTTTTTTTATTCATTCTTTCTCATTTCTGATCCATTCTTTCTCGTTTTTGGTTTATTCTTTTTCATTTCTGATTCATTCTTTATTGTCTTCCAATAGACGAATCTGATTCACTTCTGTCTTCAGACTCAGTGGTCTCACTTTTCAGAAATCAGAATTAAGGGATTCACTGTTTGTCGGTTTCTGAAATTGATTGATTCTCAGAATTAAGGTATATGTTTCACGATTTCCTGAAATTAAAATTGATTTTCTGTTTCACGGTTTCTAATTTTGTAGTGTTTCTCTTTCAGATTTGAAAATCAAAATTAAGGGACTTTAATTACAGTTTCTGAAACCGACTTGCACAGGGCCTCCAAGAAAATCGTGATTTATTGTTTCACAGGGCTGCTAAGAAAATCGTGATGTATTGTTTCAGAATTTACAATTTAATATATGTAGTGTTGTTTCTCTACCAGATTAGAAAATCAGTATTAAAGGAGATTTTTTTGGCCTGTACAAATTAAACATTACAATTCATACTTTTTGTATTTTATAGAATTTAAAAGTTTTGAGGCCTACCTTTGTTAACTTGCACAGGGCCTCCAAAATCTCCCGGCCGTCCCTGGTTAGGGTGCTTGACACCATTCCACAAAATAATAATAATTAAAGCTTCTACTTTTTACATTTATTATAGATAACTTGTTTTCATGGTCTAAAACATTATTATATATTACTAATAATTTTCTTCTGATTTACCTATTAAAGTAAACAATTGCTTTATAAAGAAGAAGTTAATCCTTAACCCAAGTAGATGAAGGCTAAAGATAGTTTTCTCCATTCTACTTTATTTGCTTCAAGTTCGAGTCTATACGCCTCTAGAATCACCCTCTCATGCTCTATTACTACTTGGAAATGGTTTGGGGAAACAAATGACCGAGCTATGGTTTTAACCTCATAATTTTAAACCGGAAAAGTTGCATCGACCGTGTTTACTATACCTAGAAAAACACGAGTCGTGTTGTTTACAAAGTTCCTAATATAGGCAACATACGTTCATCAACCCATGCAAGATTTTTCCTCAACTTCAAACAATCATAACTCTCTCGTACGAACTCGTATTGTGTTGATTCTTTTTGCTAAATGTTCTTTCTTGTCTTGGCTACATCTGAAAATCAAGAACCAATCATTTTGCCACACTTAGGCCAAAGTTTTATAGCCTCAAAGATGGACAGTTGGCTACAAAATCTTCAAAAATACGTAACATGCCATTTTCAAAATGGCAAAACATCTTCATTTTAAAACTAAATGAGTCGATTCTTTTTTTGCATTACCTTATTTTTTGTCTCAACTATCCATTTCAACCATTGTATCATGTTTATTATGTCTTTAATCCTGTATTATATAGTCCTAAAGCAAGAAAGTTGTCAATATTTCACTTGTTTTCTAACATTTACTTCAACATTCCCACTACATGCATCCCAAACTCATAGTTTTTCTGTAAAGGTTGCATGTACTGCATGATTAACCATATATTTCTATATAACGGCCAAATTACTCTTTTGACCAAATTGCCTATTTGTACACATCATATTTTTTTGGCATAACTAATTCATCAATTCAAATACATTTTATTTTATTATTCTAACATCCTACATCTTCAAATTTTAGGATGTTATATTTATGATGTGTTAAAGTAAAATTAAACTTTTGAGTTCGGTAGATGTGTCAAATCCAAGGTTGGATCATAGATGGTGTAAAGAAGAGTTAGAAGACTTCGGGACGAAGTTTTTTTTAACATTAAAGATGTTGTAATTGATATAATGTAATCATGCTTGCACAAAATATTAGTACAAATTGAGTAGTTAGTTAAGAGGTGTTGGAAATATTCTGTATGTAATCGACACTGAAATAAAATAAACCGTCTTTTAACCCCAAACAAAAATTATAAGACGTTTAAGGACTCGAGAATTTAGCAAACTAGAAAAAAAAAAGTGAATCTAAAATATTGTTTTATTGTTGATCGTGTTCGATAAATATTCGCTAAAGTCTATAGTATTCAAGAAATATTGAAAAAATGTTCAAGGGGATAAAGTTGTCGCATTGATCAAAGATGTAGATTAACTCAACAAATATTACGAAGGGTCAAAGCATTAATTGGAAATTCTCTGAGGGACTAGTTTTGCAACTTATACATTCGAAGGGACCGAAAGACAAAAACCACGAGGTGTAGAACTGGTCTTCTCGGTGGGTTTGTATACTCAATACAAGTCGTTCATGCTCAAGTACAACTGTACAAGCAAAGATATGCATGAAGTACAACTTATCTTGCTTTGCGTTTGATGACGTAAAAAAACATAAGCATGTCACGTGATCTTCATGTTGTCAAGTACCACACCATGCAGCCATACGCCATCCTTTCTTCTAATATCATGCATACATGACGTGACTTGTACCACCAACAACCAGCGGACGTCGTTTTATTATGAAATAACCCTTTATCCACACGCCGTCGTTTTTGTTGCAAGATGAAGTCCATGCATCGTACAAGTTTACCATGCACAATATGATTTGGTGTACAAGCCTTGATATCCATCAGCCATGCGATGTCGTTTTGCTGTTTCTATTGTTTTCACGACACGATGTCGTTTTGAGAATTAAGTGAAACACATGCATATTATTCTAACCCGAGGTTGTTTTAGTTCCAACATCCTTCACGTGTTTGTCTCCTGAACTACCTTGCTTGACATTCTACATGTGCACGTCTTTTATTTTTGGGTACCATTGTCACAAACATATTTAACCCCGATGTACAACTCCAAAGCTACGCGTACAAGAATTGACACCTATGACGTCATCATAATGCTCATGAAATCAAGACCTTCACATATGAATATTTGATGTCATTTTAAATATGCATGCCATGTACATGATAGCCAAACAGCTCAAACTCATTACCATTACATAACATGTGTCTTCATTGATGTTATTTTCAACCGTGCACATAAGTTACTGATGCTCATTAAACCTTTTGATTTAACGATAGTTTAACGGAAAACGCTTCTTGTTGCGAACGGAACACAATAGGATCTTCCATTAAGTGAACATTATACTTAAGGTGCTACTAAATAAACACATCATATACACCATTAAACAAAAGTCAAAATGTTTGCAATCAATTCTATCTAATTTTTTGAAAAAACAATGCAATATTAACAAATAAAAAGAAGTGACTTTGCATAGATATGTATATTTAATACAATAGTGTGTATATTTAGTCATTCCCAATACTTATTACTCGTTTTAGCATCAATTGAAATAATTGCATTCCAATATACAAGATCATATAACTGAATCCAACCGACCACCACCGTCCTAAGACTAATTTCATTGGCAACGAAATGTTTGGTTTGTTGTCCAAAAAATTATAACAAAAATTAGAAAAATCACCAAAAAAGCTCCAATGAGGTTGTTGCACCAAAAGTTGGATATTCTCTCTCTTCTACATGCTTACATATTCATTTATTTTTCTAATAAGTTTAATTTGTAAACATTAGATGCTGTGTTTTTATAAAATAAATATATAAAATATACCAAAATATGTAGAAAAAAATTTCTCAACAAAATGATAGCATCGTTTATATATAATTTTTTATATTCTTTTTATACAAAAGATTGTGTTGAGTTTGATTGTTAATAAGAAAAAAAAATTGAATTTAGTTGATTGTGTCGGTAGAAGAAAGAAAAATTAGGTTTTTATTAAACGATTTGGTTGAATTTGGGTTGCTAATAAGGATAATCTAATATATAAATATCTCTCGTCTCTTCTTACACTATTTGTACATTTCCTGCGTTTTTCTCACACAAATATGAAATACCCTTTTATAAACACACTCCAAATACACATTGCCTACACTCAAAGTTATTCCAACATTACACCCATCAACTATATATCAATCCGAATAGTGTTTCATCATGATCACCATTCTTATTTTTAGATTGTAAATGTATCATATTCATGTGTGTACTCCTTTTGTACTTATTGTTAGTGATTAGGGTTAATACCCAATTTTGTAAACCATAATCACTAACACTTATTTTTGTACTTTGCAATCTTAAATCAACGAAAGTGACCATCTCTACAAGAATAAGTGTCATTAGCGGCGACATATGTCGCCCCTAATACCCCTGGATGTCGCCCCTAAAGGTGTCGCCCCTAATGCTTCGTCGCTAATACTTATATGTCGCCCCTAAAAGTGTCGCCACTAATAGTGTCGCCGCTAAAAGTAGCACGTCGCCCCTAATAGTGTCGCTGCTAAAGATGTCGTCACCAATAAGCTTTCTGTTGCTAAAAGTGTCGTCGTTAATACTTATCACTCCTAATAGTTGTTTTTTTCTTTTATTTCATTAAGTTCTCAATAGTTAAGAACTTAATCAATTCAGCTACTCCATAAAATGCAGAAAATAAAAACCATTTACAATTAGTTATATTATCCAAAAGAAAAAACAATTCATAACATATATTCTAAAGTTATATCTAACACAAAATACTAAATAAAACATAAACTACTCGTGACCACTAGCGTCTTCATCATCGTTCCCTTCATTATCATCATCATCTTCTTGCAACTGTCGAATGAAATCTTTAAGTTATTCCATTTTTTTCGGGTTGCTAAACAACCGATCAATAGGGTCCAACTACAAAAACAAAATAACATATTAACATAGTACCAAACTTCCAAATTTGTAACAAGTACTAGCCAAATTATCAAGTACACAACAAATGTATTAGGTTATTAACAAATCATCGGTCAACCAAAAAATCGTATAAACAATAATAGAAGACATCAAAAAATAAGCATATCATGTAATCCATTAACATTCTCATACAAATTCAATCAAGTGTTCATATCAACAAATCCATATACAATCTTATAATTTCATATATATTAACTAACACAAAATCTATACAAATTAACACAAAATCTATTAAATGTTAATATAAAAAAATCTAAATACATTATCACATTACTACAATCAAAACTTAATATGTATATATGAAAAAATCCAAATGTTCAAACAATTGTTCATATCAAAAATCTATATATAAATGAACACAAAATATAACTAACTAGCAATTATAACCAACATTAACAAGAATTATATACATTATCATCTACAACCAACATTTTATTTCAAAAATCAGTAAACAACAACTAGAAGCCCAAAAATCCACAAAACCCTAAGTTTAAAATATGAGAAATACCTTTCTAGTTGAAGATTAGTAGTTGATTCTTGTTAGGAGATTGATTTTCATCCAAAAAAGCTTCAAAATCCCGAGTGCTCCTTGCCAAAATCGCTAAGGAGAGAGAGAGAGAGAGAGAGAGAGAGAGAGAGAGAGATATTGAGTGGTATGAGTAAACAGAAGAAGTGAGCCCCCTGTGGGTTTTTGCTATTTAACCCTTTAGGGGCGACACCTTTAGCGGCGACTTAGAGCAATAGGGGCGACATCAAAAATTTTGGGGGGGAAATGTTGCCGCGTGTTATTTCGACCGTCGGATGAAACAAATATTGAACGGTTAGGATCAAAAGTAGTGGCAAAATCTGGATAGAGGTTTTAGGGGCGACACCTTTAGCGGCGACTTTAGAGCATTAGGGGCGACATCGAAAATTTTGGGGGGAAATGTTGCCGCGTGTTATTTCGACCGTCGGATGGAACAAATATTCAACGGTTAGGATCAAAAGTAGTGGCAAAATTCGGATAGGGGCGACACCTTTAGTGACGACATAACCTTTAGCGACGACACGCAACCCGCCAAGGCTGGTGTCGCCCCTAAAGGGTATGTCGCCCTTAAAGGTGTCGCCCCTAATGCCTCTTATTCTTGTAGTGCATATGCTTGAATGTTTATCTTTTGTTGATCGTGTTCTTCATATTTGATGTGATTCAATGTTTATTACACATTATTGTCATTTTAATCCTCGATGTAGAAACAAAAAAAATATTTTCAATCTCAAAATATAGCATACATGTTTCATTGTATATTGTTAACAATTGATACTAGAGCTCGTGTAATCTGATAGAAATTTGATTTAAACAAATATGAAAACATTTTTTAAATTCTTTTTAAACCATCAAATCAGCAAACCTTCAAACCTGTAAACCTTTAAAAATTCAGAAATTTTCAAAAAAACAATTAGCTTGTCCGAAAACGTTTGCTAGTATTTTAGTTTTCAATTTTTAAAAGCGTGTGTCAGTTTTTTAGTTTTTCGGAAAATTTCCAAGTTTTTGTTAGTATCAATTGTTCAAAAATGACAACTTCGAATTACTCAAATATTAATTCAGTCTCGAACGCTAATAGTGTTGGTTTATGCTTACATGCATCAATACTCATATCGGAAGAGTGCAATTTGCGGTTTGCTCGCATGCAATTACACCTTGAAGGTGTAAGTGAAAATGTTTGAAAATATGTTAGAAGGCACCCTTGAATAGCCTCTCAATCCTAATATGGATATTGTAACCAATGTTCTTCTAGAAATTGTGAAGAAAATGAAGCAATCGAAAGAAGAAAACTGAAAATTCAAGCTAAACGTGAATTGCTTGCTGGAATACCACACAGTATTCCGAGTCAAATAGGAAATATCAAAAATATTTCAGCTAACGATAAAATCTATAGGAAACAACAAAATCATGGGAGACAAGAAAAACTTCTACTTTAAATGAATTTGATTATTTAAAAAATCATCGCCTAAACCAATTTTTACAAAACTACTTTTGGATAAAAAAATATTCTCGTTACAAATTTTATTAAACATAAAAGCATTACAAGAAAAGGGGAGAAACCCCCAAAAAAGGAAACAATCTAAAAACAACAAGAAAAAACTACATGATATTGATATAAATGACCATTAGATGATTGAGCATTAAAGAAAATAACCAATAATTTTTCATTCTAGAAAAGTTGCCAAACATTTTGAAAGAAGTCATTTTGGACCCGAGATCGTCGTGTTACCACATGCGAAAGTGAAGGAATTATACTTTTATCTAGGCGGGTATGAGCTCTACTTTGGAATGCGTGACTTTTATATCCTAACGGGTTTGCGGTTTACTGAATATTCCTTGACTATTTTGGTAGGTGAGGAGATCTAAAAACTGGTATATTTATTAGTCGGAGAGACTGACTTAATCAAGTTGCAAGATGTAGATGACATTTTTTTTTATAAAATCAATTAATCAGTTATCGGATAAGGATAGGGTCCGAGTGTGTCTTCTGTACATATTGGAAAAGGGGTTCAATGGTTGATGCTCTCGTCGTCCCCTCAATGACATGTTCTTTGCCCTTGTATCTGATATTCACGAGTTCCATAAGTATCATGCCATTTATCACTTTATTTACTTTTCATTAATTGTCATTTCTTATTTTATTGATCAAATTCATGGATTCTTTTGTCGCCACATGTGCCCATAAAACATGGTAGTTTGGGATAGGTTGTTTTAGCAGTTGTTGACATATATTTACTAAAATGGAGGAGCATATTCATCACGTCTAACCAAATTAAAAAAGCACCAAAAAAGTTCACATACACCCTCCATAAGTTTATATATGTTTTTAAGGTAATCTTATTTGTTTGTTTTGAAATAATAGTATTTTAGCCTAATTATGTTTTGCTAATATTATGATGTCTTAATTTTTTAGATTTGGATATTTTATATGTTACCGTTATGTAAGACTTTTGGTAATTGTACATCGAATATGATCCCTCGGGCCATTGCATGGTCGAAACTTAGACGGTTACTTGCGTTGGATTGTAAGGAGGCGATTGATGTTCAATAGGGTATTTAATTGAAGCTTTTCCTACTTATTGGAGGTTATGACCATTATGGTAGTTAGCCGAAGTAGTGTGATGAGGCTTATATCAACTGAACTGTTTCTCACGTGTAAATAGTTAGTTAAGTTAGTTAGGCTTATGTTAGCTGAGATTGTGTAAGATAGATTTAGTATATATATACTTTTCATTTCTGTATTTTATTAGTTAGTTCAATGGAATGAGAATGAGTTTTCTCTTCAATTTGTTTGAAACTTTACAAGCAACAACCTGTTTATGATCAGCTAAGGACTTTTGGTTTTCTTGCATTTGCCTCTACTCTTCTTTCTCATAGACAGAAGTTTGATCCAATAGCAAAAGCATGTGTCTTTATTGGATATCAACAAGGCATGAAAGCTTATAAATTGCTTGATTTAGCAACAAATCTCATCTTTATGTCTCGAGATGTTGTATTCCATGAGAACATTTTTCCTTTCAAACAATCTTCCAATTCTACCCATATTAATCCGTTTGTTTCTCATGTATTACCTCAACCCATGCCTGATATATCTACCATCGATACCTCTAACATTCATATTCCAAGTGTTTGTTCTCCTTCTTATCCTCATCATAATCCCATTCCTATCCCACAACTTGCCCCAACTAGACCATCTAGACAAAAGGTTCCTCCTTCTTATCTTCGAGATTTCCATTGCAATTTAATTAATTGCGTGAAAGAAGAAACATCTACAACTTATCATTTATCTGATGTTTTGTCTTATTCTTAGCTTTCTTCTTCACATCAGGCGTACACATATGTTATTTCCACCCAATTTGAACCTTCTTCTTTTAAAGAAGCTGTTTTGCAAGAGAATAAAAAATTCTGAATTTTGATATATTCGATTTTTTATTTTGATAAAAAATAAGCTCTAAAAATAAAAAATAAATAAAAAACGAAGTGGGTTTTTTGGAATTATCCACTACATGCGCACTCAATTAAGAAATTTACAACCTTATTTTCTACCGTCGACCATTTGAATTCCAACGCTCACGATTGGTTCCTTGTTTTATTTTCGTTCTCTATTGAACTCATATATATATATATATATATATATATATATATATATATATATATATATATATATATATATATATATGGAGAGGGTATATAGAGTACCAATAAAAGGTGGAGAACTGGAGACCCATTCTGGACCAATCATTTCATAAGGGCATATTAGTTATTGTGTATTTTAGTTAAATTAATATAGAATAAATTAATTGATAATTTCCTAAAATCTAGGGATTTGATTAATAGTTACCTAAAATCTAGAGATTTGATTAATAGTTACCTAAAATCTAGGAATTTGATTAATAGTAGAATAAATTATCATTTAATAGGATTTTTTATTCAAAAAAACATTTTTTTATAAATCAACGTATTAGTGATTTTTTATTCAAAAAAACGTTTGCAATCATGAATGAATGAAGTTATATATATATATATATATATATATATATATATATATATATATATATATATATATATATATATATATATATATATATATATATATATATATATATATATATATATATATATATATATATATATATATAAATGAAATACATGTGTAATCATAAATGAATATAGGACAATGTATGATTACGAAAAAGTTAACTACATTTATAATCATGAATGATTATAAAACACAAAACAGTAAATAATACAATATAGTTTTAGACATAAATAATTAAAAACAATACAACTTAAATCACAAATGATTAAAAACACTTGTAATCATAAGTGAATACATGACAATGTATAGATACAAAAAAGCTACCTACATTTATAATCATGAATGATTATACAACACAAAACGGGAAATAATACAGTATAGCTTTAGACATAAATGATTAAAAACAATATAACTTTAATCACAAATGGTTAAAGAACAATGTTGTTGTGCTAAATCTTTTGACTTGAAATAGACTGCTTCGACTTCTCATTCATGCAACTCCAATACTCTGAAAAATCTGCATTCAAAATGCATAAAAATCATGTCAATAAAGAAAGAATAAATGCATAAAATGACCTATAAATGTATAAAAACACTTGTAATCATAAGTGAATAACATATATAATCATCAATGAATTTCAGTTTTTAGAGAATTCACCTTGCTATTCATTATACCTGTAATCATAAATGAATAGAACTGATTTGTGAATAAGGCATTGTAATCATCCTGAATGAATAAAATATTGTAATCATGAATGAATAAGGCATTGTAATCATCCTGAATGAATAAAAACATTGTAACCATGAATGAAAACATTCTAATCATGAATGAATAAGGCATTGTAATAAAACTGTATTCATACATGAATAAAACTGTATGAAAAAAACTGTATTCATACATGAATAAAACTGTATTCATACATGAATATCCATTGATGATTAAACTGGTTATTCATTTATGAATACCAAATGATTAAACGACTTAATCACAAATGATTAAACGATTTTACTGCCTATTAATATTCCAACACTTTTAAAGTTCACCTGTTTGGATATTTACTAGTTATCAGCATCATGATTGAAGATTTTTAGAAATTAATGAATATCCAAAAAATAGAATATGAACTTTCTTGACAAAAGCAGACAAAGACAGGGGCTTGGATGAAAAGCAGACAAAGACAGGGGCTTCAATGAAAAACCTTGTTTTTTTTTTTTGGAAACGGCGAGATATCATTAAAAAAGCCACCAGCTATCAAGGAAATAGCAGGGGCAGCAAACATCCAAGATGAACAATTAAAGCGTCAAACACCAAAATACAAAATAAACTACAAAAACAAAAAGCTCAAAAACATTCAAAGGGATCTCGACACCATGAATTCCAGTTGCAAACGCCTTTTTTGCATCTATGATTGAACCATTGGAACGAGCACGCAATAATGTTGTCTGCAAGCCGCGGAGGGGTGATTGACGCCTTTTTGAAAATAAGATCGTTTCTCGCCTTCCAAATAAGCCATAAGACACCGTATAGGATGCAATGAAGCAACTTCTTTTTTTTAACACAATTTCCCCAATTAGCCGCGTAATTAAGAAGGTCAGCAACAGACTCAACCTCGGGACATTAAAGACGGCACCATCTAAAAATCCAATAGAAGACCTCTTTGGCAAACTGACACGAAACTAATAAGTGGTCAGAAGACTCCACCTCAACATTGCACATTTGACATAACAAAGGGGAGTTTGAAATGCCACGGGCATGTAAAGCAGCGACCGTCGGAATCCGCCCTAACCGAGCACGCCATATGAAGCAACAAACTTTGAACGGGACAGCTTTGATCCAGTGAAAACCATGCCCCAAATTGGACGTTGTTATGGAGACAATAACGCCTCGCACAGCAGCCACATGAAATGACTTGCTAGGATCGACAGGACAAACCCACGAATCAGGGCGGGAAGAAAGCGAGATTGAATTCACAGCAAGTACAAGATGATTAAGTTGATCAATTTCGCAAGGATCACTAGGGGGTCTCTTCCATCGCCAACAAGTGCCATTTGGGGATAATCTCTCAGAAACAAAACATGATTTCCTCCATTCAAGTTTATAGATATCGGGAAAACGGTATTCAAAAGCAATGGGACCGCACCAAGAGTCTTTCCAAAACAGCACCTTATCTCCAGATTCAACATGGCAGGAAATGAACTTGTCGAGACCAAGACCAAACTCAGAAAAATCCTTCTCAATCTCAGCAATGCGAAGCCAAACACCATTAAACGATTTCTTGAACAACTTGGACAGAGGTTTTCTGTGGAGAGCGTGGAGCTGCGTGATAGTGTCACCCCAAGAAGAACAATTACTCACTTTGAGCCTCCAAATCCATTTGACAAGGAGACTAAGATTCATTGCTCGGAGAGAACCAATACCAAGCCCCCCATGTCTTTTGATGCAATAACCGAATTCCAAGCAACCCAATTAATTACCCGCTTGCCATCCCCGCCCCCCATAAGAAATTGCGCCTATATTTTTCCAATTGATCAATGACACCCTTTGGAGCTTTGAATAGGGAAAAATAGTAAATGGGAAGACTAGATAACACGGATTTAATCAACGTGACCCGCCCCCCAAAAGAGAGAGTTTTCGCTTTCCAACTTGAGAGTTTAGAATGAAATTTGTCAATGATAGGCTTCCAACTCTTTTTAAGAGACATGTTCGCCCCAACCGGAACACCGAGATAAGTAAATGGGAAAGAAGCAAGATCACACCCCAGGATTCGAGTGGTGGTCATCATTTCAGAGTTCGATAGTGTAACACCAAAGACTTTGGATTTATGGAAATTTACTTTGAGACCAGAAGCCATATGAAAGCATTTCAGAATTCTGGTTAAGTTATTGAGATTGCTCCTGGACCAATCGCCCACAAAGATAACATCATCTGCATATAGTAAATGAGAAATACGTGGTTTGTCTCTAGAGACGGAGACACCATGGAAAATATTTAGTTCACCCGCGGATTTCATAACCGAGTTTAGACCCTCCATTGCTAGAATAAATAAAAATGGGGCTAGTGGATCACCCTGCCGAACACCTTTACTAACCGAGAATTCTTTTGAGGGCGAGCCATTGATCAGAACAGAAGCGCGAGAGGAGGAGAGGCAACCACGGATCCAACATCGCCAACGAACCCCAAATCCCATTTGTTGCATGATGGAGTCGAGGTATCCCCAATTGACCGAGTCGAAGGCCTTATCGAAGTCAACTTTGAGGAGAAACATCTTCTGTTTCGTTTTCTTTGCCCAAGTGTACAGCTCGTTGATTATTAACGGACCATCGAGGATGTTGCGGTTCTCAATGTATGCCGACTGCTCCACACCAATAATCTTACCAATAACTTTCTTAATTCGAGTGCTAAGGATTTTCGTGATAATTTTGTAGATGGATCCGATCAAGCTGATAGGGCGGTAGTCACTGAGTATCGTGGGGTCTTTCACCTTAGGGAGAAGAGTGATAAATGAGGAGTTGCAGCCTCTTGCGATATAACCCGTTTTCTCAAAGTATTTCACCAAGTCTAATACATCTGGACAGATAAGGTCCCAAAATGTTTTAAAAAAATTGAAAGTAAAACCGTCCGGCCCGGGGGCTTTCTCGTTTCCGCAGTCCCAAACAGCACATTTAATTTCATCAAGGGAGAAGGGAGCCTCAAGAATGAGACTGTCCTCCAAAGAGAGTTTGTTAAGATTAGAGCAAAGAAGTTGCGGTCTAGAAGGCCAAGGTTCACGATATTTGTCTTTAAAGAAGTTAAAGGCTTCAAGTTTCAAAGCCTCCGCCCCAGTAATCCATGAACCATTTATCATAAAACCATGAATCGCGTTTTTTCTAACATTGTTGTTGATTATGCCGTGAAAAAACCTCGAGTTTTCGTCCCCATCAACCAACCATTTAACACGTGATTTTTGCTTTAAGTCTAACTTTTTCATATTTTCGAGCTCAAGAATTTTATTTCTTTTATCTTTCCAAATATTTCCTTCGACTTCAGATAAGCCACGCAACTCAGCGAGATCATCAAGATCTCGAATACAATTTTTTGCATCTATCAAATCATGATTCTCTTGCTCGTGTGTCATCCTTCGCCATCGCTTTAATGCTTCCTTTACAGATTTGAGTTTATTGCCAAAGATAATATCAGGGGTACAACCACAAACACGCTCCATCCACGCCTTGGCAACCACGACCTCAATACCAGGGGATAATAGCCACGAGTTAAAGAAACGAAAAGGGGGGGGACCATGATCAATTTTTTCCGAGCAAAGGATGATCGGAGAATGATCAGACAGGTGGCGATTCAGGGCAGTAACGGAGGAGGCTGGAAAAAAATTCATAAATTTGTGGCATACTAAAAACCTGTCAAGCTTGCTTAGTTTGGCGCCATTATCCCAAGCATGTGTATATCTCCTGCCTCCCATATTGTGTTCAAGTAGACCTGCTTCACCAATGAACTTATTGAAAGCCGCAGCCGAGTAAGGGCAGAAAAGCGAGTTCATCCGTTCACTGGCCCGTCTAACACAGTTAAAATCACCAAAAAAGATCCAGACACCACTTCTGCTACATTTCAGGGTAAGTAAATCCAATAACATTAAAGTTGATAGTCGTGAGGACTTTGATCAAACAGGTTGCATTCATGATTAATAACTCCACCTTAATATGAAGACCATTGAACAAATTCCTATTTCGATGCAAAATCCAACGCAAAGACAATTCAATGAAAAAAAATGAAATTTCCTTTGTTACCGAATTTGAAGATTGAATGCTCAAAAATGCAAAACCTCAGCCGAATGTTACTGCAGTCTTCTTGGTTGATAGTCCTTTGAAAACTTGGACCCAAAAATGTCAAGACTTTCATTCCTCAAAAAAGGTTTAGTTGAAACGAACTAGCGACTAAAAAAAGACGTCAATTGACGTAAATCAACAATCAATTTAAAAACTTGTAAAAATACCTATCAGCAATCAAGTCATTTGTTTCATAAGCGACTAAAAAAATCCTAATATATTAAAGAATCCCTAAAACAAAAATCCTAATATATTAAAGAATCCCTAAAACAAAAAATCACGGGAGACCAAAAATTAGGTCAATTAATGTGCATCATGCCAATTCTCAAAGGTGTTTATTCAAGTGCCGATATATTAATATAATATTTCTATATTAATATATTATCGTATATGAATTCTTGTGATTAATGTTATGGTTTGGAGCAAAAAACAACCGACCTCGACAAAGATTCTATGTGTACAACATATATTAATATCTTATCATTCATGAATTCTTGTGATCAATTGCAGCGATCCAGATAAAGGAAATGAGGACTGAAGTACGAAAGGAAGAAAATGGGATATCTCATCACCGTTGTTGCGAACAAGGTAATTCACATGTTTCTGGAATTTGTTTTCCTCTTTCACATGTCTCTGGAACTTGTTTTCCTCTTTCACGCAACCAAGACGATGGAGATGAGAAGAGGACAGGTATCTATGGTGTGACCGGTACTTGTGGTGGGTCAAGAAGATGGACTCGTGAGAATGCCCTAATAAAGAGAGAGCGTGAGAGAGAAGAAAGGTTAGAGAAAAAATAGGAGTTGATAAAAATAGGTTAATATTTTCTTACCCAAATACCCTTTTGTTATATTTAATTTAAGTTATTTGAATCTAAATATATTAATAACTAGAATTTTTACAATTAATCATAACCCTAGATCTAAACAAATAAATGGCTGAGATCGGGTCTCCAGTTCTCTACATTTTTTGAGTTCTCCATTGAACCTACCTATATATATATATATATATATATATATATATATATATATATATATATATATATATATATATATATATATATATATATATATATATATATATATATATATATATATATATATATATATATATATATATATATATATATATATATATAGGGTTAGGTTCTTTTAAGAACTCAAATATTCATGAGATCTTGAGAACTCAATATCATCCATTAGATCCTTATCCAAATCAAAAAGGGCTTGATCGTCATTTTATAAATCTAATTTAATTTTGATTTTTTTTATTTTTGGCAACAGAATATCAATTCCTAAAAAGAAGCATAATCAATTTCAAATTTCAAATTTAAAAAACTTTATGATTTTCTTTTTTTTTAATATGAGAATTTTTGAAATTTGAAAAAAACATAAAAATTCTAAATTAAAAAACTATATATTTTTTAAATTTAAAAAACATATTAGTGTGTTTGCATGTGTATATATGCATACTCGCAGATGCATATGTGCATACTCGCAGATGCATATATGCATATTTTCTCAATTCATATATATGTATTCGTATTTTTAAATGTAAAAAATGAATGACGCATTTTATTATAAACAATAATATACAACTATTTTTAACGATCCATACATAAATTTTAAAAAGTACAACGAAAAATAATGAAGGTTACATACAAAAAATATATAAAATACAACGAAAATTCATGATGTCTTCATTCCTCAAATTTTCAATTTACATTTCTTCAATTTGCTCGATAACTTCTCCAAAATCTGCAATAACATTAATAAAAATTAATATACATGTATATTCAAAATCATTAAAATAAATACATACATGCATATATGCATATGAACAAATGCACATCTATTTTATCATATATAGGCATATATGCATATGTGCATATACAATTTGCTCTATATATTTTTAAACTTGCAAGAACATTAATAAAAATACATATTAAAAATATGAAAAAAGATACTTACATGCATATACACATATGCACATGGGCATATATATGTATGCATATATGCAAATATGCACACACTTATGCACATATGTACCTTTTCAAAAATGAAAATATGCACACTTATACACACATGCACATATGCACATACATATATGAACATATCCACATACTTATATGCACATATGCACATACATGTATGCATATATGCACATACGTACATGCACATATGCACATACGCACAAACATGAATATAAAAAATTATCATACATGCACATACGTACACACATACGTATATGAACATGTACATACGCACATACGTATATGAACATATGCACATACGTATATGCACATATGCACATACGTGTATGCACATATGCACATACGTGTATGCATAAATGCACATACGTATATACACATATGCATTAATACAAATGAAGCTCAAGTTAAGTTTTGCAAAAGACACTCCAAACAATATATCCTTAAAACCACGTACCAAACTTCACCCATCAATTCAAGCTTATAAAAATTGACCGTTAGAATATGTATTAAGAAATCAGATACAATACATATGTCAAAGATAACAGATACCCTTAGGAAGAAACCACAAAATCAGAAAAAATCCCTTTCATATTTTGAAGCTATCATACCACCTACACAACAAAATAAAATAAATTCTTAGAATTTTGTATTCATTTCTAAGATCCAAATTTGTCCAAATAGGCAATGTATTTTAATCATGTTAGTCTCAGTGAATTGAATAGCATAGTTGAGTTGACTAACCCATTGAGTGCCCAAATACATGAGCCTTCTTCCAACCCAAATGATCCATTACTGCAATCACATCTTTAGCCATGATACTTGAAGCTTACGGATGATGGAAGAATCCTAATTAGAAAAATTGAGTTGGTTCAATGGCGTAATCAAAAAGTATATTCATAAATATCAAGTCATTATGCATCAGACATACATTCATTGAAGCATAGTTCATCTGACATACATTGAAGCGTAGGGAACGTGATGAACAAAATCAAAATAAAAAATGAGTTCAATGGCAATTTAGAAAGTAAAACCAAAATGACAAAAATTAACTAACCGAAACATACCAATAATGTGGTTTTTTCTTAAAAGACTGATAATGTGGAGGAGATTGCAATTGAGATCTCTCAGTGGCCAAAAGCATCAGGGACATACAAGAGGATTACTGTGATCACTCAAGGTGCTGATCTAGTTGTAGTTGCTCAATATGGATAAGTTTCAAAATATCCAGTCATCTTTTTTCCAAAGGAGAAACACGTTGACATCGATGGAGCAGGTTTGTTTTGTGAAAACTGAACATGGTATGAGTATAAAATAATAATAGATTGTTCTAAATTGGTTTTGAATTTGTGTTTAGGTGATGCATTTGTAGGTGGATTTTTGTCCCAATTGGTTAAAGAGAAGCCAATTGAGGAATATGTGAGGGTCGGGTGCTATGCGTCCAATGTGATCATTCAAACTGAATACAGAAACAAAATTAGGGTTTATCGTGAAAGAAAAAAAAATAGGGTGACGATGGGATACCCACTGTAACCGAATCAGAATGGGATACCGACTTTGAAATGGATTAAATCGGAAGCCTCAATCAGACCTGTTTGAATCAAAGGAACACGACATTAAACCTGCAAATCGACTAATTGGAAGAAAGATCTTGAACTCGAAACTGCAAATTGATTAATCAGATGAAGATGCTTCAATCGTCGTTTATGAGAGACGAACCTGCTAAGCGCTAACCGAACCTGCAATCTTGAATAGAGGATCCTGGAATCACGAACACAAACCTTCAATCACGAACTGAATACAGATCGATGAATCATCGAACGGTGACGATGACGATGCGTGGTCGGACGGTGACGATGTGGGGCTGAATACAGATCGATGAATCAAATAAGCAGACAATCGCGTATTGATCATCCTGAACCAACCTTGCGGTATTCTAATGAAGGTGTGACGGTGCGATTCCAACCTTGGAGGAAAAGAATCTGCAGGTGAGGATGCGTGAGAGAGAAAGAGAGGAAGAATAATATGCGTGAGATATATATATATATATATATATATATATATATATATATATATATATATATATATATATATATATATATATATATATATATATATATATATATATATATATATATATGGTTTGAATTTTGACGTCAATTTAGGTGTTTCCTATTTAGTTAAGATCTGATTTGTTTTTTATGCCCAAACTATCCTTCGCATCTTATTCAAAAAGTCAAGTATACCATTAGATTTAATACTAATTACGAAACTACCATTATCAATCCTAGCCTTTCAATTTTTTGATCTTGTGGTCAAGATTGAGTTCTCAAGATCTCATGGTTTTTTGAGTTCTCACAATAACCTAACTCTATATATATATATATATATATATATATATATATATATATATATATATATATATATATATATATATATATATATATATATATATATATATATATATATATATATATATATATATATATAATAAAAGAGATCGTTTTCCTCCAACCATATTATTTGAAACTTACATAATTTTTGAAATATTTTTTAATAATGAGTACTAAATGGTCTATTTATGTGAGATACGTGTAAATAAAATGAAACATCTACCTACACATTAGTCTTCTATAACTTTTGATCGATATATGTGGTTTCAAAAAAAAGTTTAGAATACGAGTAACACTTAGAATTTCAAACTCAACCCTTATACTTATATTTATAATCACAATAATATAATAGATAAGAGCTTCTAAAACAAGAAACTAAAATCATCGTATTTCACAAATGTCTTATTAAACTAAATAAATTAATAACATATATATTAGAGTTTAAACAATTTTGATGTTCATGTTTTAACGGGAATAATCATGTTCCATTCCGGAAGGAGATAAATACGAGCCATGCCTACCTTTTGAAGAAGAAGAAAAATATTTTGTTTATACATGACTAACTTTAATTCAAATATTTAATTATATTCAATTAACATAACATTGATTAGAAGTTAGAAAGTTTTGATGCTAAAGTGAACTTTTAATGTAATTAACCGAATATTATTAAATATGTTGTTTAGTACCATTAATCAATTTTAACTAATTAAATTGATTAAACCAGTGATTTTTTCATCAAAAAATATTAGAACATCATTTTATAAGCTATTTCATACTAAATATATGTACCAGAATAAATGTTATTTTAGTTAGGTTCAATGCAAATTACATATTTTAAATAAAAAACTATAAAATATTGTAAATATACAAAAGGTTTCTTAAGCTTTCATTTTAGTAATAGTCGAGATGTGAAACTTTTAGTTAAATAATAATTTTATCAAATGGTATATAATTACGTCTATATAAAAAAAATATAAATAATGGTTAACAATTATATTGATAGCTAACATTCAACAACTAGATTACAAAAACTTACAAAATATATGATATTTTTATCTTTTTATTTTTGTACTTTATCAAATTAGGTTTCAATAAGTCAGTTCAATATTTAAAATGAAAAAATAACATAATTTATTCATGCGCAACATGCGGGTACTCGCCTAGTAAAATAATAAATGTTGGGAAGATGTAAAGTTAATATCTAACGTTATGTCATCATCCTTTAATAAATCTTCAAAATCGTCTACTATAAGTTTCCATGACTTTCGGTTCCAATCTTGGATACACATCAACGCCTCCACAATCATTGTTGTCAAACGTGTTCGATGTTCATCTAAAACTTGACCGCAAATGCTAAACGCGGATTCGGACGCCACTGTTGACACTTGAGTGGACAAAATATCTAGCAACAACCAATTTTAAAATTAAAAGTGAATTAGTATATAACTTAGCGTATAGTCGTATAAGATACTAAAAATAGTTATACAAATTACCTTTTACCATACGAGCAACGATAGGAAAACGAGATGTGTTGTAAGAACCCGCGAAAAAGTCAAAAAGGGTAAAACCGTCTTTTGTCACGTTGTACGACTATTACGTGTAATAATATGTATTAATATAATGAGGAATAAAAGTTTACGTGTAATAATATGTATATGATGGATTCAATCGATTTCAATAGCTTAAAACTTGTTATTAGTCAAGGGTTTTGGTCCTAGAACAAACCCCATACGATTAAGAACTGAAATAAGGACTTAATGGGTGAAAACTGCGTGCTACAGTGCACAAATCGCGACTGATCAGGCCACTGCCCTGGCGCCAGGCACAGTGCGCCCAGGACCAGGGCGGGGTGCGCCCAGGCGCAGTGCGCCTTCAAACAGGGACCAAAATTGTTAGAAATTTCAAAAATTCCAAACGCTAGAAACCATAGCTAGACATGTCCGATTGACCTGAAATTTTAGCCATAACCCTAAAATGGTATAAGAACATGTCGGGAATGGTCAAATCTGTAATCCGACCTTGCGGAAAAGTCACTGTAGCGGCAGTGGCGAAAAACAATATTCATGTCAAAACTAAATTTTGGAATTTGAGCTAGACTTGTCCAATGAACTCCAAATTTGAAACACAAGTCTAATATGGTCTAAGATTTCATGGAAAAGAGTCGGAACTGAAATACGACCCCTCGATGGGGTACTGTAGCAATATACGCGTATTTCGGAGAAAAACCGTAAAACGAGTTTATTAATGGTTATACCTTTGTTATAACCTGGAGTTGTGTCATATGAGACTTTAGCATTATAGAGTTAATTGTATTGAGTATTTATATATACTACTTGTATAGGTGGTGCTTCAAACGTTGTTGAGCACGGGAAAGGAAAAGGCGTACGCGAAGCCTAGTGAACTGAACCGTAGTAGAATCAAGGTGAGTTTTATGAGGATTTCTATAGTACATAGCAAAAATGTTATTTTCAAAAAAGTATGATTTCCAATGTTTATAAATACTAAAGTTTGGAAAATAGTTTTGAATGAAGCTCTATATAAGGGCTTAGTGTTTTAAACAGATTGTTTTAAAGTATGGTTTGCAAGGTATTTTGAAAGAAGCTCCTTATGGGAACTAAGATGTCGAAAGCAGTTTTTGAAAGTATTTTTAGTAAAGAGTCATAAAATGTTTGAGTAAGAGTTGTTTACAAATTGTGTCCCATTTTGACCAATTTGAGATGAAATGAAGTAAGAATTAAAGAAAGAAAGAAGTATGAGCCAGTTGTCCGGACTAGGATCACCCACATAATCGGGGGATCAGAAGACACTACTGGGATGGTACCTCCCGTCGCGAAGTAGTTGTATAGCTTAGTATACCCTTGTGCTTGAATTCGTTCGAAGTCACAAAGGGGAGACAGAATAAGCATAACCGAGTGGGTGGATCTGTTCTGTCCCGCGAGGGGAGCTAGTTGAATGAATTAATTAACTTAATTCATAAGTTTCAGTTGGTCACGAGAAAATGAGAAAGAAAGCAGTTTTATGAAAGAAAGTCTTTTTAAAGTTTGAAAGTAAAGAAGAAAAGTTATTTTGAGATTTATGAAATAAATCAGTTTTGAGCAGTGTACTTTTGATATTTCAAGTTTTGAATAGAAAAGTTTTGGGTCTAAACCCATATTACTCACGAGACTTTATGTCTCACGTATACTATGTTTTTTTTTTTGAAATGTTATGTACTTAGGTGAAGGGAGCGAAGGTTGCAGTTGGGACCGTTTTGTACACTGTAAGTTTAAATTATGGTTATCTGTATTGAGTCTGTAATACCCCACGAGTTTGAATTTGTAAAAATAAAGCAAAAATTTAAGTGGCTATTTTATAGTCACAAGTTGTAAAATATGTTTGAAAACTGTATTTGTATTTTAAATATGGTTTGAGAAAAGGGGTGTTACAGTTTTGGTATCAGAGCCATAGTTTAAGCGAATTAGGTTGGAATACCACCCTAGGCTTAAACTAGCAAGAGTAGTAGTAAGTTGCATTAGTGTTATAGGAGGCATAGAGTGAGTATGACTGTTATAAAAGTACAGTCAAGATAAGGAGATAACATGCTACCGCTTACGAAATACTATATAGAATTGCGTATTAAACAAACATTTTGTTCATCTATATAGTAATGGAAGGCAGAAGACAAGCTGACAGGGGTGAGGGCAGTCACACTTCCTCAAGAGGAAGTGAACCACATGTTATTCGAAACGATGAGTCTGAGCCAAACCCACCACCACAACCTGTCACTATGGAGGCCATTCAGTTTCTAATCGATAACTTACGAAATGAGTTGAGACAAGATGTGAACAACATAATTGATAACCGAATGGGTGAACCTAATGCCCAATCATCACAAGAAGTCTCCAAGAAGACGACTGAGGAAGCGGTTAGTGGAGGTAACAAGAGGGAAGAAAAGGGCTGCTCCTTTAAGTCCTTTATGGCTTGCAAACCGCCCGAATACTATGGCAGTTTTGAGCCGAAGGTAACGATGCGATGGGTCTGAGAGATCGAGCAAGTGATGCAAGCAAGTAAATGTGGAGAAAACGATCGAGTCAACTACGCCTCTCGGCAGTTGAAGGATGATGCTTTGGTGTGGTGGAACACCAAATATGAAAGCTTGGGAAAGGATGTGGTATATGGTTGGTCTTGGGCAGAATTTGTTTCGTGTCTCAAAGATAAATTCTGTCCCACGCGAGATTTGGAGAAAATGAATGAAGATTTCCTAACAATAAAGAAAGGAGATATGACGGTGGACGAGTATACGAAGAAGTTTTGCGACATGCTGCCTTTTGTGGGGGAATCTTACCCTAGTGAGCGGTCCCGAATCAACCGCTATGTCCGGGGTTTGCCATGGAACTATGAGCTAGAAGTAAAGAAAGCCGAAACGCTAGATGGGGCGATCAATGCTGCCCGAACTGTGGAAGATGTTGGGAAAAGAAGGAAGGAAGAAGGACCTGGGTTTAGTGACAAAAGGAAGACAGTTAGTAGTATCAGTGGAAACATATAGAAGAAAGGGAAGATGAGTTCAAGTCAGAGCCGACAGGTAAGTGTGAAGAAGTGCGAAAAATGTGGGAAAGAACACGGTGGCGAGTGCCGAGCGGGATCAAATGCCTGCTTTAATTGTGGCGGATTCGGTCACAAAGCGAAAGATTGCAAAGCCAAGAAAGCCAGCGAAGTGGAGTGCTTTTCATGCCATCAGATGGGGCACTATAGTTTCAACTGCCCAAACAAGGGAGGAGAAACTGTGGTGTCAACAGCCCAGAAGAAGACCGAACCCAGAAGGTGAAGACTCGAGCTTTTCAGATCACCAGGGAGGAAGCGAAGGAGACTCACGATGTGGTCTCAGGTATACTACTAATCAACTCGACACCTGCATATGTCTTGTTTGATTCCGGGTCTACATATTCATTTGTGTCCCATGGGTTTGGAGCCAGATTAAAAGTCCCATTAGAATTGTTAGATCTAGTTTTTGAGGTAGAAGTGGCGGACGGGAAATTTGTGGAAGTTCAACATATGTACCGAGATTGCGAACTTGATATCAATGGCAAGAAGTTCCGACTTAATCTCCTTCCTATTGGAATTAAGTCCTTTGATGTAATAATTGGAATGGATTGGCTGGGTGCAAATGATGCGAAGATAGCTTGTGGACAGAAGAGGGTGTCTGTTAAAACCCTTGGGGCAAAGGTGTACGTTTATGGGGAAAGAAGAATGCACGTGCCAAGTATCATCAGTGTAGCTAAGGCTCGAAGATGTATCAGGAAAGGATGTGTATCTTTCCTGGCCTATGTGATGACTGAAGACAAAGTGAAACAGACATACAAAGATATAGAAGTGGTAAGAGAATTCCCAGAAGTGTTCCCAGATGAATTACCAGGCTTGCCACCAGAAAGGCAGGTTGAATTCAGAATAGATCTTGTTCCAGGAGCTTCCCCAATAGCACGAGCACCGTACCGGCTAGCACCAACAGAGATGAGGGAATTAATGTCCCTGTTACAGGAGTTACTAGATAAAGGCTTCATCAGGCCTAGTTCTTCTCCATGGGGTGTTCCAGTTCTGTTTGTGAAGAAAAAGGATGGATCAATGCGGATGTGCATTGATTATAGAGAATTGAACAAGATTACCATAAAGAACCGTTACCCACTGCCCAGAATAGACGATTTGTTCGACCAGTTGCAAGGAGCAGATTATTTCTCAAAAATTGATCTGAGATCTGGGTATCATCAAGTCAGAGTAAAAGAAAGTGATGTAGAGAAGACGGCGTTTCGTACACGATACGGGCATTACGAGTTCCTAGTAATGCCATTTGGTCTGACAAATGCACCAGCGATCTTTATGGACTTAATGAATCGGGTCTGTAAACCATTTCTAGACCGGTTTGTGATAGTGTTCATAGATGACATTTTGATCTACTCAAAGAAAAAAGAAGAGCATGCGAGTCATCTGCAGTTAGTACTTGAGACTTTGAAGAGAGAGCAGCTTTATGCAAAGTTCTCCAAGTGCGAGTTTTGGATGAGAGAAGTGCAGTTCCTTGGACATGTTGTTTCTATCCAAGGTATAAAAGTTGATCCAGCGAAAGTTGAAGCAGTGATGAAATGGGAGCCACCTAAGACGCCAACAGAAGTTAGAAGTTTTCTCGGTCTGGCCGGGTACTACAGGAGATTTATTCAAGATTTCTCCCGTATAGCAGTGCCACTTACACGACTAACCCGGAAGGAAGAGAAATTCAGATGGCAGGAAGAACAAGAAAGAGCTTTCGCTACCTTAAAAGAGAAGTTGTGTAACGCGCCTGTCCTTACATTGCCAGATGGGACAGAAGACTTTGAAGTGTACAGCGATGCCTCGCATCGGGGGCTTGGTTGTGTGTTGATGCAGAGAGGGAAGGTTATAGCATACGCTTCCAGACAGTTGAAAGATCCAGAGAAAAAGTACACAACTCATGATTTAGAGCTTGCAGCGATCGTGTTTGCCTTGAAGATTTGGAGACATTACCTGTATGGCACAAAGTGCAAGCTGTTCACTGATCACAAGAGTTTACAGTATGTGTTCACTCAAAAAGAGTTAAACATGAGACAGAGCAGATGGCTAGAGCTGATCAGTGACTATGATTGCGAAATTGTGTACCATCCGGGTAAAGCAAATGTAGTAGCGGATGCACTGAGTAGAAAAGTTCCTGAGAAAAGAATCAAGACAAGATCAATGCGAATAGAACTGGTGTCCAGCATTATAGAACGGATTAAAACAGCCCAGCAAAAAGTTGAAGAAAGTGGAGATTTAAAAGATGAAAAGTTAGGAAAAGACACTCAGTTTGAAACTAATAGTCAAGGCTTGAAGACCTTCAGAAACCGTATATGGGTACCAAAGACAGGAGGATTGAGAAAGCTAATTCTAGAAGAGTCGCATAAGTCAAAGTATTCCATACATCCAGGGAGTACCAAGACTTATCAAGATCTGAAAAGACAGTATTGGTGGCCTGGAATGAAGAAAAGAATTGCCAAGTTCATCTCCAAGTGTGTCATTTGTGCACAAGTTAGGGCGGAACATCAGGTCCCGCATGGGGATGCTCAGTCATTGCACATTCCAGCCGGAAAGTGGGAAGATGTAACCATGGACCTGATTGTCGGGTTACCGAGAACAAGAAGAGGGCATGATAATATATGGGTCATAGTAGACCGGTTGATCAAGAGTGCACTATTTCTAGCCATAAAAGAAACTACTCAATTGGAGCAGTTAGCCCAGTTGTATATAGATGAAGTATTTAGAAGATATGGTGCACCGTTGTCTATCGTGTCAGACAGAGACCCCAGATTTACCTCTAACTTCTGGAGAGCCTTACAAGATAAAATGGAGACAAGGATTCAGTTAAGTACATCGTACCATCCACAAACAGATGGTCAAAGTGAACGAACGATCCAGACATTAGAAGACATGCTTCGGTCATGTGTGTTGGATTTTGGAGGAAGTTGGGACGAACATCTGCCATTAGTGGAGTTTGCATACAACAATAGCTACCATTCTAGCATTAAAATGCCTCCTTTTGAGGCATTGTATGGTAGAAAGTGTAGAACGCCTTTATGCTGGTCAGAGGCGAGTGAGACTAAGCTTACAGGGCCAGAGATTGTTAGAGTAACTAATGAGAAGATTGGAGTAATTCAAGCCAACATAAAAGCCGCACAATATCGACAGAGGAGTTACTCAAATCTGAAGAAGAGACCGTATGACTTGCAAGAAGGAGATTTGGTGATGATTAAAGTGTCGTCATGGAAAGGAGTGGTTAGATTTGGCAAGAGAGGAAAGCTGAGTCCAAGGTACATTGGACCTTTTAAAATTCTGAAGAGAGTTGGGTTACAGGCATTCAAGCTGGAGTTACCACCCGAACTTAGTGGAATACATGATACTTTTCATGTATGCTACTTGAAAAAGTACTTTGGTAAAGAAGAGCTAGTAATACCGTATACGGATTTGAGAGTGGAGACTCCCAGCAAAATGATTGAAGAACCTGAAGTGATTCTAGAGATGCAGACCAAAAAGCTAAGGAATAGAGAGATTGACCTTGTACTAGTCAAGTGGAAGCATCCCTTAGGGTCAAACTTGACTTGGGAGACGTTAGAAGAAATGAAGCGAAGATATCCGAATTTCACGGATTACGAAAAGATTCCGAGGACGGAATCCGCTTAAGGAGGGGTGACTGTAAGAACCCGCGAAAAAGTCAAAAAGGGTAAAACCGTCTTTTGTCACGTTGTACGACTATTACGTGTAATAATATGTATTAATATAATGAGGAATAAAAGTTTATGAGAAATTTGAAGTTTTGCCGCATGAATAGTACAATTTGACCAAAAAGGGCAAAATGGTCATTTGACATGGAAATGACCAAAATGTCAAGAAAATTTCAAGTTAGTAGTTAATGGAACTTGGTTAGTAAATGTATGAACTTTTGGACCACTTTTGAAAGAAAGTTGAGAAGAAAGGGACCAAAAGTGTAATTACCTATTAAAACTTAATTATAAAATAGAGAGTTACACTCTCATTCTCCAGAAGCTTGAAGAACATTTCAGAAGTCACGGGAGAGAGCTAGAGAGAGCAAGAGGGAAGAAGAAGAGATCAAGGGAATTGCCAAGAACCAAGGGAATCAAGGGTTGGAATTAGTGATTCCAAGGTAAGGTTTCTTTAGTTCTAACCTAGTTTTTGGGTATATGCTTGAATTTGGTCTTTGGATGGAATTGAAACTGCAATTGTAGTTATAAATCATGTGGGTTAAGTAGCTAATGCTTCCAATAAGTCATTAGTTGAGAACTTAACCCAAAAACATGGAAGTAGATTGCTATAATTGAGAATTTTCAAGTTTGGTCAAGAACTTCAATTCTTGTATATGATGGATTCAATCGATTTCAATAGCTTAAAACTTGTTATTAGTCAAGGGTTTTGGTCCTAGAACAAACCCCATACGATTAAGAACTGAAATAAGGACTTAATGGGTGAAAACTGCGTGCTACAGTGCACAAATCGCGACTGATCAGGCCACTGCCCAGGCGCCAGGCGCAGTGCGCCCAGGACCAGGGCGGGGTGCGCCCAGGCGCAGTGCGCCTTCAGACAGGGACCAAAATTGTTAGAAATTTCAAAAATTCCAAACGCTAGAAACCATAGCTAGACATGTCCGATTGACCTGAAATTTTAGCCATAACCCTAAAATGGTATAAGAACATGTCGGGAATGGTCAAATCCGTAATCCGACCTTGCGGAAAAGTCACTGTAGCGGCAGTGGCGAAAAACACTATTCATGTCAAAACTAAATTTTTGAATTTGAGCTAGACTTGTCCAATGAACTCCAAATTTGAAACACAAGTCTAATATGGTCTAAGATTTCATGGAAAAGAGTCGGAACTGAAATACGACCCCTCGATGGGGTACTGTAGCAATATACGCGTATTTCGGAGAAAAACCGTAAAACGAGTTTATTAATGGTTATACCTTTGTTATAACCTGGAGTTGTGTCATATGAGACTTTAGCATTATAGAGTTAATTGTATTGAGTATTTATATATACTACTTGTATAGGTGGTGCTTCAAACGTTGTTGAGCACGGGAAAGGAAAAGGCGTACGCGAAGCCTAGTGAACTGAACCGTAGTAGAATCAAGGTGAGTTTTATGAGGATTTCTATAGTACATAGCAAAAATGTTATTTTCAGAAAAATATGATTTCCAATGTTTATAAATACTAAAGTTTGGAAAATAGTTTTGAATGAAGCTCTATATAAGGGCTTAGTGTTTTAAACAGATTGTTTTAAAGTATGGTTTGCAAGGTATTTTGAAAGAAGCTCCTTATGGGAACTAAGATGTCGAAAGCAGTTTTTGAAAGTATTTTTAGTAAAGAGTCATAAAATGTTTGAGTAAGAGTTGTTTACAAATTGTGTCCCATTTTGACCAATTTGAGATGAAATGAAGTAAGAATTAAAGAAAGAAAGAAGTATGAGCCAGTTGTCCGGACTAGGATCACCCACATAATCGGGGGATCAAAAGACACTACTGGGATGGTACCTCCCGTCGCGAAGTAGTTGTATAGCTTAGTATACCCTTGTGCTTGAATTCGTTCCAAGTCACAAAGGGGAGACAGAATGAGCATAACCGAGTGGGCGGATCTGTTCTGTCCCGCGAGGGGAGCTAGTTGAATGAATTAATTAACTTAATTCATAAGTTTCAGTTGGTCACGAGAAAATGAGAAAGAAAGCAGTTTTATGAAAGAAAGTCTTTTTAAAGTTTGAACGTAAAGAAGAAAAGTTATTTTGAGATTTATGAAATAAATCAGTTTTGAGCAGTGTACTTTTGATATTTCAAGTTTTGAATAGAAAAGTTTTGGGTCTAAACCCATATTACTCACGAGACTTTATGTCTCACGTATACTATGTTTTTTTTTTTTGAAATGCTATGTACTTAGGTGAAGGGAGCGAAGGTTGCAGTTGGGACCGTTTTGTACACTGTAAGTTTAAATTATGGTTATCTGTATTGAGTCTGTAATACCCCACGAGTTTGAATTTGTAAAAATAAAGAAAAAATTTAAGTGGCTATTTTATAGTCACAAGTTGTAAAATATGTTTGAAAACTGTATTTGTAATTTAAATATGGTTTGAGAAAATGGGTGTTACATGTGTTGTTTTTCCACCAATCTAGTATGTTGAAATCTTTATTAAAATTCACATTACCATCACTCAAATACTTTCTTAACTTGAAATCAGATGTCGCCGCATTGGTTCCCTCAACCAAAAGTATGCAATCTGAAAAAAAGACAGTTTATTTTTTAAGTCTACTGGTTGCATATCGTATTGATCATCGATGATACTAAACAACAAAAAATAAGATGTATATACACCCATTAACCATATTGATTTCTAGATGATAGTAAAAGACGGCACGGGTAGAGTTGGTAGTAACGATAATGACGGCTAGGTGGTAGTGGTGGTGGTGAAGGGGGCAGAAGCGGTGGCGGTGGCGGTGGCAATAGTGGTCAAGGTCATGGTGTGGCGACGACGAATGAGGTGGTGGTGGTGGAGGTGATGATGGTGATGAAGGTGGCAAAGGTGGTGGTAATGGTGGCGGTGGAGGAGATTGTGGTGGCAAAGCGGAAAAGTATTGATTGTTGTGACTATGGTCATAGTAGTGGTGGTGGTGGTGGTGGTGATGGAAGCGGAGGTGGCGGCGGCGGCGGCGAAGGCGATGGAGATAACAGAGGCGGCAAAGGTGGTGGTGCTGGAAAAAGAAACATTAGATTATGGTTGGAACTTAGAAATGTCTTCCAAAATCAGAATCTACTTTTTTGGCTTTTTGAAAGAGATGCTGCATAAATATTTTATGTCTATAAAAAATAAACATTTTTCTTTAACGTATGTCCGCTTGCAAACATATGAAGTCACACATATATTTTTCTAACAAACGACACCTTAGTGTTGTTATGTGAATTTTCTTATGGTTTAACGTGTTAAAATAGACTGGAATAAGATGATCGGTTGAAATCATGATTAATTTATAAACTGTTAGGTGGTGTTCGTGTGTTAACAATATTGTAAATGAAAATAAGATGGGTCGGTGAAAATTGGATGAAAATATTAATTACAATAAATGGATGGAGATGTTGATGTATTTATAAAATCGTGTTAGATATGTTCCCAATAGGTTCAATTTTATTGGATTTCTTATCAACTTCAAAATAACCTTTTTTTTATATTTTTGAAAAAAAAATAAAATAATAATGTTCTTGAATCTGAAATTGCTTTTGTAATTCGGAATATCTATGCGGAATTAGACTTTTTGAAACTAATGGTCATTTTCATAAAAGTCAATTGTTGGATCATTTCGGTTTATATTATGTTTTTAATGATTATTTTTCTTTTTTATCCCAAAAAATAAACTAGAAAATGTTATTTTATACATCTCAGCCCACACCAGCTTTAGCCCAATACTTCTAAAAGATTCCACAACCTTCAATTAAGCAATAAAGAATAAAAAAAAGAATTACGATGTATCTTCGGTCCATTACCAAATTGATATCAAATATCAATAATCATAAACTCATTCCTTGGGCCCAATCAAGTTAATTCTTCCCTCAATTACAATCTATATTCTATCTCTGATTCTCTATCATGGCTTCTTTGATCCAACTGGAAGATATACTCTCTCGGTCCAACAAAAAATATAGCTCATCAAATAATTCCGAGTTTCCGACGTCGTGCGGAACATAATATAATAATATAAGTGGGTTTTTTATATTTTATATTTTCTTATGTTATTCTAAAATTTTATTTTTAATAAAAATATATTTGCCTTTCAGTTTTTCCCTTTTTTATATATTATTACTATTTTTTTTCAAAATTGAATAGTTTTAATCCATATTAGTGATTTTATTATGTTTTTGGATCGTCATAACATTTTGGATCAAAATATTTTGGATGATACCATATTGAACACTAACATTTTTGACCATATGATTTGAGAATCATAACATTTTTCAAACAAAATAATAACTTTTCTCATAACATTTATTTATTTTAAAATTTTCAATGTTTTTAATACATTTTAAATCATATCATTTGGAGTCGTATCATTTTGTATCATACCGTTTTAGACTATTAATCATTTGAATCATAACAGATTAAGTATCATAAACATGTTAACTCATAATATTTTTTTATCATAAATACTTTAAATTGTTACATTATGGATCATATTTGAATAATTACAAATTAAATATAATAAACATGTGGAATCAAAATATTTTTAGGATCATGTAATTGTAAATATTATCTGTATTATTATGTGAACAACTCTATATATGACTTTTTTCTAAAAATTATTTTTATGGATTTTTATAAAAATAAATATTTTTATTGTTTTTTTTAAATTTTCATAATTAGGTTCATTCTCTAGATAATCAAATTTTAAAATTTTTAATTTTTTGGACTATTTTTACAAATAAAAAAATTATGCCTGACAAACGAATCGGGGATTTCTTAAAATATAACATCACACCCGTTATCAAACATATTTTTGAAATTTTTTATGCAAAAGCACTAAAACAATAACATGAAAAACCGTCCTCGAGTTTTTTTGAAAAAAAAAATGATTAACATTTTTTTTGGATTTTGTAAAAATAAACAGTTTTTAAATAGTTCTTTTTTTCAATGTATCACGATTATATTTATTTTGTAGATAATTAAACTTTAAGATATTTCTTTTCAAAAAAAATACAAAAAGTAAAAATAAAGTTATGACCAAAAAACAAAATAGGAGAAACACTCATCAACCATTAAATTAGTGACAAACGTCAAGAAGGGTCGGGATGAAAGCGGAAGCATGTGGGATGTACTAAATCCTTTTTTTTTCTCTTTTTTTTGCCAAATTTATTCTTTTAACATTTGATAATTTTCGGAAAATATTCAAAATCTCATCGATTAATTACAATACTAAATTATCTTGTGAGATTTTGAGCATAAATAAAACTGAATCTCGATCACTAATTTATTTAATCTCATGGCCAAAATTTGTTCTTGCAGTTCTTAACCGTTTTTGAGATATATATATATATATATATATATATATATATATATATATATATATATATATATATATATATATATATATATATATATATATATATATATATATATACTCAGAGCCGGCCCAAGGCCAAGGCGAGCTGGGCCACGCTTAGGGCAGCAATTGGTAAAAGGCATCAAGTTTTGGGGTTGTACTTTAATACCTATATTTTGGGCCAATGTTTTTGGGTTGTAGACTTAAAGATGAGCAGCAAAAGCAATCTGGTTTTCTAATCTAAAACAAAACAGGCGGCAACAACCTCCAATCGGATTCATGCTTGCTTCTCGTTCTCGATATCCAAAAAGCACAAGCCACACATTTTATTTATTGGTTGAAGATGACGAGGCGTCAAACCTTAACGATCAAAGACTGAGGAGATGAAGTAGAGGTCGTTGTTTGCTGTGCGGAGGATTCCAATGCCTATTGCCAATAAATCTCCACGGTGGATACCATAAACCCACTTCCTTTTCTGATTCATTCTCCATTTTTCCTATTTTGATTTTGTCTTTATCTCCTTTAGAAATTTTGATTTATGAGTTTTAGAGTTATTTCTTTTTCTGATTTATTCCCCATGATTGTAAATATAATTCCTGGCTGTAGAAATGGTTAGTGAGAGTTTTGCATCAACGAGTTTAAGTTGTTATTTTATTTTAATATACTCCAGTCGTTCAAATACAAAAGGATAATAAGCTTTATGATATCTGATTTTCGGAATGAATGAAGCTTTCTAATTTTTGGAGTGAAGCATTGAAGATGTAAGTTCTGATATCTAAATTTTGTTTCTTATTATTCAGTACGTTCCTGATTTCTGAATTGAAGCCTTGAAGGTATGATTTCTATTTTGAAGTTTCCAATTTCTTATTTCTGAACTGAAGGACTAGTTTCTAAATTCTGATTTCTTAATGAAGGACTACTTTCTGAAGTGAAGCTGTAAAGTTAATCTAAGTTTCTTTTCTGATTTTTTATTTAAGTACATTGCTGAAAATCAGTTTTTTGCTTTTATTTTTAGTAAAATCTGAGGTAAGTTGTTTTTTCCGATTTTTGTTTTCTTCAAATATTCTGAATATATGTTATGCTTCTTTTTAAAGCACTTTGCATCTTGTGGATTATGACCTTGGTCTCATAGATAGAAAATTCAGCTTGTATATTTTTGCTTAACTATAATTTGTAGACTACTTTGCATCTTTTAGATTTTTTGAGTTTGCAACTTGTGTAAAATGAAAAAAGATAGAACAAGGTCTTGTTAATTCCATACAAGGGTCCTTAAATAAGTATCTTGTTAGTATTCTTACTTGATGATGAATTAAAAAAATGTTGTTTGAAACTTGAATCAAATTTGGCAGATGGTGAAGATTTTGATATTGATGGAAAAAATTATTTATAGAGTTACAAACTTTGATATGTTGTCGGATGAAGCAGAAAAATGTGAAATAACTTAAAGGGCTATTCAAATTATGGAGTTTGTAAAGAATATGGACATGTTCATTTTGTAAACAAAATATATACATAGAACATTTTCATTTGTAAACATATGTATATTTATTTGTAAACATACGAATATTCAGAAATGAACGTAGTTATTTTCATGTGGTTTTATGGTTCTATCACTACTATTAGGTTCTATATTGATTCGACACACACACACACACACACACACACACACACATATATATATATATATATATATATATATATATATATATATATATATATATATATATATATATATATAATTTGAGGTCATCTCAAACTAATATGGTTCAAGATAAATCATTTATCTTAAATCATATTCATTTGAAGCTCCTAAAACTTTTAACTTATCTATTAATTACTACACCTCAAAATATTTATTTTACTAATGACACTTAAATGATTAACTAAAATGTGATGTTCATTATAATATTATGTTTAAGCTATCATTATTATGGAATTACATATTGAAGTTATAAACTATACTCTCTACTTAACGATAAACATCAAATCAAATAAATCTATTTCTATTCTATACTATAATTGAGGTCATCCAAACTCATGTGGTTAGAGAAAAACTGTTATCTCAAACCGTATTGATTCGAAACCTCTGGCAATGTAGATTTGCAAAGAAAACTGTTATCTTAAACCGTATATAATTCAAATATGGCAATGTAGATTTTTTTCTTGACATAATAGTTATATTATTAGTATTTTTTTTCTCAAAAGTATTCATGTGGCTGAAGAGTTTACCATTCAAATATTGGTTTGCGATATAAATATAAAGAGTTGAAGAAATGAGTTTGTCACATCAATGGTAATTGAAATGTGATTTTTTTTTTCTTTGCATTATAGTGCTTGAAATGAGAAGTAAAATTAAATGACCAATAAAAAGATAACAAAATGATTTTTTGATGATTTCTTCGATGAACTAAATGCATCATTCTTTTGTTCATTTCCATATATTTTCGAAATTGTTTCTACAATCCTTTTATATGATTAAGGAGTGTTTTGATGTGTTTTTGAAAATAAATGTTATAATAGATTTTTCGTTATTTTTATGTTATTAAAAGTTGTAAGTGTTGGTTATATGCCCATTGTCGCAACAAGTTGGTGATATTACTACATATAACATGATTTTTTTGGGTTACACGCAATAGATGATTTAGCTAAAAGAGATCGAAAGTAAACATGAGAGATTAAGTTTATTAATATATCAAAGTAGAGATATATTATTTAGAAACTAAAAGTGGATAAATGACTAAAGTGAAATTATCAATAGTTTGAATTTTAAATGGACCTTATCCAAAGGGGATTAGATAAGGATGATGTGTATTATAAATACCCATCATGGTGGACGATTTTTATCATCCCAAGCTACAAATTCTGTGGCTTTTCCCCTCCCCTCTCTCCCTAGTCGATCATATTTATAAACCCTAAAGAAATATTGCTTATTCTGCAAGCAACGAGCTATTCTATTAAACGAGAGGGTTGAATCATTGTCTTAGGTGCGACTACATTAGATGAGTTCTGGTTTGGGTCATGTTCATCCTAGATAGATACATTAGATCTACTAAAAAAGTAATTCTTGGACTCTACTTTTAGTTTACAATTACAAAAGAAACATGATTTTGTGATTCGTAGTGGAATACGATTGTTTAATCATGTGTTTGTACTGTTTAGAGTTGCTTTGATCCATTGCTTGCTGTTAAAAATCTAATTTTATTGAGATCAATAAAATTGTTTGTCGATAACGTCGCTATCTTTGATGATAGCGCCGCGATATTCTATACAGATTATGATCATTAGGTTTTCGTAGTGTCGTTACTCTCCGGATGTCGTGTCACTATTTACTTGATCTGATTGTAATATGTTGCTTGGTTGGCAACGCTACCATCGTCTTATAGCATCGCTATGGTCGTAACAACTTTATGAAAATCACGTGATAACGAACTATAGCGACGTTATGGATGATTCATCACGTCACTAAACATGAATAGATCGGTTTCTAAAATTGATTTTATAAAAAGGTTTTAAAGAGTAAAAAACATTAATAGAAGTATGAATTGATCAAAATTACTCAATTAAAGTAAATAGTTTAATTTATTTGTTAACACGATACTTTGATTCATTGTACATTAAACTCTTAGATGATGCAATCATAAAAGTCATACAAACATTTTGTGTACAATGTGGTTGAACACCGAGATCTTTTGTGTGTTAGTTTCTAGATCTCAATCAAAATAGTGTGTAGTAGGTTTCAAAATGCACTTTTAAATGTCTAAAAGTATGCATTAAAATTTGTATGCATCTGGTAACATTTTGACTTGACTAGACCTTGGTTGTGATGTATGGTTGGTTGTTTAGATGGTTTGTGTTGCGACCTATGAGTCGTTTTGTTCTCATTAAATGTAATGTAAATTTTCTTTTAATATGTAATTTTAATATATTAGTTGGAAAATTGTATTAGAGTAGTTAATGTAACAAAAGAAGACCGGAGACCATCAAGTCGGTACCATGAATATTGGTATCACATGAAGTTTCACGAGGGCATCAAAAGTTGGCGACGAAGCAAGTAGGAGAGGCTAGCACATCCTTGTGATTGTTTGTACCTATAATTGACCATGTTTTCCTTGTGATGGCTCACAAGAAAAATGCATAGGACTCGAGGAAAATGTTATCCTTAAATATATGCATGATTGAGTTATGTTTATTTTGTTGCATGGTTGCTGAAATAAAATAGAAAACACAAACAAATAAAAATTGTAAAAAGTTAACAAAATTTTTGCTAACTATGATTCAAAATTTTAGAATGGTTTTAAAGTTTAAATTGAACTTTTGCCAAAGAAAAGTTAAAGTGTTTTAACAAGAACAATACATGCAAACTAAGTTAAAGTGTTTTAACTTAATGAAATAAAATCTCATTTTATGAAAATGTAAATCTTATGCTACTCACGTAAAACCACACATTTAACTATTTTCATCCCGACATGGGGAGTGCCATAGCCAAGGCGTCAGATAGGACTCAACCAAAATGATGTGTTTACTCGCGATAACTCATGAATCATGGGTCGGGTGACACGTGGTCTTTCATGGTCGATTTACCATCCAAACCTATGATCCGCGTCATACCCGTCATGGGAGAGGATGAGCATAAAGGGTTTAAACATGTCATTGATTAGACTCAATGAATCTTGAATGATCTAAGAGTTTCATGGAGATTGTAATTGGCAGAGAGTATCGCCTACCTAAATAGTTTCTTGGTGTGATTACGATATACATCTTCATTACCGGAAGCGAAATATGGATCCTAACCTTATTAAAATTATTTTGGGTAATTAATCTTTAAGGATTAATCAAACCAACTAAGCTCTACTTGAGATGTCAACTAAAGAAAGTTTGAATCTTACAAGTTTTTTTTTTTCACTGTGTAGTCTCCTCGATCAAAGTTATCTCAATGACATAAATTATACGCGTTGGTTCTGGAATTTGAGATGAGTACTAAATTTCAAGATAAAACTTTATACAATTGAGGAACGAATTCCTAAGGATTATCCAGCCAGATCCACTAGTGCTGAAATAGACGGTCATATCAGACGATTTGAATAAGGTTGCTCGTCTCATGTTAGATACCATGATTCCCAAGCTTCAAAGAAGATTGAGGGGTCTTGGTGCTTTTGAAATAATTAACTAGCTTAAGGACACGTTCCTAGAGCAGGTTAAACGGAAACAACTTGAAGTCATGAAAGAAATAATGGATACAGGTTGTAGGAGGGACAAAGTGTCAGTACCCATATGTTTAACATAAGAGGGTACCTTGACCAAATGTGGAGGTTAGAATTTCCAGTCAGTCGGGAGTTAGTCACGAACATTTTCCTTAACTCACTGACTAGTTCTTATAATCAGTTCATTTCGATCTTCATTATATGGAACATAAAAGGATCATTCTTAAGATTACATAACATGTTGAGGAAAGTAGAACTTGACATGACTAGGGAATCCGACACCACAGTTCCCAAAGGAGGTGTCAAAAGAAAGGGACGAACCCTACCATGGTAAGGATTTTCTCAAATAAACCTCAATATTGAAATCCTGATGAACTATTTTGTTTCCACTGTAAAGATTGTAAAGAAATGGGACATGGAAGGAACAGTAGTAGTTGCAAGACAAATAGTATGGCGCTTTAGGTATATTTGCAATTCCATAAGTGCTTTTTATGATCATTACTGACATTTTAATGTTCAGGGACTGGAAGAAAGCGGAGAACTAAAGCATGGAGAAATGGATCAAATCATGGACTACAAGCAGCTTGCTTTCATTCATAGGATTAGGAACCAAATTCTATATAGTGTTTTAGTCTATGGTTTTACGTTAAAGATTGTTGATGGGAACATTATTTCATAAGATGGTTTTGACTTGGTTTAAATAAAAGTTATTTTGAAAGTATTTTGGAACAAAGTTACTATCATTACATCTATGAGACCAGTACACAACAATAGTTCAAAGTTCAGGGACTGGAAGAAAGCGGAGAACTAAAGCATGGAGAAATGGATCAAATCATGGACTACAAGCAGCTTGCTTTCATTCATAGGATTAGGAACCAAATTCTATATAGTGTTTTAGTCTATGGTTTTACGATTAAAGATTGTTGATGGGAACATTATTTCATAAGATGGTTTTGACTTGGTTTAAATAAAAGTTATTTTGAAAGTATTTTGGAACAAAGTTACTATCATTACATCTATGAGACCAGTACACAACAATAGTTCAAAATTGATTAGAAAGGATCCAAATGTTTGCATAAGAGGTGTTAGTGAGATTGTCTGCTTTTCATAAACTTAAAAGAAGCTACCAGAACTCCAGGTGGATAGGATTCTGGAAATCATTCGACTAAAATTCTTATGATAACTGCTAGTCTTTTTTATAAAGAAAGATAATTATGCACAACTCACAAATTATTGTGGGCAGAGGTTGAGAATCTGTTGGACCTTGTACATCTAATGTATTTGCACCGTTTAGTTTATCCACTAAACCGTCTAAAATACTTTGTTAAGTTTGAAACCTATATGGTGTTCAATACTCTTAGAACAAAGTATAAAATCAAGTGAGCAGAGGATAAGATTATCAAATCCAAGAGTGGATGGTGAATTTCTTAGTCAAGAATCTTTCGATCATCAAATGAAAAGTGTATCAGAAGTCAAATCCATACACCATTGTTAAAGCATGAGCAATACACAAGATGCTCAAGCTAATAAAATCAGCAAATCAAGATTTTCCTATCCCTAGATTTGTCTGTAATAAATGTAGTTGGCTTTCTTGGGTTAATTAGCACTTGATACAAACAACCCATCATCAAATTATCAAGAGCCAATCTCGTTCTTAATCAAAACCATGAAGATATAAAAAAAATGACAAGAAATGAAGGTGAAACAAAGGATCGAGATGCAATCATTTTGATATCAATTTCGGGTTGCTGGGTCAGTCAATCCATTTCTGATGGCTAATCCGAGAAGGTTCACATGTTTTGAAGCCGCTAAATTGGTGTTTCTTTTCACGATGTAATACTAGACCGACGACACGTATTTCCCTACGTAACTCTCCCCTATAACGTAAATTGGGCGTGATTCGAACAACGAGTCTGAAGCGATGAATTTCTTGATGGCAATTGATAGTTGTTTGGCAAGAATGTTCTAGTCTCTTGGGATTTCTTCTTGTGTTGAAGCGATATCAAAACTTGTTCCATGTTTTTGTGTAGATATGTACATTCCTATTTGAAGCAAACATGGAAAGTGGTTATGTACCCGTTCCTAAATACAAGATCAACGAATTTACGGAACTCAAAACCCTACATTTACCAAAAAGAAGACTTACTCGAAATTCATTCGTGATGAGGACGGAGAAGGGTTTGTAACAAGTCGAATAGATAACTTGGAAATGGTGGCCCTGATGATGACATCGATTACGATAACTCACACTGTATTGAAAACTTGAATTCTAGGGCCTACATCGCCATATTTAATCTAACCGCAACTAATTTACGAATCTCAAGTGTAATCGATTCTTTAAGCCTAACTTCAGCGGGTTCAGTAGCCCTAACAATCGTCTTTATAGTCGATACTTTTGGAGTCGCATTAATCAAACTCATTAGAGGCAAAATCCAACCTCCTAGAATGACACCCGATTTTGGATCAGAAAAAACACTTCTTGACCTACTTAGTTGTGATTCCGATCATATCAAATGCTTTCGTCTGTCACTTTAATTTACAGCTAATTTACAACGAACTTTAAGGTGATCGTTGGCGGGTTGGAGGTGGTTTCCGACGAGTTGGAGGTGGTCGTTAGCGGGTTAGAGGTGGTCGCCACTAACTCCCCTTTTCTGATGTGTGATACGGACAAAGCGAGAAAGAGAAATATTTAAAATAAATTAATGAAAAAATAAAATAAAAAAATATATTAATCAATTTACTCCTCATTTAACAGGAAAAGGTTAAAACTAAAGAAGAAGGAACTAAACTTGTGACCAAATACATAAAAGAGTGACAAATATATAAAAATTATAAAACTAGAACCAATAAACCCACATATACCAAAACTGTAATTTACTCTTACGAAAATGAAAAGGAGTATGGGGCCGCAAATCTGTCACTGGCACGTGCCACTCCATTAAGGTGCACATGCTCCCCAAAAAGCCCCATCACAGGCGGAATAAAATTTCAAATTTAGTATTCCATTGCCACATACATATATATACATACGTCCCAAATGACATTTTGGTCCTCATTTAATACATCTTTATCAAGTTAGGTCCTCATAGTTTATTATATTAATGCAATATATTTTTGTTAATTGGATTTAATTTGTGAAATTATAACTAGTATAAAGGGAATTTTAAAGTTGATTATGAATATTTAATATAACTAACACATCTACTACTCAAACCCTCTAAGAATTTTTAAGTTATATATATATATATATATATATATATATATATATATATATATATATATATATATATATATATATATATATATATATATATGGTTTGATGTATATAAAATTTTAATATTCAAAATTAGGTTTTAAATCACAAAAAGTTGTTTTATAAAGTAAAATGGTTTTGGAATTAGTTTATAATAATATAATATTTTACTCAATAAACCATAGAAAATTTTACAATATATTGGCTAGCTTATTTTAATATATATATATATATATATATATATATATATATATATATATATATATATATATATATATATATATATATATATATATATATATATATATATATATATATATAACCATCACCTGATGGCTGAGTGGTAGCTTTCCCACCTTTCCATAGGAGAGGTCAGGGTTCGACTCTCACCAGCTTCAATTAGGGATGGCCACCAGTACACCCAAAGGGTGGGTTGCCTGGCACATGAGTTTACTGGGTGTTCATGTTGCCCCGAGGTTGGGTCAGTCGGGTCGTCCAAAGGACGGGTCGGGTGGCTTCCTCGGTTATCAAAAAAAAAAAAAAATATATATATATATATATATATAATTTTTAATATTGAACGAACACATATCTTGCTCAATATATTCTTAATCTTGGTACACATTATACTATTATAGATTAATAACATCTTATAACTGATATTAAATTTATCCAAATATATATTGTTTTCATTTGATGTTTAATAAATAGAAGACCAAACACATATCTCTTAACAATTCTAAGACTCGTGCGTGGATGTGATTTTTTGGAAGTTTATTATGACTCTAAGTATCATAATCAAATAATCGCTAGATTAAACTATATGATTTATCTACCAATCATGCTATCGAATTATAAAAAAACTAGAAGTGATAAAAGGATATATTGTTTGATTGTCTTAAACTTGAAACTTTAACGACGATGAAGAAGCATGGGCTACCACTCTTGGTGTATTTGGACCATTGTCCGGATTTTTAACATATACCATTAGTGTTCTTCATTAAAATTTTTCTACAACCTTAATGGACATTCATATTGATGGGGATGACGGTTCATTGAATATATAATACAATCCAAGCTTACAAATGGTGTATTTGGACCAGTTCAACCTTAATGGACAATCATATTGATGGTGATGACGGTTCATTGAATATATAATACAATACAAGCTTACAAATGGTGTATTTGGACCATTGTTCTACCTTAGACCATTCGGAGTGGGTATCACGGAGTGACCGTGATGGACACGGTGACACCCCATCACGGCGTGCACACCGCCCCGGGTGCTCCATGATGGGGGTTACCGTGATGGAAGGTGATGGGGTTCACGGGAGACCACGACCAATCAATTTTTTTTCTTTTTTTAAATTACTTTTATATATATATATATATATATATATATATATATATATATATATATATATATATATATATATATATATATATATATATATATAACTAGCCAATCACACCCAACCATTTTTATTATTATAGAATTATTTTTTATTGGGAAAAGATGATGTGGTGTGATGGGTATTTTTAGGTGGTGTGATGAGAATGTGATGGTGAGGTGGCACTGATGTGGCGCCCATCACATTTGGGCAATGTGATAGGTACTCCCACCAGCCTAAGTGGACATTCATATTGATGATGATGGTTCATAGAATATATAATACATTCCAAGCTTACAAATGGTGTATTTGGACCATTGTTCATATTTTTAACATATACTATTAGTGTTCTTCACTAGAACTTTATTAAAAAAAATCTATTACAACCTTAATAAACATTCATGTTGATGGTAATAACAGTTCATTGAATGTCTAATATCATCAAGGATTACAAAAAATATTTAACCAGAAAATCATAACAAGAATTTTATGTAATTTTTTTTCATCATCGTGGCTTAAATTACCCTAAAAGTCAAATTTTAACAACGTTATTCACCCGAATCTAACCATTTACTTGTAAAAATAATGAAGACTAATCATATATTTATATATAGTTGAGGGACCAAAAAGGTAATTACACGAGTATATAAAAGTAAAAGAAGAGGTGAAGTTTAGAGAGAGATAGCGTTTGATTCTACTGGTACGGTTTTTAAAAGCAGGGCAGCTCTGAAGTCATTTGAAATCGTAGCTGATAAAACGCCGTCGTTTCGAAGGAGTAGATCTTCCGTTAGAACGTTCTCGAAATCGGAACAATGGAGAGGAACACACCGGTGAGGAAACCTCACACTTCGACAGCAGATCTGTTGACCTGGTCGGAAAATCCTTCTGCCGATTCACCGATGACTGGCTCCGCCGCTCGATCCTCCGCCCGTTCTCACCAGGTAAACACAGGAACGTCCAATAACAATGTTTTTTCTATTTCAATTTTTTATGATATTTGTTTTGAAGTTTAATTTGTTTGATGGAATGAATGGCAGCCGTCGGATGGGATCAGTAAGGTTGTGTTTGGAGGTCAGGTCACCGATGAAGAAGTTGAGAGCTTGAACAAAAGGTTTGAGATCTATCTGTTCTATTTATCTATGTTTATTCAATATGATTTTCCATTTACATCTTATTGTTCTTTTATTTTGTTTCCAGTCAGTATTAATAACTTATCGGAATGATGATATTTCCTTACAAAATTGCTACTACATCTCGTCATTTGAGTCAATTTCTTTAATCTCAAATTCAAATTAACGATATAGAAATCAATTTGATAAACAGATAACCAGGATTTAAGCCTCACATCGATAATTTCAACTTTAATTCAGGCAGAAAGTCGTTTATAAATAAAAGTAGGTAGCAAATAGGAAAAAATTCACCCAACTAACAAAAATATCCAGTTTGAAATTTGAAATCCTATAAATACGAGATTTGAATTTTTAAATTAAAATAGTTTCGACGCCCTGTTGTTCAACGACCTGAAGACCAAAAAGCGAAACTATTCTCTCATCTTTCACCAAATCAAACGCCTGTTTTTCCAGATGCGAGTTTCTTTTGCTTATTAGAACATGATTCCTTCATAAAAAGGGACGAATCATTTTGTAATCACTTTCCTGTGTACGATGTTGAAGTTAAGTAAAGTAACTCTTAACAGATCTGAACCAAAATTCTAACGCCAATTTGTGTAATAATTCCAGGAAACCTGTTTCGGGGTATAAATTAAAAGAGATCACCGGAAGTGGTATATTTGCAGGAAGCGGAGAGAATGGTGTAGAAGAAACCGATGCTACAAACCACACCACACGCGTGTACCAGGTAATCATTTCACCATTTTTAATACGACAAGATCTATGCTTTGTTCTAATTTTGCAACTGGTGTTGATCAGCAAGCGGTTGCTGGTATGAGTCAAATTTCATTTGGTGAAGAAGAAACAGCATCGCCTAAAAAGTCAATATCTGAAGCCAAACAACGAGAACTAAGTGGGACATTGGACAGCGAATCAGAAGCAAGATTGAAGAAACAAATTTCAGATGCAAAAAATAAAGAACTCAGTGGACATAATATATTCGCACCACCGCCGGAAATTCAACCCCGCCCGTTAGCCGCCCGCGCTTTAGCTCTCAGAGAATCCATAACCATCGGTGAATCCACACATAATGTAACATTCTTTTCTTTTTCTTTTTTTTTTCTTTTTACATCTCGATATAATACAAATATACAATACGTTAAAAATATATATCTTGTGTTTGTTAGAATAATGAAGAGTGTGTTATAAAGACATCGAAGAAGATTCCGAACCAGAAACTGACGGAACTTTCCGGAAACAATATCTTCAAAGGAGATGACACGTCAGCATCGGTGGAAAAGCCGTTGAGTTCAGCGAAGCTTCGGGAAATGAGTGGGAGTAATATTTTTGCCGATGGAAAAGCGGAGTCGAGAGACTATTTAGGCGGTGTTCGGAAGCCACCTGGCGGTGAGAGTAGTATTGCGTTGGTGTAATTGATGTATGTGTTAGGTTTTGGATTTGACTGTTTTGTTGAATTCATCTGGTTTTTATTTATTTTAAGAGTTAATGACTTTTTTATGCTAACGTATTTATATGTTTTTATTAGTTTATGTAGTTATGTTTTAGTTTGTGTACAAATTTGAATTTTTGGTGATAAGTTGGTGGAGTGACTAAAGGGGGTTGAAGATTGGTTGATGAAATGAATGCACGTGTGTGTGGTGGGGGTATGATGTTATTGGAAGGTGGTTATGATGGCTACAGCCTACAATACATTATTACTAATTATGTGTTTGTTAGATGGGTTGGTTCAAAGAGGTTGCTTTTGAGGTGAATACATTATTTTGTCAATAGTAAAATAATGAGAAAACTTAGACTTGTGTATATGTATATGGATTACGAAGATTGCAAAAATGGTTATTGTAGTTTGTTATTTTCTGACTTTTCGTATGGTTTTGGTTCAAAAAGATTTGGTGATCTATTATTGGTTCAATTTTAGATCTTTATAGTGTTTTTGGTCTATCGTGGTAAGTGGTAACAACTGTTAGAAAGGCCCTATATCTAGCAAAAAGATCGGGAGTATTTTCACCTTTCCACTTGGTCTCTCTCATTTGGTAGGTTAGCGCTATTTCAAAAAAAAAAAAAAAAAAAAAAAAAAAGGTCTAGACATTGAGTAATTGACCCGTTGCTCTCCACTAAACCCTCTTTTTTACTCACAGAAGTCTAACTGGTCCTAAACAATCGTGCCTTGATCATCAAATTGATTATGAACGTTGTTGGTTGACCATGTTGACAATGTGGGAAGTTAGGTCAAGCAATAGAATTTTTGATGCAATGACCATATATAGTAATGTACTATGTTTCTCACTGATAAGTTTGAAAAGTAAAAAAAAAAAAATGTCTAATTAGTAAAAAGTAATTACTTATGTATTTTTTGTTTCTGTTTTTTTTTACACAAAAGGTTATCTCACTATGTTCATCATTGAAACCAGAAGGAATTTGTCCTTTTAAGGAAAAAAGACAAAGTAAGGCTTATAGTTGTGTGTAAAGGTAATGTACCCGAGGCAAATGCGAGTGGAGTGACGTTTTAGAGTTATGTGTAAAGGTAATGTACCCGGGCCAAATGCATGAATAAGGGCCATAACCTGAGTACTTGGAAGGGTCAAGGATGGAATGGAGGTGGGAGTTGAGGAAGGAATTAGTGTGATGGTTCATTTGAGGTCTTTTTTGCAAAGACCCATGTTTTTAATGAAATGTCCTTTGCTTACTTCTGTGTTTGTTTAGAACTTGTTTTATAGTTATTTCTGATGGTTATATGTAATGGTTGACATTTGTGATGGTTTTCTTTTAGGTTTCTTGAGGGACTAGATGAGGGGAGCAATTGTCAGACTTTGGCGTTTGTTAAAAGCCTGACTAATGAACATTTCTGATAGTTTTATGAATATTGTAATAACTTTTACCATATTACATATTTATTACTAATTCCTAATGGTTAGACTTTTGTGTTTCTTTCGGTTGGGGATACGAGTGAGAATAGGTTAATTAATTCTAGATTAACTTGTTATTGGTCCTAGCTTACACGAATTTCATTAGTTCAAAATTGATCTATCCGTGAAATCGTTTTCTTCCTGGGGTAATATTAGCTTACATGATTTATTAGCTCGTGAAGGACCTATCATCTATTCATGATATCCAGTAAATCAATGGTATGCCTAGGATGCATAAATATAAGATCAGCCGGGGACATTAATTTCAGGATCAACGATTAGTTCCTGATTTTGCTTTGTTCCTGATTAGTTCCTGATTTTGCTTTGTTCCTGATTAGTTTCTGATTTTGCTTTGTTCCTGAAATGATTTTCTGAGATGTGTTTTCATTTTAATTTCCTGATGGCTGACGATGAATAAGGTTTTGTAACTTTTGAGTAACTAATGATTTTGCTTGTTTACTTGTAGTCTATGAGACAGGAATAAGGTTCTAATGACAAGTTGTTGAGGTGTTGCACGTGATGAACATTAGAATTTTAGAAGACTTTTGTTGTTACCGTTTTGTTTTGTTTTGCAACATGATGAACTTTGGTGCCTTTAAGATGTTAATTGCTAATTACTTTATCTATTGGTTTAGACTTTGGATGTTTGATTGTATGTTGGTGTCTTGAAATGTATTAGACTTGGATGTTTGATTGTATGGTGGTGTCTTGAGATGTTAATTGCTAATTATCGTTTCTCTTTAAAGTTTAAACCGCAAAAACCGCACCATTGGAACGAAATTAATACTTGCGGTTAACAACCGCAGAAAAAACCGCACCAATGACATGCGGTTAATAACCGCACCGAAACCGCATGAAAACCGCACCGCAAAAAAAACCGCAAAAAAAAACCGCAACAAGAAACCGCACCGATCGGTTCTAACATATAAAAAACCGCATTTGCGGTTTGCGGTGCGGTTATTCCTAAAAACCGCACCGTGCTCAGCCCTAGTATAAAACATGATTTTCATGCCCATTGCTCATTCATACACTTTTATGTTTCGGATGAATGTTGCAGGCATGTGGTTAATTGGTGATAACGGTGTTAATACACAACATGATAAGGTTACAAATGCATTGTCATTACCAACTTGATAAGGTTACAAATTTCTTCAATTGACCAAAAGATCCCTAATTCCTTATTACAAAATGTAAAAAGAACACCAATTTCATATTACAAATATCAAATGCGCTTAATTCCTAATCCTTAATTAAAGACCAATAAACCCCTAAAACAAAATCCAACTTGCAAACAAATAAAGCTTCCATTTTCTTGTTTTTTGTTTGAGATTGTTGATCACTATTTCATGTATGATTATAACCGACCTTGCAAACATTAGAGGATCAATCCATCCTAAGAAACTGCAGCTAGAACCCTTCGATATAACAAAAATAGCAAAATTACTTTCAATTTCCACATTGCTCAAATGTTTTAAGAAACATTTACCTAACTAGGAAGTGCGAACAATCGTAACTAAGCCACACAAACACAAAGCCATTTGGAGTTTCTTAACTCGATCATGAGAGAGATAGAAGAATAAGGTTGAAGATGGAGGTGTTCGACTGAAGGTTGAAGATGAAACAAAACGTGTAGGAGTCCTTTTTTATGTAACATGTGTGTCTAATAAGAGAGACACAATGAAATACGAAATACCCTTGGCCATATAGGGTCTTTGTGTTGTGTAACGGGCATTTCTAACGTCTGTTAGAATGAGGGACCAAATTCACTAAAAAGATCCAAAATTGGATTAGTGGTGCATAACCAAATCTTGTTAGACCAAAACCACATGAAAATGACAACCACATGGACAATTTTTTGCATTTTTTTCATAAGACAAATTTAAGTATGTAGTAATTAAGTTTTAGATATGTTCTAGAGTAAACTATAGTTTTGGTCCCTGTAGGTTACATGAAATTGCAGATTAGTTATAGCTTGAAAATATTGCACCATTGGTCTTTGTGGTTAGCAAATCTATCAGTTTTGATAAAAAAATAGAGACCATATTAGCCTATTTCATGTCTTTTTCCCTTTTTCTTTTTACCGATTTGTATATACAGTGTTGTAAAACTCGGAAAACTTAGACGAGTACTCGGCCTCTTACTGAGGCGACTTAGGCCAACTCGGAAATTGGTCAAACTCGGTGCTACACAGGTCAAATTCGGTAAAAATCGGAGCAACTCGGAGCAACTCGGTTCAACTCGTTCAAACTCAGTCAAATCGGTCAAACTCGGTAATTTTGACCTTTTTTAGAAAAAGTTAATAGCCCTAATTGTTAATTAATTTTTAACATATATCATATATTTAGTTATTTATGAAACCTTGCTTACTTTTAATTTTATTAAATTTAATGTAATGTTAAAGAATTTGTATCGATTTTTGAAATCTTTTAACACATAAACAGTTAAATTTGTATCTTTTTATTGATATTTTACCTAATTTTGTCATGAAATTCGATTAATTTATGATTCTTGACATATATATATATATATATATATATATATATATATATATATATATATATATATATATATATATATATATATATATATATATATATATATATATGGTCAGGATCAAATATATCCTGACAAGTATTATGTAACCTTGAAACTCAATATTGACCACTCATTTAAAACACATTCATTTAAGAATGACTTATCAGTTCATTTAGAATATTGTTGTTTTATATAAAATATTTTAATTCTTTCTAGAAATATTACAATTTTTGTAGATTCTTATTGTTGTGATGTAAATTTTCCAGTAATTTTGTCATAATTGAAACAATTCATTACATTCTTGTTGTTTTGATGTACAAAATTTAGTTCATTTTTTTAAGAATGAAAATTTTTCAGTTTTTTCATTCTTACGAGAATGAAATCTGATGGCCAGGATTTGGTTACAAGGTAACACAATAATTGTCATTCTTATTATAACCTAGCCCAATATATATATATATATATATATATATATATATATATATATATATATATATATATATATATATATATATATATATATATATCTATATATTCCCTAAAAGTATTTCTATATAATTTATCAAATCCGAGTACTCTCCGAGTAATCCAAGTACTCGCAACTTTCCACTAGGCCGAACGAGTACCGAATAGCGAGTTCCGCAACACTGTGTATATACTAAGGTTGTAAAATTAGCTTGACGGTAGTTTGACGGTCGAGTGGGGTTAATGGATTAATCGTATTAATTGAAGAATAATCAGATACCCTAAATTATAAAGAAATTTATTTAAAAATACATGAATATAACAAAATAGCAAAGCATGATTCATTTTATTCTTACATACAAATCAAAGATTATACATTTGTGTATTTTCATTCTTTAATTTTGAGTTTTTTTGACTTATTAGACGATATTTGAACAAAATAAAAAAAATCAAAAAATCAAAAAATCAAAAATCAAAAATAATAAAAAATCAAAAAATCAAAAAAATCAAAAATTGACCACCAAGGCTGATTAATCGGCCGCTAAGACCGATATTTAATCAAACCGCCAAGCTTGACCGATTAGGCCTAATCGTAATCTGTTGCAGACCGTCAAGCGATTAATCGGACGCTAAAGCCGATTTCTGTAATGCTAGTATATACAATAAAAATTAAAATTTTGAACACCTCACATACCTCACCGCCTTTTGCATACAAAACAAAAAAAGGCAATACCCCACCGACCCTTGTGTGATGAGGAGGTTCAAACACCTCCTGTATTGTAATGATGATAGATGTTGCATTTGATAAAAAGTAAAAAAAATGATTTTTTTATTATTTATTAATTAAAAAATATAAAAAAATCAATATAATCTTGTTTTTCGGAAACAGTCAATCAAATCTCTAGATTTTAGGCATATTTGATTTAATTTTATGATTTATAATTTAATTAAATACACAATTACTAATGTATCCTTATATATTGATTGGTTCAGAATTGTTCTCGTGTTCAACCTTTTAAACGTTCTCATTTTAACCTCTCCATATATATATATATATATATCAGTGTTGTAAAAGTCGGCCTAGGCGCTAGGCGGGCGGGTTCTGGCTACGATTAGTGGTAGGCGGTCAAATTAGGCGGATTTGGTCAACAGCGGTCAAAATCGGGTTTAGGCGGGCCTAGGCGGGTCTAGGCGGCAAAATTTTCAAATTTTCAAATTTCAAGATTTCAAAATTTTAAAAAATTCTCAAATTTCCAAAATTTTCAAATATTATCAAATTTTCAAAAAAACTCAAATTTTTAGATTTTTAAAATTTAAATTTAGAAAATGTCATTTTTTATGATAATCGGTGGCTAAGTTACGATTATTGATGATTAAAATTATCAAAAGTGTGAATAATTAGTATAAACATTCTGATGTTTGATGACTTACATATTTAAACACTTAGATTTGTCAAATTTTTTAGCTTATTTATTCATTTTGTAGGGATATAGCATATAGGTAATATCCAAATTTTAAAAAATAAAAATTGTTACAATTAATACTCCTCGCCTATGCGCCGACTAGTCCTCGCTTAGACCGACTAGTCCTAGGCCCCAGTCGACCGCCCGCCTACCGTCTAGCGACTTTTACAACCTTGATATATATATATATATATATATATATATATATATATATATATATATATATATATATATATATATATATATATATATATATATATATATATATATATATATATATATATATATATATATATATATATCAAGGTTGTAACTCTCTCTTTCTCTATATATATGATGTTCCAACTCTCTCTCTTTCTATATATATATATATATATATATATATATATATATATATATATATATATATATATATATATATATATATATATAAAGAGAGAGAGTTGGAACATCATATCATAAAATAGAATGTGAAGATGAAAAATGACAGTTTCGTAATTATCTATAATATTAATGGCATCTTTAGTTTTTAAATATCAATTACAAGGGTATATGCATTAAAGATACTTATCCCTACAATCAAGCAAAATTAATTTAACTTAAAATAAGAAATACCATGCTTTATACTTTTATATCTCTTCCTAGATATCCTTCTCACTCTTCTCCAAGTCTCATGTATTCAAGAATCTGATCAGAAGGTGTCGCCTCCTTCTCCTATTAGCAAGTTACACCAGCCGTTCGACTTCTTCGATCATCTCATCTGCCATCACGACTTCTCCGATCATCTCACCAGCATTTTGACTTCAGTCAAGAAAAGAGGGGGCCGAATTCGTAGAAGTGCTCTAGCCGTCATCGGGTTCTTAGATCGTAATATAAAATTACGGCTTCAATTAGATCGTTATTTGATGGTGCAAAATGGGAAACGTGGTTGATTTTTGAGGTATCGAGAGGTGGGGGTAGTATCCCTGCCTACGCCGCCTTGCCACCTCACTGCCAGGTCTGCCATATTCCATGACACCTCGATGGATGCTTCTTCCACTTCGTCCAGCCTTATCGCCGCTACTTGACTAAGCAATTGGGTTCCATTTCCGAAAGAGTGGTAGGGATGGAGGGGGAGTCGCCCTTGCGAGATGGATACACAAAACTTAGGATGGATTATGCTACCTAAAGAACTTTGATTTCTCATACATTCCTTTATTGTTATATGTTGATGACATGTTGGTGGATGGACCAAACATGAAGAGATCAACCGACTCAAGAGATAGTTGTCTCAAGAATTTGAGATGAAAGAGTCGAGAATAGCTAGACAGATACACAACATGAGTATAATCGGATATACAGTTGGAGACACTCTAAATTTTCCTAGGAGAAGTACATCAAGAAAGTGTTGCAGAAATTCATATTTACAATTGCTAAATCTAGAAATACATCTTTGGGGACTTAGTTGAAGCTCTCAAAGAAATAATCACCACAAATGGATTAAGACATGGAAGAGATGGCTAGAACAATGCGGCGGTGGTGGCGGCGGTAGTGGTGCTAGTGTTGGTGACTTTATATGTGGCTAGAAACGATATATATATATATATATATATATATATATATATATATATATATATATATATATATATATATATATATATATATATATATATATATATATATATATATATATATATATATATATATATATATATATATATTTGCAACTATCACTAAAACGATAGAAGTTCAAGTCTAAATGTGTTTGGATTTTTCAAATTTATTAAGACGTGGAGACTTCAATTTTTAAACTTTTGTCACGATTGTAATTGTGGTCGGTCCAGTTTAGACAAATGTCAGTTTCATGTACATGTTTTTATTTGGATCTTCATCCCTCATGTGTAGTCGATTGTGGATTTATTTATGTCCTACTCAATAATATATTTCAATTCGAGATAATAATCAGTTCGTATTATAATAATATTGCACCCCATGGTAGTGTTGGAATAATCCGAATGTGTTCAAAGGGTGTTTATGTAATTTGCATGTTTATCAAGACCCATGCATCTTGTTGTGCAAGTTTACGCAACAGTGGTGTTGCACTCCTAAGCATTCATCCTCTTGTTTCTTTGGCACAAGTATCAATCGGGTCCAACATGTGGAATCAGAGCCCAGGTATGTGCCAAAGATTCGAGCCCTGAAGGAGAAGCTCCGGTGAAAGAAAAATTGGTTGGCGATGGTCAACATGTCTCGTATGTCATACAACAAGAAGCTGTGACGGGTTGTACACTCAGCTGGAGGAGTTGTACCTCCCAGTTAAGTCACGTTGCAGAGAGATGGGGATGCAGATCCAGTGTCGTTCTTCACGTCTGATCATTGTTTTGTTTAGATGATGCGGAGACGAGGAAATGAAGCCATGGTGATGACAAAGAGTCGGTGGTTTGATCATGTCGCAGGAAAGATTGACACCGGAGACGATAACCAAATTTTTTTTTTGTGGAATTTTATGGGGTCGCGAAAAGCTTCTACTCTTGATTCGGTATGTTCGTGTTGAAAAAGGGATTAACCGGACGTGCGTGATAAACGAACGGGAAGACATCAAAGCGGGTGGCTTTGGTTCGGTTCGTTTTGCGGGTGACGGAAGACGGTAAAGGTAGTTGTGACCTTGTTTTTCCGGATTGGTGGAAGAGTTCTCTTGGAACGGGTCTGAACGGAAAAGAGATAGGGGCTGTCAAAAGAAGTAAAAGGTGATGACGTGTACCGGTAACGAGAGGTGACTATGGAGGTTCAAACCGAGATGACGAGATGACTTTGGACGTGGCCGGGTAGAGGTCATGGGTCCGGGAAGAGTCGAGATGTCGAGATGGTAATGAATGTGTACGTCACATGTTACAGAGGTGCTGGAATTCGGATTAGAGGGGTGAATGTTGGAATAATCCGAATGTGTTCAAAGGGTGTTTATGTAATTTGCATGTTTATCAAGACCCATGCATCTTGTTGTGCAAGTTTACGCAACAGTGGTGTTGCACTCCTAAGCATTCATCCTCTTGTTTCTTTGGCACAAGTATCAATCGGGTCCAACAGGTAGCAATACAGATAAAAAAATGTAAATCCTCGAAAAACTACATAACCATCCATATGAAAATTATCAAATTTCATTTAATAGATAGCGTTTAGAAGTACGTACATACATTTTGAAATGAGACATTATAGTTTAAAACAAGATTCCTTTAGGAGGAAGAAATTTATCATTATATACGAGAGTCAGTAGAAACCAATACTGACCAATCATCCAGTAGAGAAGTAGACATCCGACGCTATACGTGACTGTTGTCATGAGATATTGGATCAGTAGATACTTTTTTGGAAGGAGTAGACTGAAGTTGTCCGGGAAAGCAACTATCACTAACATGATAGAATTGCAAAGAAATGTCATAGCAATCGCGAGCTTCATGATTATTATTCTAAACAAAGCAGTTTCAGTATAGTGTGAACTAATGATAGATAAGAAAAAAAGGATTGAAATGGAAGCCATTATAAAAGACACGCCATTCCCTAGAAGGATACTGTTAAGGTGCTTGTTTTCAATGAGCACAGGCTTACCTGTCTCTTGGTTGTATCCACCTACAAATGTAACACAAGCTGCAAAACTTATGGTGGCTATAAGTGTGGCAACCACCATTAATTCAGACGATATCTTTTTAGTCCACTCCACACCATTGGAAGCTAGCTCTTTATGACTTTTATTGAATAATTCACGTGGTCTTAGGCCAGCTTTGTTCTTCTTTTCTCGAAGTGAAGGAGGGAGTATAGTCCGCACATTCTATGAACACATATAGATTACATAATCATGATCAATTTATCAAAGATATCGTATCAACCGTTATAAATTACAGACAACACAAAGAAACATGTATGATGACATGTGGTAGCTATTGACAATCACAAGCAGAAACCGTAAGGGAAAAAAATTCTAATGTCTCTTTTACAAACTACAGTAATCTAATTGCATCCACAACATATGCATACATTTACGTGTCTCTCTCTTTAGGTATGAGAAGAAATAATACGAGACAAGCGAGCCTCTACTAAATTGCTGAAGAGTGTATAATATTGTGTTTGATTTTGATTTGATATCGCCATGTCAGTACAACAAAACTGACTTTCACGTGTAGATTTTAAATAGCTGTTAGCGTACATTTGTTGTAATTATATTGTGTCCAGCCCATTACGTTAGGTAGCTCAATTGTTTAGCGTTAGCCCATTTCTCATTTGTGATGTATATATGTTGTATGTTTTGTATACGGACGGCAAGGAGGATTTTACGAATTGTAACATGGTATCAGAGCCAAAAACCTAGCCATACACTAGCCTCTCGTGTTCTTCTCAAACTTCCGTGTTCTTCTCCAACTCCCGCTTTCTCTGTTCCTTTTTGATGACAGAATCCGGCTCCAATCCTAAAAGTAATCCCACCGATAAAATATATGGGATCACTAACATAAAGTCTTACGTACCCCTTCTTCTAGACCTGGATAGGTTAAACTATGATTCTTGGAAGGAACTGTTCAAAATCTACTTCATTGGGTATTCAGTTTTCGATCATCTTGAAGGTTCATCTCCTCCCCGTGATGACCCGGAATAGAATAAAGTGGATGCGGTTGTTAAACAATGGATTTACAGGACTCTAACTCAACCTCTTTTGCAATCCATCCTCACACCCGACTCCACTGCGGCCGATGTTTGGAAAGCCATTCAAGACTTCTTTCACGAAAACAAAGAGTCCAAAGCCATGAAACTCGATGACGAGTTGCGGAATATTGTAATCGGAGACTCAACCATCATGGAATATTGCACTCAGTATCAAGTCCATCTCCGATCTACTCGCCAATATTGTTGCTCCGGTTCCCGAACGTAATCCGGTAATTTATGCTCTCAATGGCTTATCTCCGAAGTATGCTCGTATTGTCACAACCATCCGCCATCAAAAGCTGTTTCCAAGCTTTCTTGAAATACGGTCAATGTTTACTCTTGAAGAACGATCTATGATCAAGGAACAAACCCGTCTCGTTCAAGCCACGTATCACGATAATGCCTCATCACCCACTGTTCTTAATACCGAGCATCAAAACCGAACTCAAAACAACCGCGGAAATAATTCCGGTGGAAGAGGCGGTGGCCGGAACCACGTGGTGGCGGCAAGGGAGGAGGTCGTCAAGGAAGATCCGGCAACGGCAACAATTTTGCGCAAAACTCCACTTCCGGCAGCAACAATGTATATGCGCAAAATCCCATTGGATGGGGTGGGGGATTTTCCCTTGGTCGATGACGATACCTAGGTCCATATGGCAGCATCGTGGGCGGCTTCCATTCTCTTCAGCCCAACAGCCCAATTGGCCGCCTTCGGCAAATACAAGGCAGCCTCAGCAGGCGCGGCCTTGGCCCACCTCCTTGGCTCAGCAACAAGTGTTTTTTAGCAACACAAGTCAGCCCATTGAAGCCCATTCAGCCCACTATTCGTCCATTGAAGACCAGCCCACCACTCTTCCGCAAGCCTTTAATACATTGAGTCTTCAGGACCCGGGAAATGCAGATTGGTATATGGACACGGGGGCAACCGCACATCTTCATGCCGACCCAAGTATTCTCAAGTCCTTTAGCCGTAAGAGCAATAATTCTAATTTATCGGTTTTAGTCGGTGATGGATCTCGTATTCTGGTCACTCATGTTGGCCACTCCACCCTCGGTTTCAATCCATTTCACACATTAAACTTAAAAAATGTTCTCATTACTCCTCAAATTATCAAAAATCTTGTATCTGTGCGTAAACTAACTCGTGATAATAAATGTTCTATTGAATTTGACGAGTTTGGTTTTTCTGTGAAGGACTTCCTAACCAAACAAACCCTCCTTCGATGTGATAGCACGTGTGATCTCTATCTAGTTACCGGATCCAAACCTCAAGCCTTTGTCAGTGTTAGCTCTTCCACGTGGCATCAGAGGCTTGGTCATCCCGGGCAACCAGTTTTTCAATATTTACTTTCGAATAAGTCAATTTCATGTAATAAACAAAAAACTCTGTTATTATGTCATGCATGTCAACTTGGCAAACATGTTCGTTTATCTTTTGATTTGTCTAGAACTGATGCTTTTTTTCCTTTTCAAGTCATTCATTCTGATGTGTGGACTTCGCCTTTGCAAAGTCATAGTGGAATAAAATACTATGTTATTTTTCTTGACCAATTTACTCATTTTGTGTGGGTGTATCCTCTTAGACTGAAATCTGAAGTGTTTGCAAAATTTCTTCATTTTCGTGCATATGTCAACACTCAATTTCAAACCGACATTCACACTTTCCAATGTGACAATGGAAAAGAATATGACAACTCCAACTTTCATCAACTTTGTGCATCGCATGGCATCCACATGCGGTTTTCGTGCCCATACACTTCTCAACAAAATGGCAAATCCGAACGCATGATATGCACTCTAAACAACATAGTCAGAACCCTTTTGTTCCAAGCTCATCTTCCACCTACATATTGGGTGGAGGCTCTTCACATGGCAGCTCACCTCTTAAACATTTTGACATCCACCACTCTAAAAAACGATACCCCATTTCACAAACTATTCCACAAACACCCATCATACGCTCATCTTTACGTGTTCAGATGTCTTTGTTACCCACATCTCTATAATACGAATAAGCTTCAACCGCGCTCGGTTCCATGCATTTTCCTAGGTTATTCCTCCAATCACAAAGGTTATCGTTGCCTCAACCTTCACACTAAACAAATCATCATTTCCCGACATGTTACATTTGATGAAACCGTGTTCCCGTTCGGATCTATGACATCGAATCGGTCACCTGACTATGACTTCCTTGACATTGATAGCTCCCAAAATTGCTTCAATGATCCGAACACCCCCTCTAATCCTCTTCAGTTCACACCTACCCACCATTCCCCCATCACATCCACCGCCACCCCTCTCGATGGTGCTGTCATCCCAACCGACGGCGCTGCCATGGCAGACGAGTCGTCTCTCACCACTGATCCGCTTTCCGGCGCAAGTCCACACATCGCGTCTCCTTCTCCTTTGTCTCACTTGTCCCACCGTCTCGTACCCACTCTATGGTCACTCGTGCTCATCATGGCATTCATAAACCTATCGATAAACTTAACCTTCATACTGATGCCACCTCTCCCTCATCTCATGTCCCTCGCTCTTACTCTCAAGCCTTTCGAGATCCCAACTGGTTAAATGCCATGAAAGATGAATATAATACTCTTATGTCTAACGGAACTTGGGTTCTTGTGCCTCGGCCCTCCGATGATAATGTGGTTAATTGTATTTGGTTGTTCAAAAAGAAACTCAATGTAGATGGGTCTCTCGCGCGATACAAGGCACGCTTGGTTGCTAACGGGCGTAGTCAGCGACCCGGGATAGACTGCGACGAAACTTTCAGCCCGATGGTCAAACCAGCTACTATACGCACGGTTCTTAGTCTTGCTATCTCACATCACTGGTCGGTTCATCAATTGGATGTGAAGAATGCCTTCCTTCACGGACACCTTCAGGAGACTATTTACATGCACCAGCCACCGGGTTTTCGCAACCTCGCGACTCCAGGTCACGTTTGCGTGCTTAAGAGGTCTCTCTATGACCTCAAACAGGCACCTCGAGCATGGTACCATAGATTTTCTCAGTTCATTACGTGCTTCGGTTTCATCAACAACAAATCTGATTCATCATTATTTATCTGCAAAGATGGCAATCACATTGCCTATCTTTTACTTTATGTTGATGATATTGTCTTGGCTGCTTCATCTACAAGTCTTCTTCAGCAGGTTATTACCACTCTTTGTTTCGAATTCTCCATGACGGATTTGGGTTCGTTGAATTATTTCATTGGTATTGCTGTCACTAGAGATCGCCACGACATGTTCTTGTCTCAACAGAAATATGCAACTGAGATCCTTGAGCGTGCAAAGATGCTTAACTACAAACCGGTACGCACACCAGCAGATACATCTGCTAAGCTCGATGGTACCGAACCTCCGTTTTCCGATCCGACTCTCTGCCGAAGGCGCTCTTCAGTACTTGACTTTCACTAGACCGGACATCTCCTATGCAGTTCAGCATATGTCTCTACATGCATGACCCAAGAGAACCTTATTTTTCCGTTATCAAGCGTATATTACGATACATTCGGGGCACGTTAGACCATGGCCTACAACTATATGCGGCCTCATCTCGTGGTCTTGTTGCATATTCTGACGCCGACTGGGCAGGGTGCCTCGCAACCAGACGCTCCACTTCTGGTTATTGCGTATTCCTTGGTTAGAATAATCTGTCTTGGTCCTCCAAGAGGCAGAGTACCATATCATGGTCTAGCGCTGAAGCAGAATATCGAGCAGTCGCGAATGCCGTCGCGGAGACAAGTTAGATTCGCAATCTCTTGCGAGAGTTACTTTATCCTCCACTTACCATCACATTGATCTATTGTGATAACGTCGGTGTCGTATACATGTCCACCAACCCGGTTCAACATTAACGCATCAAGCATATCGAGATCGACATTCACTTTGTCCGAGACAAAGTTGCTATGGAACAAATTCGCGTTCTTCATTTTCCATCTTCATCTCAATATGCCGACATATTCACCAAAGGGCTTCCGTCTTCTTTATTTCTCGACTTCAGATCCAGTCTGAACGTTCGTCAGAGATCTGTCGTTCCGGCTGCGAGGGGATGTTAACGTACATTTGTTGTAATTATATTGTGTCCAGCCCATTACGTTAGGTAGCCCAATTTTTTAGCGTTAGCCCATTTCTCATTTGTGATGTATATATGTTGTATGTTCCCTGCTGCCAGGTGTGCGTGGGCCCCGAGGTTGCTTCATCAGGGTCATCCAAAGGATGGGTCGGGTGGGGTCCTCGGTTATCAAAAAAAAAAAAAAATGTTGTATGTTTTGTATACGAACGACAAAGAGGATTTTACGAACTGTAACAATAGCTAATGCTAAAAATATCTAACAAAATCTAGTTTCTAAAGACGCTTGTGGTGGCTTATCAATCAAATTTTCCGATGGTTAATACGTCATAAATTTTTACAAGATTACACATGGACTGAAGACAGAATTTAGTAATTTCTAAAATCCATGGCTAATGTGTCTCAAAGTTTATTAAATTTATGAGTAACTAGCGCCGGATATTTTAATATTATTTATAATTTGCTATATGTGTGTAATCCGTCGCTATGTATCGTCATTATTGTTAGTTCTTACTATCAATTACTATGATTATTATTAATAATATATTATTGTTCTGTTGCCTAAAATTTGGCTATGTCCTTAACGGATCGTTATCCGTCGCTACACGGGTTAGCGATGGAACAGTACTCTATGTGTGAGATGGCACGGTCTATATTTGAAAGTCACTCTTGTTGTATTGTGTCTAAGGTACTCATTCATTTATGGAACACAAATCAGTGTGCTTTCTTAGTCATATACAGGTGATCGTTTTACTAGGTGATCGTTTTACTAGTCTGATACCAACTGCTAATAGATCAAGAGAAGGCAAATAATTTCTTTTACGTTGACTAAGAACATATATTAAAATGGGCTCATATCTAAGGTGATAAAACTGAAAAACTTCATGTGTTGTTAGGGTTTGTATTGTTAAGGTTGGTGAAGATTTTTTATTCTAATGTTAGGTGATGACTAGAATAATAGTTAGAATATTATTAAATTAGCTAACCAATGTTGAAAAATTAGTGGCTGAAGGAATTTCCATCTCTATAAATATAGAGATGTGCTACGCATCAACATGTACCACACCACAACAATGTAGTTAAATATAAATTCCTAGTTACCTGTTGGACGTAGGTCAGATTAGACCGAACCACGTTAAATTCTTGTGTTCTTAATTTGTGAGCTGAGTGTGTGAGTTCAGTGTTCGTATGCTAAGTGTCTCGATCCTAACAAGTGGTATCAGAGCCTTGGTATAGCTCCAGAGAGTGATTTTCTGTTTTTGGGTCGAAAATTTTTTGTCTCAAAAACGATTTTGGTTTACGCCATTGGAAAGGTCTCGTTCCGCAGATTCCGAAAATATATTTTTTCGAATTTTTTGAGCGTCGGAAGACCTCCAAATCACCGGTCAAATTTGGTCAAAACTCGCCGGAAAGTTGGCTGGAAAAACCAGTTCGCCGGAGAAGACGACACTGTAGCAACGGAGTTTCGCCGGAGAAGACGACACTGTAGCAGGTCACTGTAGCATCATGTAGCAGTTCACTGTAGCAGTTCCTGTAGCTGTACTGTAGCAGATTTTCAGAAATTGCAAAACAGTCCCTGAAGTTCCAGAAAATTGCAGTTTGGTCCCTGAACTTCAGGAAAAGTGCAGTTTGGCCCCTGAACTTTGGGAAAATTACGATTTAGTCCCTGAACTTCAAGAAAATTGCAGTTTGGTCCCTAAACTTCAGGAAAATTGCAGTTTGGTCCCTCAACTTTGTCAAAGTCGCAAAACAGTCACTCAAACATTTGTTTTGGGCAGTTTAGCCAGAAAATAATTTGGGTGGGGATTATATTTTGCAAATAACGAGCCAAGAACAGTTGAATCAAAATTCTATTTAATCGGTGAAGAATAGTTGAACTCAGAAGAAATTTAAAGAAATCGAAAACCAGTACCAACAGTTTTTGTCGGGTTTTATCGATTCAGTTTAAATTTTCAGTTTCTGATTCTCAGTTCGGTATTCCGCTGTAGTTTAAATAGGTTGATTATTTAACAGAGTTCAGAAGAACAGTCGTTAAGTTCAGACAAGGCTTCGTTTAGTGAAGATTGAAAAGTTGGTGGAAGACGCAGATTGAGGCTTTATGTGTCAGAAAGTTCAAGATGTTGTATTGGTAAACGGAGAAAATTAGAGAATTATAGAAGATCAGACGTTCAGACAAATCCAGCGATGATCAGAGTTTCACAGGTTCAAGAACAGATCATGGGAAGAACAGATCAAGTAATTAAGAGAAAATCCGTTTTCGGTAGATCCAGCAGTGATTAGAAAGTCAGCAGACTTAGGTGTAATCACGGGATCATAAAGTTCGGTGTTATTCATGACGTTGAGGTGTGGACATTCTTTAGAGTCGATGTCCAAATAGAAGAAATTCTACTTCTGAGAATGTGTGTGGGTTTGATGCATTGAGACTCAGTGGAAGGCAGTGAAGACTCTTGGGTCAAGAATTCTGGTGCTTCATTTCACGCTACCCACAGCAGTGAAGCACTGCAGAATCTGAAAGTTGGAGACTTTGGAAAGGTAAGACTTGTGAACGATGAATGTTCGCTGTATATGGTCGGATTACCGTCTGAGGGAGTGACCGTCCCAGTTCAAAAGAGAAACAAAGTCCGGTTCACAGAATCTCATGGGCAGAAGAGGGTGACCTTTTGCAAGTAGGAAGCCTAGAGCTACAGGGAAGATTCAGGTTGAACGAGCGTGAAAGGTTCAGAAAAATCAGTCGAAGGATATTGTGGCAATGAGAGCACAGAGTACTGTTTCAGTTGCAGGGTTTTGCAACAGTGGGAGCATAGGTCGTGTTTCAATCATAGGTCCAGGATGATAGTGGATTTAGAACCAATTTTCAGCTGCAAAAGTCTCTCCGATTTTTGATAACTTGCTAAATATGGAGAGTGTTGTTGTTTGTTCTCAGATTGTTCCAGGATTCGGTAGTTCGTTTTCAGTGGGAGCCGATATGGACAGAGAACGGGTCAAGGGCAGTTTAAGTCATGACGAACATGTTGAAACTCATGGGAGTTTTAACGGGCCTTTCAGGTTAACTGATGAGAAGGCCGGGGTAACTAAGAAGGAGCTAAGATCAAAAGTGTTTTTTTGGAATGCACAGTTGAAGCACAGGTGAAGATTGTTTCGTGGCTTCAAGTGAGAGATTGAATAATTGTTGGAAGAGTTGGACGATAGAGAAAAACTACATTGTTCAAAATCTTCAAGTGGGAGATTGTTACGGTTGGTGAAGATTTTTTATTCTAATGTTAGGTGATGACTAGAATAATAGTTAGAATATTATTAAATTAGCTAACCAATGTTGAAAAATTAGTGGCTAAAGGAATTTCCATCTCTATAAATATAGAGATGTGCTACTCATCAACATGTACCACACCACAACAATGTAGTTGAATATAACTTCCTAGTTACCTGGTGGACGTAGGTCAGATTAGACCGAACCACGTAAAATTCTTGTGTTCTTAATTTGTGAGCTGAGTGTGTGAGTTCAGTGTTCGTATGCTAAGTGTCTCGATCCTAACATGTATTAGGCTTTGACTTGGAATTTGGTGATCCGATTGGATTTATTATCCGAGCCGAATTGAAGTGAAGAAACATGAATGGCAAAATTAAAAGTGTTTGGAGTACGCTAAGGACTGTTAGGCCCAAAGGTGTACACGAAAAAAACTTATCCTACAGGGGTGTGGAGGGAGGAGCCTATCGCAGTATGGACTTGTTTAGTTATTTTGGATTTAATTACTTGTATATGAGTTCGACCCAATAGTTGCTAGAGTTATCTATTTTAAAGATCAATAGCTAGGATTCTTAATGTATCATTTTGGAAACAATCGACTAATAAAAGAGTTCTCGAGTTCCTGTGCATGGATGTATGTAGGTCATATCGACCGAACCACGTTAAATATTTGTGTCATTTTCTATTGCCTTTCATTTGATTGCTTGCTTAACACTTTGGATAATAACATGTTGTAATACAACATATGAAATGTCTTTCCAGATTGTTGAGTATGCCATTTTATTGTGTCTTCTATCAAAACTTTTAGGGTGTCTCATGTTAAAACTAAAACCAATTTTGGAAAAATTGATTTGAAGAGAAAGAACAAAATTGATATACTAAAATATGTACCTGGAACCATGTTAGATCTTTTAGCAGTTGTGAAGCAGGTCCGTTAATGTCCTTAAACTGATAACTCATTCCTGTCTCATTGAGGATCCCGACTAAATGCAACATATTGTTACCATTTTCATCTTCAAGATCAACTATTGAATCCTGCATTGAGCCTATATCATGCAATAGGGAATAGATACCCCTATATCGATGTGTGACAGCAATGTGAAATATACTTTGCTTGTCATCATTTAGCGTTAGTGCTTGCTCCGAATATTGACGTATTAACTCAAGTATAAATGCTGTGTTGCCCATTTCTGCAGCTACAAATAGTATCCTAGAGGGAAATTTATCGCATGTAATCTGATCAGGACGCCCTCTTAGCATGTCATCAATTTTAGTCTTGGCCAATTTCATAATATTTCCCAAAATGAATCTAAGCAATTCCATGGCTTGATTTCCCTCGTCAACAAGTCCGTCATAACAATCGTGTAGAAAAACTACGAAACCAACAAGATGATATTTACTTATATTAGTTGGTTATGAGTAAAGTTTGTTATGCATGGAACTTCTTGAATTAGAAAACAAATATGTATGAATAGACGAGGGGTTCTGACATCCATAATGTATTAAACTCTATAAAGTTAAATGAATTGTTGCATCAACCTTCAATATTTATTTCAACTTTATCATTTAATTCCTAAAATGCATTCAACTCTATTGAGTCCAGCAGAACATATTTTAAAAAATAATAAAAAGTTGTTTTTTATTGACTCTAAATCCATTGAGTATCAAGTAGGACATATTTTAAAAACTAATAAAAATTTGTTTTTTTCATATTGAACTCTAAGACCATCGAATACTAACTTGATACCTCATTATGGTTGGGTTCAATCCATTGAATGTCAACTGGAACATATTTTAAAAACTAAAAAAAAATTGTTTTCTTTTCTTATTGGACTCCAAATCCATTACATGCTAACTTGATATCTCACTATTGTTGGGTTCAATCCATTGAAGCAACATATTTTAAAACTAATAAAAATTGTTTTTTTTTCTAATTGAACTCCAAATCCATTGAATGCTAACTTGATATCTCATTATGGTTGGTTTGATCCATTGAATGTCAACTAAAAAAAGTGTTATGGTCCTGGAATTTTTGCTCATTTCGCAGACGAACGGGTGAATTTTAACTTTTGATAGTCTCAGAATTTGAGTTTCACATAAGATTAGCTAAGATAAAACATATAGAAGATGATATGTGTAAGGACCAGAACAACGAATATGACTTCCATGGATTGGAGCTTAGTGTCCGGCACCGATGATGAGAATGAACAAGAAGTCCAGCCAAGGTAATGTCACTTTAGCCTTACGAACTATTCAGTTTTGGTTTAAATGGTCCCCAATGTTTTTTTTTTTGTATTCTAGAGGCTTAAACTTATTCCCTTTCTAATCAAATCCCTGTGACCTTTTGTAACCGGTAAGAGAGACTTTAATAGCAGGTAAATATAGAGTTTAAGCCCCTAGAAGACCAAATAAAAACATTAGGGAACATTTAAACCAAAATCGAAAATTTTGTAGGGCTACAGTGACATTATCCCTAAAATTTTCGATTACACTACTTCGATAATAAATATTTTTTCAAATTGCAAGCCTCTAGTACAAAACTCTCCAAAACACACACATAAGTAAATAATCATTCCATCTATGTAAAAGATCCAATCAAGGAGTAGAGATTCTTACCATGTTGGTCGATCAAATTATATTTTTTCTTAAATGCACCAGGTTTACGAGCTAGAACTCCCAGTACACTTCCTTCTCTCATAGCAAGTTTCGGACGATCCTTCACTATTTGTAGCGCAACATCTATGAAGTAGTTGATACTTGGTTAATATGGGAATATGATGACTAGTGGAACAAAAGTGAATAATGGAACTTCTTGCATCTGAATTTACATTTAGAACCTTGGCAAAGAAAACACGAGACACGGTTGACTAACAGAAATGGAGGACAAATATGTCGAATTCACTCTAATCCCATAAATCCAAAAGCTTTATAGAAAAGGTAAAAAAGAGTGTCAACTTTTTGAAGAAGATGCATTGGATTAAGTATTATTGGAAAACTATCTAAGGAGTCAACAGAAGATTGCAAGTCTATATGCACAATATGCATGTCCAACATAGGCATCGAGACAGAAAGCAGGGGGTCAGATAATGAGATTATCTAGTAAGATCCTAGTAAGACATATGTAGAAACTATTGAAAATGATTGAAATACTCATGACTCATGAGTATATAGAATGAGATGAAAACATATATGCCATAAGAAAAAACTGGACGAAAAAGTGACTTGGTAAATGTATGTTGATTTTAGTACCAAGACAAACCTAGAACATGTTCGCCTTGGATTGAGTTCTTCATAAGGGAACAAAAATGGAAATTCTTTTTATGACAAGACATCAAGAGAGTAACATACATCCACATACCAAATAACCAAAATACTTACCAAATAGCCCAGCCTCAACACATGCCAAGAGAACACGACCCCGACTCTCATCTGTCCAAAGACTGCCAGTCATTCCTTCAGAATTTTCATAGAGACACTTCACTGTATCTTTCTTTCCAGATAAAGCTGCCATATAAAGTGGCATCTTTTATTGGCTACCAGTGATATCGAGCAAGGCCTTGTGCTTGGTGACCAGAATCTCAGCTACTTTAACATGTCCAGCTACAGCTGCCAAACATAGAGCGGTGTTGGAACTACTATTTTGAAGCTCTAAGTCCTCTTTTTCCATCAACTTCACTAGATTGTCCACAAAAAAGGTGTTTCCTCTATACGCTGCAATGTGAAGTGCTGTTTCATTGTTTCTATTGATGCTAAACCTTACCAACTCCTTGTGTCTGTCTAAAATGTCTTCCGCAATTTCCCAATCACCTCTCATTGATGCTTTGTAGAGGGGAAGACATATTTCAAGGAATTCATCTCTTCTTTTCATACTAATTAATATTAGTCCACATTGACAATTAATATAGTCTCACCCGTCTTTATAAGAGATATATCTTAATGAAATGAAAACAAATCTGCCAATGCATAGCGGTGCAAAAGTGCATTAATTAACAGCATTTTGCATTTTGAAAATATGATTTTGAGGAACATTCTACCAATGATGTTACGATGTGTAAACCTACATGTGAATGCATTCCTTCAAACTTTGACCAAGCTTTTCATATTTAGCTACCATGCAGCCTTCCTAGACCATGTTTGTTTGCTGCTGCATTTCTTCAACAATATACAACCTCAAGCTTAGAATTTTTTGTGGTTGTTCATATTTGTTTTTTAACAATTACAACCACAAATTTCCTTTGATTCACACATGAAGATTGCCCTATAAAAGGGAGTGGAAATCAGCACATAAAACCACACCAACAAAACAAAAACCTCTCACATCTTCTCTTGTAAATACATAAGAGTTTTTAAACTCTTTATATTTTTATATTCTCCAAACGTTTTGTAAACACCGCAAAATATAGTGAATTGGTTCTCGGCTTCCTCCGCCCGTGGTTTTTCCCGATTTGGGTTTTCCACGTAAATCCCCGTGTCTCTATTTTATTTACTTTCATTCGTATTTTCGTTGTGATTATTACCGTTTGATAATTTTGATCCCATTCCGCATTGAGCTAATATTGTCTAAAGTCAATTCGGATCCGTCGTATTTTACAACAATTGGTATCAGAGCGTCCGGGTTTTGATATTAGCTTGTTGGGATCATTTTATCAAGTAATAAATCATGTCTTCGGTGAAATACGATATTCCGCTGCTGGATCGGAATACCCGATGTCCGCTGTGGCAAGTAAAGATGAGAGATATTCTCATTCAGATGGATTTACACAAGGCGCTCTTGGGCTTCGAAAGGATGCCCAATACATGGACCGAAGAAGAAAAGGAGATGAAAGATCTGAAGGCTTTATCTCAAATTCGTTTGCACTTGTCAAACGATGTTTTACAGGATGTTCTAAAAGAAACGTCGGCGGCTGCTTTGTGGCTGAAGTTGGAGCAGTTATTGATGACAAAGAGCTTACCGAACAAGTTGCATTTAAAGAAACGGTTGTTCAATCTCAAGATGATTGAAGGAGGCTCGCTAGCTGAACATTTTTCTACATTCAAAGAGTTAGTAAATAACTTGGAGAATATGGATGTTCAATATGAAGATGAAGACTTGGCTTTATTTTTGTTGTCATCGTTGCCTGAATCCTATAGCCATTTTCGTGATACGATCATCTACAGCCGTGACACTCTTGTTTTAGACGAAGTCTTTACAGCTTTGGATTCTAAAGAGAAGATGAAGCATATTACCGGTGGTGGTTCAAGTGATGCTAAAGCCGAAGGTTTGAATGCCAGAGGAAGAACAATAGAGAGAAGTAGAACTTCTCAATCTTCCAATAGAACCAGATCCAAGTCAAAAGGCAAACAAAAGTTTTGCAACTATTGTCATAAGAAGGGACATGTGCTTGAAGAATGTTTCAAGTTGAAGAATAAAGAAAAAGAGAAGGCGGCAGCAAATGGTAAACAAGCTAGCACTTCGGGTGAAGCCGATGTAGTTGAGGTCGAATGTATTGGAGAACTCTTGACAGTTTATTCAGATAAACTGGATTCCACTGGTGATTGGATACTTGACTCTGGTTGTACTTTTCATATGTGTCACAACAAAAGTTGGTTTTACACATTTGAAAAGGTTAACCAGGGCTATGTGTTGATGGGTAACAATACTACATGTCCAGTTCTTGGACATGGTTCAGTCAGAATCCGTATGTTTGATGGCGTTATCCGAACCATTGGGGATATTAGATATGTCCCTGACCTCAGAAGAAACTTGTTATCTCTCAGTTCCTTTGATAAAAAGGGATACGAGTTTGCCGGTAAAGGTGGAGTTCTCAGGGTGTTCAAAGATGGTTTCGACAAACTGAGAGCCAGTCGAAAAACCTCAGACCTCTACTTTCTTGATGGGCAAACAATTTCGAGTGATGCTGCTATTGTTTCAAAGTCTCTTTTTGATCCAGATCAGTCCCGTCTTTGGCACCTTCGACTCGGCCATATGAGTTTTCAAGGCATGTCAGAATTGAGTAGAAGAGGTTTACTTGGTCAACAAATGATTATTGATTTGGAGTTCTGTGAAGACTGTGTATATGGCAAGGAAAAACGAGTGAGGTTTGCAAGTGGTATCCATACAACGAAAGGACCACTCGACTATGTCTACTCGGATTTGTGGGGACCAGCTCGAGTTGCTTCTAAAGGTGGAGCTAACTATATGCTCACTATCATTGACGATTTCTCCATGAAGGTATGGTGTTTCTTCTTAAAACATAAGGGAGACGTTTTCTCTACCTTCAGAGACTGGAAAGTTCATGTTGAAAAGCAATCAGGATTGGTGGTAAAGTATCTTCGTACGGATAATGGACTAGAGTTTTGCTCAGAAGAGTTTAATGCCTATTGCCGAAAGGAAGGCATTACTCGACATCGCACGGTAGTCCATACGCCTCAACAAAATGGTGTAGCCGAAAGGATGAATCGCACCATTATGGAGAAGGTCATATGTATGCTTTCAAATTCCAAATTGCCAAAGTCCTTTTGGGCGGAGGCTGCTTCTACTGCTTGCTATGTTATCAACCGATCACCGTCACGAGCAATCGAAAAGAAAACTCCGTATGAGTTATGGTCCGGGAAACCTGCCGATTATACACATCTGAAACCTTTCGGATGTCCAGCTTATGCATGAGTTGACAATGGGAAGTTAGAACCGAGAGCACTTAAATGTGTCTTTCTTGGTTATAATCCAGGAGTTAAAGGTTACAAGTTATGGAGCAATGATCTAAATAAAATCATCATCTCAAGAGATGTTACTTTTGATGAGTTTGCTATGATTCATCAAACTTCCGACTCTACAGAAGATACAGTCGCATCATCAAAAGCAAATGAAGAGAAAGCTCAAATGGAGGTGGAGTTTCCTACTTCACCTGTCACCATTCCGAGTCCAGTTGAGCAACTAGAGTCTTCCTCGCCAAATGAGCATGTCGTTGTTGAAGAAACAACAAGTTCACAACCACAAGCTACTACTCGAAGCATTGCAAGAGATAGGCCGAGAAGACAAATTGTTCCTCTAAAGAGGTATGCTGAAGCTGAACTTGTTGCTTACGCTTTTATTGTTGCTAATGATATTGAGTCGGAAACGGAGCCTCTAAACTATGATGAGGCTACCAAATCCAAAGACTCAAGTGATTGGATGATTGCTATGCATAATGAGATGGAATCCTTGCAAAGAAATGGTACTTGGGATTTAGTTCCTATTCCAAAAGGGAAAAGGCCAGTTAAATGCAAGTGGGTCTACAAGCTCAAAGAACATGTTAACCCGAATGAGAAACCAAGATATAAAGCTCGGTTGGTAGCTAAAGGCTACAGTCAAATTCCAGGCGTTGACTATACTGACATCTATTCCCCAGTAGTCAAACACACTTCTATTCGTGCATTGTTGGGGTTAGTTGCTTCAAATGATTATGAGTTGGAGCAACTAGATGTTACTACAGCTTTCCTAAATGGTGAGCTTGAGGAAGAGATTTTCATGCAACAACCTGAAGGTTTTGTAGTTCCTGGCAAGGAGGACTATGTATGTAAATTGAAGAAATCTCTCTACGGCCTCAAGCAGTCTCCTAGACAATGGTACAAGAGGTTTTATTCTTTCATGACCAGTCACAAATTCAGCAGGTGCACCTATGATAGCTGCGTTTATTTCAAGAAAGGTGACGATGGTTCAAAGATCTACTTACTCTTGTACGTAGATGACATGTTGATTGCAGCAAAAGATATGAAGGAGATTCAGAAGTTAAAAGACCAGTTGAAAGCTGATTTTGAAATGAATGACTTAGGAGCTGCCAAGAAAATTTTAGGTATGGAAATTTTTCGTGACAGGAAGTCTAGGATCTTGCATCTTTCTCAAAAAGGTTACATTGAGAAAGTGCTAAGACGTTTTAATATGCATGAAGCAAAGCCTGTCAACACACCTTTTGCAGCTCATTTCAAGTTATCATCCGCTTTAAGTCCTACTACTGAGACTGATATGGAGTACATGGCACGCGTACCATACTCTAGTGCTGTTGGATCTTTGATGTATGCTATGATCTGCACACGCCCTGATTTGGCTTATACAGTTAGCATGGTTAGTAGATATATGGCGAACCCGGGAAGAGAACACTGGAAAGCAGTACAGTGGATCTTACGTTATCTACGTGGTACGTCTTCTATGTGTCTACGCTATGGACAATCTAACACTGGGGTGGTTGGATATGTTGATTCAGATTTTGGCAAAGACTTGGATAAACGAAGATCCATTACAGGGTATGCGTTTACACTGAACGATTGTGCTATTAGTTGGAAAGCCCAGTTACAGTCTACAGTTGCACTGTCTTCTACAGAGGCAGAGTATATGGCGATTACAGAAGCAGTTAAGGAAGATATTTGGTTGAAGGGATTATTTAGAGAACTCGATGATAGAATAAAGGTTACCACAGTATTCTGTGATAATCAAAGTGCTATCTTCTTGAGTAAAGATCAGATGTTTCATGACCGTACAAAGCACATTGATATTCGTTATCATTTTATGCGTAATATCATTGAAAAAGGTGATTGTGTCATAGAAAAGATCGATACAGATTATAATCCCGTTGATGTGTTCACAAAGAGTCTTCCAATATCCAAGTTCAAACTATGTTTGAACTTAATGGGTATATCTGATCGCAGTTGAGCCTGATTAGGCTCGTGGTGGAGGAAGTATTTCATTTTTCAGGATCAATTTTTCTCTATATGGTGATTGCAGTTTCTTATAGAATTTTGGAGGTTGATGAATTGTTTTTCTGATGGTTAAACATGTTGCAGAATCAGTCTGTTACTTGCTCAATTTTGAAGTCAAGGTGGAGATTGTGAATGCATTCCTTCAAACTTTGACCAAGCTTTTCATATTTAGCTACCATGCAGCCTTCCTAGACCATGTTTGTTTGTTGCTGCATTTCTTCAATAATATACAAACTCAAGCTTAGAATTTTTTGTGGTTGTTCATATTTGTTTTTCAACAATTACAACCACAAATTTCTTTTGATTCACACATGAAGATTGCCCTATAAAAGGGAGTAGAAATCAGCACATAAAACCACACCAACAAAAAAAAACCTCTCACATCTTCTCTTGTAAATACATAAGAGTTTTTAAACTCTTTGTATTTTTATATTCTCCAAACGTTTTGTAAACACCGCAAAATATAGTGAATTGGTTCTCGGCTTCCTCCTCCCGTGGTTTTTCCCGATTTGGGTTTTCCACGTAAATCCCCGTGTCTCTATTTTATTTACTTTCATTCGTATTTTCGTTGTGATTATTACCGTTTGATAATTTTGATCCCATTCCGCATTGAGCTAATATTGTCTAAAGTCAATTCGGATCTGTCAATGCATAGCGGTGCAAAAGTGCATTAATAAACAGCATTTTGCATTTTGAAAATATGATTTTGAGGATCATTCTACCAATGATGTTACGATGTGTAAACCTACATATAACATATGAAGCTCAAGATCACATAAAGATGAGAAAGTACTTGCCATCGAGTAGATCTTGACGTGGTAGGTTCAATGGTGGTGGTTGTGGTGAGTTGGTTTGTGAAGCACTAGGAATGTTAATATGATGATGTTGGCTGATGGGATTCGGCTGAATTGGAACTAAGATCCCAGCTGATGAACTCATTTCCTTAGATGGTACTACAATGCGAAGCCACAATAATTATAAACAAATTGGATTGACAAAACCATTTAGGAGGAATTGGATAATACCTGACATTAAGCTGACAGAAGAGTGGTTTTTACTGAGGTTCTATAGCGTTGTTTGTATGTATGCATGTATCTATGAATGAACTGAATTTAAGAATCTAATGATCTACTTCTATTAAAGATTGTGTGAGGGAGCCACTAGAATAGATACCCCTATATCGATGTGTGACAGCAATGTGAAATATACTTTGCTTGTCATCATTTAGCGTTAGTGCTTGCTCCGGATATTGACGTATTAACTCAACTATAAATGTATATTAGATTTTCAAGTTGCAAATAGTTATTTACCTAGATCAGAACATAGGTTATTTAATGAAATACTAAATGTTATAATGTTATAAACTGGAAGGCATTTTCTTGACAACCGATGGGTATTTTGTTTTATATCAAAATGCAATATCTTTTAAATAAGGATTACCTTTGAAACTGTGTATATGTTTATTGAAAATCGTTTTGAAATATTGCAATTTGATTGTAGAGGAAAAGATAAATTTAACCGAATCTCTTAAGGTTTTGCTAAAAATTAGTCAAATGACCAAATTAGTAATTATTTTCGCAGGTTATGAAAGTCACCTGCAAAAAGTATGGCGTGACCTGCTAAAGTAGTCCAAAACCTGCAGGAAAAAATTTTTATAATATTTTTTTTAATTTGCGCTGTCTACCTGCGAAATTCTCTGGCTACCTGCTAAAGTCCACCAGCGAAAATTTTTTAATTTTTTATATATTTTTAAAACTTTTTATATATTTATTTACATAGGAACGGGGATGTATTGCCTTTTGCTAGGCATCGTTGCGGAAAAATGTTCACTGTTTAACCAAAATTGTTTTTATTGCGTTTTTTACAAGGTCGTAATTCTTTAGTATGCTATCGCTTTAGGGTGATTCCTGTCGATCTTAATTAACTTTTATGTGGATATGAATGCCGAATTCATGGTTTCTTCTTAGCTTGGTCTAACAACGACTTACACCTCGTCAAAAGTGGACACGATTACGATTTATATGATTATTTTTCCATGTTAAGTGCGTTACCTTTAACACTAACATTTTCCAAGAAAAATACAATTAGTTGCTCAAATTAGTCAACATTCAATACTTTAGGTTATTATCATATGGTTCATATTGATTTAATATTTTGAACGGTTTAATATTAACGAACACTCATTACATATGCATATATTTTTGCCACACTTATCTGGAAATTATTAGGGATACATCCCTTTTTCTCTAGCAATGAAATCTCTCGGAATTCTGACAACATCTGAAAGGAGGCATTGTTTCTATGTAAATAAATAAAACTTTTAAAAATATACATATAAATTTAAAAGTGATAATAATAATAATAATTCGCAGGTGGACTTTAGCGGGTGGCCAAAGATTTCGCAGGTGAACATCGCAAATTTATATATATATATATATATATATATATATATATATATATATATATATATATATATATATATATATATATATATATATATATATATATATATATGTGTATATATATATATATATATATATATATATATATATATATATATATATATATATATAAAAATTCACAGGTTTTGGACTACTTTAGCATTCCACGTCATATTTTTCGCAGGTGACCTTCATAACCTGCGAAAATAGTGGCTAATTTGATCCTTTGGCTATTTTTTTTGGCGAACCTTAAAAGATTTGGCTAAATTTGTCCTTTTCTCTTGATTGTATCATCAAGTTTTCTGTCACAAAAAAGTAAATAATTATGTAGGTCCAGAATTCGACATATTTTTGGCATTTGAAGACTCAACTTATGGAATTTGATTGCTTCTAGACATTAGTGTATACGTTGTCGTCCTGCCCCTCACCTCCCTCGCAGTCGGCCCCGATGGGTGGTGTGGTGTTACCGCCTCCCACCCCACTTCTCCATCCCGTCATCTTTTTTTTCTTCTTTCTCATCTTCACTGACCGATATGGGGAACCCGATTCCAGTTGACTTTTATAATGCCCAACAATACATACCTTGTACATCATATAAGTTTTCAAGAAAACATAAAATTACACCAAAAGATGTACAAGTATGTGCATAGACACAATTTAGATCATGATCATGTGAAATATTTACAAAAATACACAAAACAAGGTATATGATCCAACTGACTTAGTAACTACATAATAAGGTCCCAAAAGTGACAAGAGACAATATGTGACAGAGAATCTCTAGGACAGCTTTCCCTTTCAATCCACTAGATCCTGAAACACCAAGAAAAACAACATTTATATAAGCATAAGCTTAATGAGTAACTTGAATAAATACCGAGTTATAAAGTATACGCCAATTATAATTTCACCAAATTTGATTGCATGCAACATGTTAATACACCAATAGCATTTTCACCATGCTATGTAGCACCAAAGTGTTAATCCCAATTAAGGGTCACCAGGAGAATGGCTTTACACCAGCTTATAAAGACTTTACACCAGTCTCATAGATTCACCATATATAGTGGCTAAGTATTAGCCAAAACACCAAGTATAAAATACAAGGGATTTCTGAAACACCCTCGCTTAAGGCTTTTCATAAAACATCATTTTAACCCATGTTTAACATTATTGTTCCAAAAATCATCCTTTAATGAAAACTTCAATTTCAACATCTTCAAATAAGTCATCTTCTTTCAAAATCATTTTTAAAACGCATGGGGTTTAATGAGAAATAAATTTAGGATTAAGTTGCGGAAAACAACGTTTGGTCCCATTTCTGATAAAACATTTTAGTTTATAAAATAGTGAGGTTGTAACAATTCAAATACCATTACACAATTTAAATGATACCACACAAACCGTGGCCTTCTAAACATCCAGCTCTTCTAAGTCATCTAAACTCCTCAACCTGAGTACACATCAAAATAAGTTAGGCAATGGAAATGCCTAGTGAGTTTACCCGAGGTTGACCCATTTCGAGTGAGCAGTGAACTACCACACTCGGAACAAACCCCCAAAAATAGTTTTGACACACACTTTAAAAGTTATTTAAAACATCATAAAGGTTTACTCAAAATAGATAGTTATGATATGCAAATGTAATGTATGATGCAACTATCCCAAACCCACGTCCATCTCATAAAAGTCCAACTCACCTCAATGGCACCTACCTAAGTTCACAAATGACACGCACGGAGCATGTCACTTGATCCCCGTATAGGTTAAACTAGAACTAGTGGCCATCACACTAGCCCCATGAGGGTTAGCAACTCCCTCATGCGTCTCCTCACCCTCTTTATTTTAGAGAAGGGTCAAACTCAAAACATCATAAAGGTGGCTACTTCAGCCAAACATCATTAAACATCTTTAAGGTCATCATAAGGTTCACTCTGTCAATCCCATCCTATATGCAATGCAAAGCACAAATAGGATGCTCAAAACATCTTTCAAAACATCATCATCATCTTTATTTGAAAACATCTTTAGGAAACTCATTTTCATGCTATGCACAAATAGTAATTATATAACACATTGCACATAATATCATGCATGAAAAGTATTTGATAACACACACAAAAGATAATAGTTGGGATGTGTACTCCCGGTAAACTCACCCAAGGTCAACTGACGAGTCAACACTAACTCCACACAAGGTTGATGCATTTGAAGGCGCTCCTAGACATCATCTCATTCATCACCTCTTCTTAATTGAGTGCTAGTTCAAGTCCTCAGTCTCACCTCCAATCCACTACAACATATATCCTTCCTACAATACAAGAAAGGAAGATATCATACTCGATTCATCTAAAAGTCTCACTAAAATTACTTCTTTAGAACTACGAAGGAACAATCAACCAACATCCAAAATGAATTCCTTGACCCCCTAACATAAGGAAAATCTTAGTTAAAACATCCCTAAAGTTTGGCATTAAAACGAGGACCCAAAACCCAAACCATAAAGCTTAAGGTCTAAAAACTAAGAAAACTGGCCAAACAGAGCTACACGGGGCGTGTAGCCCTACACGGGTCGTGTAGCAATGCAGGAAACCCAACCCGTGGCCTCCAGACCCCCTACACGGGTCGTGTGGCCCTGCACGGGTCGTGTACAGCCTGCTGTAGCTCCGATTTTTGGTCCTTTTCACTCATTTTTGACCCTATTCAAGTTCCGATTCTTCCCAAAACTCATGGACATCAAAAGGACATTATTCCTTCCCAAAATACACATCATTAGACTCAATTAAACTATTCAAAACCATTTCAAATGAATCAATTACATTCCATGATCATAACTTCACTCTATAAGCTTAAACCATGGAATACCCAATTCCATTCTTACAATTGATGATTACAAGTGGAGATTCCTTCTTCCATTCCATGGAATCATTAAGAAATGATCCTCACTCCACTTATACATCCAAATTGATACATTAACTCATTCATCCATCCATTAAACCAGAGATCCAATCATCATCTACATGAACAAAACCCATTTCAACACCCAATTCTCATTTTCTAGTGGTTCATGGTTTAAGACTACAAATCAAAGGTTGAAATCCTTAGGGAATCATTAGAAATGAATCCCCTCATCCAAAACCATCATAATCATCCATTAATTTCCAGATTCCTCAACAAATCATCAAATCCCAAATTTCTAGGGTTCATAATACCCAATTCAATCAAATCTAAGGATCTAAATCATCCATGGAATGGATGTTGATCCAAACAACTTAGAAACATCAAATAAACATTGGGGAATCATAGGAAGAACCTCATCCCATAATAAAACTCGGATTGGGTCCAATCCCCAAACCCAAACTCGAAATTTAAAGCTAGAAAGGTGGGTTTATACCTTAGATTGCTTGGAATCTTCAAGAACTTTGATCAATCTTCAAGTTCTAGCATCTCATCCTCCATGATCACTCAAAATCGCCACTATCTCCCTCTCCTTCTCTCAAAAACGTGATGTTTGGCTGAAATGGGGAGAACCCCCATCTAAAACTCTACATCTTTCACAATTGGCAAAACTAGTCCCTATAGTTTGAGCCTTCTTCACCCAATACCCCAAAAGTCAATTCTTCTAACTAGAAGTCTCTAAGTTCACACTTATGCCCCAAATATAATTATTTATTTCACTTGAGTCATTCTCAAAGTCAACACTAACACTTAGTTTCCCAATTTGGCACAAATGGTCCCTTATACTAAAATTCTTCACAATTTGGTCATTAATATTAGCTTAAGGGATTATTCAACTCACACTAAGTTTCTAGATCCATTCCTTTATAATATTTGCTAATCTTTCTAAATCTTGACTAGTCAAATCCATTTAGGGTAAGTTTGGCCAAAATGACACTTTTAGTCCTTATGACAAAATTTCTCATATTTGGTTTACAATCAGATTTTAAAACTATATTTAACTCATTTATTCTCAATATAAAATATAACAAACTAATAAATTTATTTATTTATTTGTTTTCCCTATTTACAAAATAAGTTTTATTTTGTCGGTTTAAGCCCAAAACTCCTAGGCCCAAAACACGGATGTTACAATTTCACACCTATCCTATTGTATATCACCATAAATTGAGTATACAAGGTACTCTTAGTAGCAACATATAATATATCTGCAATACACACAATATAACATACATTCTATAAACAAACCATAGTGGGAGTGAAGATACAAGTCACTCACATTGTGTCCAAGATTCAAGAGCAACTATATTTGATGGTTTTCAAGCTTCCTTAATTCTTCTTTTCTATAGAGGGATAAATTTTAAACCTTCCTTAGTCATCACCTACTACCACTTCAACTTATACCATGAGAAAGAAATGTTTTTCCACCACAGACAACTTAGAGTCACTATCTATGAAGTATGAACAGTGGTGATTCATTGTGGTTTTAGCCCAAAATTCTGCATTTTCAACCCCAATGTACTCCATAACTAAGAACTAACACTTTTTACTCGATTACACACATAAAACCCAACATTTGCTAACTTCCATATCAACCAATAACTAACAATTTAGCTAGAAATACCTAGCAATTTGCACATAAAGGAAGTTACTAACCATAATCCTTGAATTTGGTGTAAAACCTCTTTAATTTCCACCTTCAATTGATAGATTTGACCCAAAACCGAGTTTGGAACCCTCCTCTCTCGTTTCTTCTGTTTTTGGATATACATTAATGACTGACTAAAAGCCTATAAGTGGAAACCTGTCAGCTAATAATAGCGTCGCTAACTCAAAACCTCGTTAGCTCAAATAGCAACCTACTTATGATAGCGTCGCTATTTTCTAAAGTAATAACACTGTTAAACCTTCTAATAAGGATAACCTTACAAATTTTTAGTATCTGTCAACCCTCCGACCTATAATTTCAAACTTAGCATCTAAACTCCATATTAAGTCATAAAATGAACATTTAAATCAAAACATAACATCCTAACATCACAAATCTCAAGTTATGATCCTTTCTTCATTTTGTACATTTTTGAACTTATACCAAAAACACCAAAACTTAGTTTCAAACACTCTAAACACCTAAAACATGCTATTATGATTCAAATAAGTGTGCAAACCTGGTTTTTGAGGTGTTACGATTTTTGAGGTACCGAGAGGTGGGGGCAGTATCCCTGCCTACACCGTCTTGCCACCTTACTGCCAGGTCTGCCATATTCCATGCCGCCTCGATGGATGCTTCTTCAACTTCGTCCAGCCTATCGCCGCTACTTTGACAAAGCAATTATGTTCCATTTGTGAAAGAGCGGGAGGGATGGAGTGGGTGCCGCCCTTGCGAGATGGATACTCAAAATTTGGGATGGATCATGTTATCTAAAGAAGTTTGATTTCTCATACATTCCTTTGTTGTTATATGTTGATGAAATGTTGGTGGATGGATCAAACATGAAGAGATCAACTGACTCAAGAGACAGTTGTCTCAAGAATTTGAAATGAAGGAGTCAAGAATAGCTAGACAGATACGCAGCATGAGTATAATCGGGTATAGAGTTGGAGACACTCTAAAATTTTCCTAAGAGAAGTACATCAAGAAAGTGTTGCAGATATTCATCATGACAATTGCTAAAATTAGAAATACACCATTGGGGACTTAGTTGACGCTCTCAAAGAAACAATCACCATAAATACATTAAGGTGCTGTTTGTTTTTTTCCAGAAGATCTTTCTGACCACTTTTGTCTGCAGGCGGGCAGACCTTTTGTTTACAGACTGTTTGTTTTATTGAAGATTGCAGACTCGAAAAGGTCTGTGCGATTGTGCGTCCTCTTCTTCCATAATACATGGCATATGGTATTCCAGAATCTACAGACATCTGCAGACTACTATAAACATCACCACCACTGTCAAAATCTAAATCAAATCAAACTAAAATATAAAAAGAACTTTATTACTTAAAGTTAATATTTTTAGCCATGTATTTGAAATTTTATATCATTTTATGTATGACCGATGATACAATAAAACTAAGAAAATTAAACATTTAAATTAAAGTTACACATCTAACAAATTTAATTATTATTATAAAAGGGTAACATGAATTTGTATAGTAAAAAATAAAGACACGTGTTGTGATTAAACTTAAAACCATAATCAGTGGAATTATTATTTGTAAAATTTTATCTTTGCAATAATAAATTAAGGATAATTGTGTTTAATGAATTTTTAATTGTATACTATTGCTTGAAACGGTGTACAATTACTATTACTTAAATATCAAGAAGTTAAATCAAAATATGTAGCAATTAAAAAATATTTTATTTTATGTCTTATTTTGACATTATTTGAGGTTTAGTATAAAATTAGTTTTATACTAATATATATATATATATATATATATATATATATATATATATATATATATATATATATATATATATATATATATATATATATATATATATATATATATATATATATATATATATATATATATATATATATATATTACTACATAATTAGGATACAAGATTAACTATTACGAGCTCTTACTCAATATGATCAATTCAATGTGCCACTAAAAATAACCATGTACCCTTTGATGATTATTAAGACGAGGTTCACCCACATGGTAGTGCAACGAATCGAGAATATATGACTCGTTTATGAGATGAATTTGTTGAGCGGATAATGTAGAACATGTAATGAATGTTTTTAGATAAACTTTGTTATGGTGGTTGTATGAATTAAATTTCGGTGTTGTAAAACTAGAATTATTGAAAATGTTTTTTAAGTTAAAAAATCAGTTTATTTCAACAGCATGCATACTGCAGACGTTTGGTCCACTTCTTCTTCTGCAGATGTGGTTCGCATACTACAGATGTTTTACCTCTTCAAAAACAAACAGCACCTAAGACATGGAAGAGATGGCTAGAGCAATGCGGCAGTGGTGCTAGTGTTGGTGGTGAAAAAGGTAGCGATAGCAATGCTAGTAGTGGCATATGTGGCGGTTGTGGTGATAGTGATGGTGGTGGTGGTGACGAAGGTGGCAATGGTTGTTGTGAAGGGTTGGATGTGGTGGTGGTAGTAGGGGACTTAGTGGTGACGGAAAAGGTGGCGGAGGGGTGGTCGTGGTGGTGGTAGGGGTGGCGTAGGTGGTGGTGATGGCAAGGCGATAAAGGTGGTGGTAAAGGTGGAAGAAAATCATTGAAGAATAAAGTGTGAAAAAATAGGGTTGGTTTTTTTTAGGGTTAGAAGGTGTGCAATATTTAGAAGAGTCTTCCCACGTCTTTTACAAGAAGAGGACGAGCTGACCTATTTAGGTTTGTGGCCTACTAAAAACAAAACAATCTTCAGTAAAAAGGTTTGCTCGCAAACAATAGAGCTCAAGAAGAGCTTTTAATATATAAATAAATAAAACCACAATAATTGGATGTATGGACTTATTGTTTCTCTTTCAACCACTAGAGCAGGATATATGGTCATTAGAAAGGTAATTTCCAAGCTCTAAGTTAAATTGTTATGAAGGTAGATAGATTATTTGATGCAAGTTAGAATTGTGTTAAAACTCGCTGCATTTCTTATATATATATATATATATATATATATATATATATATATATATATATATATATATATATATATATATATATATATATATATATATATATGAAGGTTCAAATGAGAACAATTTCAATAATTATTGAAATTTAGAACATGAGAACAAATATAAGTCACACAATTTTATAAGAGACCCCATCCGCCCCCTTCCACCGCAACCACCATCAAACTTCTACGCCTCCACTACCACCCATCTCCACCACGTCCCCTATCCAGTGATAATCCATCTTACCCGACGCACTCCCGCTCCACCTCACCCACCCCACCTTACCCCCCCCCCCCCCCCCCGTCACCAAAAAAAATTATTTTTTTTACCAACCACTCCCGCTCCACCCCACCCACCAACACCCACCCTACCCTACCCACCCCTACCCTACCACACCGTCCCTGCCCACCAAAAAAAAATTTTACCACCCAAATCCGCTCCACCCTACCCACCAGCACCCAACCTACCCTACGCTACCCACCCCATCCCACCCTACCATACCCCACCCCGCCAACCAAAAAAATTTGTTTTTACCATTCACACCCGCTCCACCCCACCCACCAACACCCACCCCACCCCACCTTCCCCACCTACCCCGCTCACCAAAAAAAAATTAATTTTTTTAACCACCCACTCTCGCTCCACCCCACCCTCCAGCACCCACCCTACCATACCCACCCCACGCCACCCCTACCCTACCACACCCTCCTCACCCACCAAAAAAATTTTAAATTTTTTACCACCCAATTCCGCTCCACCCACCCACCAGCACCTACCCTACCCTACCCACCCTACCATACCCTACCCCGCCAACCAAATTTTTTTTACCATCCACACCAACTCCACCCCACCCACCAGCACCCATACCCGCCCACCAAAAAAATTTAATTATTTTTACCACCCACTCCCGCTCCACCCCACCCTCCAGCACCCACCCTACCCTACCCTATCCACTCCACCCCACCCTACCCTACCCCAACCCCCGCCCACCAACTTTTTTTATTTATTTTCACACTCCCGCTCCACCCTTCCCACGAGCACCCACCCCACCCCACCGTACCCTACCCCGTCCAGCAAAAAAATAATTTTTTTAATATTTTTACCACCCACTCCCGCTCCACCCCACCCACCCTGCCCTTCCCTACCCACCTCACGTCACCCTACCCTACCCCTGTCCACCAAAATTTTTTTATTTTTTTACCACCCAATCCCGCTCCACCACACCCACCAGCACCCATTCTACCCTACCCACCCCACCTTACCCACCTACCCCACCCACCTCAAAAAAATTATTTTTTACCACCAACTCCCGCTCCACCCAACCCACTAGCACCAACCCAACCCTACCCACCCCCAAGAATTTTTTTTCACTCACTCCCGCTCCACCCCACCAACCAGCACCCACCCAACCTACCCACCACATCCCCCGTACCCTACCCCTACTACCCCCATCCTTACCATACCATCAACCCTCCCACCAATTTTTTTTAATTTTTTACCACGCACTCCGATCCACCCCACCATACCTTACCGCTACCACCCCACCCCTACATTACCATCACCCCGTCCACCAAAAATATTTTAATTTTTACCACTCACTCCCAATCCACCCCAACCCACCATTCACATGTGTATATTCACAAGTGAATGATAGATTTTTAATGAGATATGAATAATAAGGTTTAATCACATGTGAATAGTTCAATCATATGTGAATAACAATGTTTAATAGCATGTGATTAAATACATATGATAGGAAAATTTATTTAAAAATAAAAAAAAATTATGTACATATTTACATATGAATAACATGTGAATAACTTAATTATATGTGAATAACAAGGTTATAATCACATGTGAATAATAGGGTTTTATCACATGTGAATAGCTTAATCATATGTGATCTACAATGTTTAATCACATGTGATTAAATACATATAATAAGCAAATTTATTTAAACATAAAAATCATTATGTACATATTTGCATATAAATAACATGTTTTAATCACATGTGAATATGTGAATAACAAGGTTTAATAACATGTGATTGAAGAAAAAACATATCACATGTGAACAAGATTTCAGAATCATATATGATTAAGCGCTTAATAACAAGGTTTAATCATATGTGATTGAACAAAAAAACATATCACATGTGAACAAGATTTCAGAATCATATATGATTAAACACTTAATGGTACCTAAACAAGCCTACATCTCTTTGGACTTCGACATGACAAAGAATAAGGGTGTGAGACTGGTTTTTTGAGTTTGGTGGCGTATTTTGAGGTTGGAGTGAGTGCAAGGACCACTGGTAGGCGGGATTTGGAGGAAAGTTTCTTTCAGCCATTTTAACGAACACCTTAGGTGCATAAAGTGTGTCTCCATATGTGATCAACAATTTTAATCACATGTGATTTAATACATATAATAAAAAATTTTATTTAAAATAAAGAATTCATTAAGCACATATTTACATATGAATAACATGTTTTAATCACATGTGATTGAATACATATAATAAGAAATTTATTAAAAATAAAAATAAAAATTCTATTTGAGCATATTCACATGTGAATAACAAGTTCTAATCCCATTTGAATAGCATGATCTAATTACATTTGAGTAAGAAGTTTTAATCATATGTGAATAAATTATTAAGAAATAAAAAATTTGTTATGCACATATTCACATGTGTAAAACAGGTTTTAATCACATGTGAATAATAGAGTTTATCGTCTGTGAATAGGTTAATCATATGTGATTAACAATGTTTAATCACATGTGATTAAATACATATAATAAGAAAATTCATTTAAACATAAAAAAATTCATTATGTACATATTTGTATATACATAACACGCTTTAATCACATGTGATTATGCGAATAACAAGGTTTAATCACATGTGATTGTAAAAAAAACTTATCACACGTGATTGAAGAAATTATGGTTAAGACATTTCATCAAACAACTTATGTGCATCCTTCTTCTTCAGTTTATTTACATATGAATAACATGTTTTAATCACATGTGATTGAATATATATAATAAGAAAAATTATTAAAAATAAAAATAAAAATTCTATTTGAGCATATTCACATGTGAATAACAAGTTCTAATAACATGTGGATAGCATGATCTAATTACATGTGAGTAATAGGTTTTAGTCATATGTGAATAACTTATTAAGAAATAAAAAATTCGTTATACGCATATTCACATGTGGAAAACAGATTTTAATCACATGCGCATATTCACTCACTTACGCTCCACCCCACCCACTAGCACCCACCCCATCTTACCCCCCCCCCCCCACGTCCAGAAAAAAAATTAATTTTTTTACCACCGACTCCAGCTCCACCCCACCCTCCCACATGTGAATATGCTCAAATAGAATTTTTTTAATGTATAATAAATTTTCTTTAATCACATGTGATTAAATACCTATAATAAGTAAAATTACTTAAAAAAGATCGTTATGTACATATTTACATATGAACAACATGTTTTAATCACTTGTGATTTAATACATATAATAAGAAAAATTATTTAAAAATAAGAAATTAGTTATGTACATATTTACATATGAATAACTAGGTTTAACAAATGTGATTAAATATATATAACAAGAAAATTCATTAAAAAATCGTTATGTGCATATTCACATGTGAAAAACAGGTTTTAATCACTCGTAAATAATAGGTTTTAATCGCATGTGATTAAATACATATAATAGAAAAAATTATTTAAATAGAAAAAATTCGTTATGTACATATTTACATATGAATAACATGTTTTAATCACATGTGAATAGCTTAATCATAAGTGAATAACAATGTTTAATCACATGTGATTGAACAAAAAAAATATCAAATCCACGAAAATATATATTCTATTTGAGTATATTCACATACGAATAACACGTTCTAATCACATTTGATTAGAACTTTAATTTTTTAGTTAAAGATATACTAAAAAGAACTACAGATGTTTCAAAACAACCCAACAAATTCGTTTAGACCTTTCAACAAACAGTTGGTGGGCATATGGGGGGCACACACAGAGAACATCTACATGACATAAATGAAAGAACAACATAAATCAACCAACATAGCTTCAAGTAATCACAAAAATTACGAAAATCTGCCATCCGAATGTCGTGGCATTGATTAGTATCCGGATGAATTTTCTGGTTTAATTTCTAAAACCCTAAGTACTTACCGCTGCAATTTACAGGGTTTAGGAATAATCTATTAAGAAATTAACGAACTAAACCACAGCGGCAATACAAAAACTTACGGCGAAGAAGATTTACACATTGATTATGAAAATGGGCGAACCCACGCAAAAATCGGAACCCACGCAAAAATCAATCGGAACCAATCGGAACCCACACAACTGTTTAAATAAATACAGATTGATTACAAAATATTCTGAGTTGCTTGATTTTGAATCGCTATTGACCTCAAAATCAGAGTTGAGTATGCATAGTTACATCACACGCATATGAAAAGTAGCAGGTTTTTACAAAAAGTGGCTAAATATTGATTTTTGGTAGCAAATAGAGTAAGCTGTTTTACATTCGAAGTCAAATTAAAAATGGATCACCGGCCATTTTTAGTTTTGGATCACCGGCCATTTTTAGTTTTGAATTTTGGAACCCATGCAAAAATTTTGCGAACATATAGGAGATTTAGTAAAATGACAAATAACTTACGGCGAAGAAGGATGAGAGGATTCGAGGCTTCTGCGATAGAAGATTACTCGTTCTCAATTTCAGACAAGTCGCCATGGATGCGGACGGAATTAGAGCGATACCTTAAGCGACCACAGCGTGAGAAAATGAAAATTACGTGATACACATTGATTATGAAAATTGGTGGTGGTTGCAGTGAATGCCACTTTTAAAATTACGTGGTCTAGATTTGTTCTCGTGTTCTCAGTTTAATAATTGTTCTCATTTTAACCTCTCCTATATATATATATATATATATATATATATATATATATATATATATATATATATATATATATATATATATATATATATATATATATATATAGGGAAAGGTTCAAATGAGAACCATTAAAAAGTTAAGAACCGTGAGAACTAATCTCGGCCCTTGACGCAATTCATGGGAGGGTTGTATATATATGGAGTTTACCAAGTGTGAACGCGTTGTAGACGATCAAACCCCGTAACCATTAGATCAAAATAATGTGTGGCTTGGATTGGTTCTTATAGTTCTCAATCTTTTAATGGTTCTCATTTGAACCTATTCCTATATATATATATATATATATATATATATATATATATATATATATATATATATATATATATATATATATATATATATATATATATATATATATATATATATATATATATAATTTTGACTTTATATGTCGCTAGGAAAGATTATTTTTAAAGAGATGTTGACTTAGACAATCCAAGTTCACAAAAATAATGTTTTTAGTTAGTTTTTTCCAAGAATGTAATTGTTGCACAAAATATTTGACTTAACCTTGTAATTTAATTCATGATATTTGGATTGGTATTAAGTTGACATTGTTAAAGTATCAAGAAGTTGTGATTTTCAAGTTTAAAAGGTATACAACCTTAGGTTTTCTACTTGTCAAGAGATAGACATGGGACAGATTTTGATGTTGAAATAGAACATGAAATTGTGAATACATATTGGTTAATTGGTTAAAATGTATGAGTCTAGTTTTATGATAAATTGCTACAATGATTTTTCAAGACTAATTATGTCTATACAAAATAGGGACAGAAGAAATGAATTAGAAAGATTAGTTGGTCAAGTAAATGGTTGTTACACTTCTTTGTATGAAATTAGAATAAGTTCAAAAAATAAGTAGACACATGTTATGTGCTTAATTTTGCAATAGGTCACTAATCTTCTATATAATCAATAGAGATTGAAGGGTGATTGGAAGTGATCAATGTCAAGAGCAAAGTGGATTGGTGTAGCTAACCGTACCCGGCTAGTACATGTGAATTTTTTAGATTATTGGGTATATGGCATAAAATATTTTACAACATGTTTTGGTCTATAAACTCTATTTTGAGCATGTCATGTAGTTTACTAAGAAATTTTAATGTTTCGAATTGTGAACCTTTCTAAAGGTTATATAGTTGTGAATTTTAAAGTGAAAGCTAAATGTTAGTACTTTATATTCTAAGATGAGTATAACCGGAAGTATTCAAGGTTGGCGATTGTTTTTGAGACATTTTAGCCTAAGGTTGTGGTAGGTGTTAAAATACTTTTCTGAATTAATAGGTATTTAAATATATTTTTAACATTTAAAAACTTATTGTGACGTAAAAAGATGTCATCGTTAAAATGCTACAATGACGAGTTTTGTCATCACCAAAAACGCTGTTGTTGTGAAACTGATGCTTGGATGGATTATTGCATGATAATAATTTCATTCCCCTTAACCACCACTACCCCAATAATTTTTTGCAAATACATCAAAAACAAAATCGGATACGGTTTACAAAAACATGTAAAACTATATATATCCTACCATATATACAAATCCCCCACTAAATAAACCCGCCACCAAAAAGGAGGTTACAAAATCCCTCTTTTTTTACCCATGAACTAAATTACAGGGTAAATATACAAATTTTTTTCTACATACATACTTTAAATTTTAAATCATTCCTCTATATCAGCTTCCGCTTCACTCAAAACCCCATCATATTCCGACAACAAAAAATCACAAAGCTCCAAAAGCTGGTCCGCAAGTGGAGGAATGCCCGGGTTTCTTCCATCGTTATATTTATGCGCGTTGAACGTAATCTGCCACATGTCGTGTCTGAATGCATCCCGGCTTTTGTATTCCAATCTTCTTACCTTTTCCCGCATTGTTGCTAGGTCCATTGGGCGCTCTATGATCCGATGATAGTCCGGAGCTTCTTTTTTTGTCACGGGTTTTAAGAAAAGAAACGACACCTCGTTTGCTTTCAACGTGTCGATAATTTTCTCCAAAATATTCGCCAAACCAACCTGTCCAAAACAAAATCTCACAATTTTACATATAAGAAAATAAGGGGCTATTTGATTTGCCTCTTACTTGTCCAATAAGTCCGAGTCAGACTGTTTGATAACCCCAAAATTTACCTCTGATTCGGTCCTAAACCCTAAATTTGCCTCTTACCCGGTCCTAAACCCTAAAACCGTTTGATAAGTCTGACTTGAGTCGATGTCTGACTAAGTCAGCTGTTACTCAATCAGCAAGTATCAAACAACCCTTGAATCGAAAGTAAGATGCTATAAGTTTATAATTAGTTAATTACCTCTCCGCCCCTACGCCTTTTTACAGTCGAGCCATATTCTGCCCCAAACCGTCCACCTAATTCGACAACCGGTTTCCTCTTCACACTCCGGTCTCTCTCCGGGGCCCGCCTCTCGTCTCTCCTGGGACGCGGTTCCTCTAAAAACTCATTTCTCGGCTCGAAAAATATATTCTTTTTTTTCTTCTTTTTTTCGCGTTGCCGCCTTTCTTCCTCCCTTTCGCGTTTTATATCCTCCTCGAACCGCCTAATCTCCGCCACTCTCTCTTGCTCTTCTCTTCTTGCTTGTTGTTCTTCGTATAATAACCGCGCTCTTTCTTCGCGTTGCCTCTCGGCGATTCTTAACGCGTGTTGATCTTCCTCCCAAATTTGGTTATGGTCTTTTAGTTTGTTTGACCGAGGAGGTCGGTCAACGAAGTGGTCGTCATGGTTAAGGTCTCGGGAATGTTTTTGGAAACCGGATAGTTCGGTGATTCTTTTTGTTTTTCGGGGCTCGGTTACCGGGCTGAATTCTTGACTGACTTGGTCAAAGTCAAAGACTTCTTTTGGTCGTTTGATGACGATTGTTTTCCGGGGGGGATTCCGGTTACTTTCGGGGGGACGGATTACGAGGGAGGCGGTGGGTTTGTGGGATTCTGATTGGATGTCGTCGCTTTTTGTTTTGTTGGAGAATATGATTTTGTTGACTTTGATTGAAGATTTGTTGACTGTTTCGGTGTCTGAGGTTACGGGTTTGTCGGAGATTTGTGAGGTGCTGGGAGTGGGTTTTTCGGGGATTTTGCTGTTGGCGGGCCCACATTTGACTTTTAGGACTTTGGCTTTTAAGGAGGTTTTTTCTTCCTCTTGTGGCGGTTGAGATTCGACTACCGCGAGTTTTGACCCGCTTTTTTGTATGAGTTTTTTCACGGTGTTTTTTGCTGGCGGTTTGGTGACGGGGTCTAAATTAGTGGATTTTGTGGATGCTTTTTCGGGATCTTTGCTTTCGATTTGAATGGTGGAATTTTCTCTGTACTTGGGACAGTGCTTGTTGGTTTTCATGTGACCAAACTGAAACATCAAAAGATAATAGCAAATAAGTGAAAGTATGTTGCTATTTCTTGCATTTTTCGTTTTTGAGTTTGTAGTACATACCTGACCACAAGCTCCACATGCAAAACTCTCTCTTGCATTTTTCTTTGTATTTCCAACCTGTAATCACACACATGAATAAAAAAAATAGCATAGAAAAAAACATATCATATTGAAAGAAAGTATCGTGACTAACCTTCATAATATTCATTCCATCGTTCAAAATCCTAAGCTTCTTATTGAGTAATCCACCAACTTGGTCAAGATCATCCTTCTTTTTGGGTTTCATCTTTCCAGAAAAGTTCTTTCTGTAAGGAAACAATTCATCCTGCCACCACATTCTCACTTCACTTAAACCTCATGAACATCAACAAAACAATAAACACAACGAGTGGTCCCACATTTACTTACATCTTTTAACGATTTCACCGCATTATCATTTATAGAAAACAATCCATCAGGTCGCGTCATCCCAGACATACTTTTCACAGGCGTGTTAATTCCCTTCAACCTCTCCTTATTTTTGGAACCATGATTCAACATCGGAGTCCCTCCCGTATCTTTCACCTTTTTCTTCTTCCGGTCCGCCTCGTCATCTCCTAAATAAACCACATTTCAAACATATCTATAAATAAATAAAAATATATATTTTTAAGATTTAAAATACCATCCATGAGCATTCGGCATAACTCAGCGGCTTCAGCGGCTTCGTCTTCATTTTCCACATCAGCTTGAGCTTGAGAAGGCATGCGTCTCATTTTAAGACCTTTAACACCGCCTCCTAAATTATTGGAATCGTAATTTTCTTCTTCACCATCGTCACATTCTTCTGCATCTAGAAGGTTCTCGAGATCCCCTGCGAATGAATCGAGGTCGCTGTGGGCTTCAAAGTCGCTTTCGTTTTCTTCACCGTCAACAGCGGAGAGGTTTTGAACTTGGCGGTCCCAGATTTCCTGGCATTTTTCGCGGGTTTGTTGTTGAAGTTGTAGGAAAGACATTCGTTGACCGCGTGCGTATTTGCTGATGGTTGTGGGGTCCACTTTTACACCGGATGCAGCTTGTTCGCTGGAAAGCTTCCGGATCATTGCAATTCGATGCCATCTTGTAAGTTTTGCAATTTGTTCCTCGGGAACGTTGAACTTGATTAGGACCTGTTGCATAATACAACGGTTAAACACAAGATCAATTAAAGTTTTTTAAGAAACGGCAATGTACTTCCGTTAATTTGTTTATCATAACATCCTACTTCCATTTTTTTCTATCACAGCATTGTATTTTCAATTTCTTTCTTGTTAAGATATTTTATTCTATAAAATCTGTCCAATTATAGCATTGTAGTCTAAAACTTTTTTTTCAATGTACCTTCGGTTATCTATTTATTACAGTATTGTAGTTTCGTTTTTATCTATTACAGCATTGTATTTTCAACTTCTTGCTTATTAAGGTATTGGTACTTTGAAAAAATATACTGGTATACCCAATTATATAGTTGTACTTTGAAGTTTTTTCCTATGAAGAAACAGCAATGTACTTCAATTTACTTGTTTATTATAGCATCCTACTTCCAATTTTCTACATTACAGCATTGTATTCTCAAAAAAAATTCCTATTAAGCTATTGTACTTGGAAAATTCTACTCAAGTATAGCATTGTCCTTTCAAGTTTTTTATGCAAGAAAAATAGCAATGTACTTTTCTTTTACTTGTTTATTATTAGTAGGCTGTTACAGCATTGTATTCTCAGATTTTTCTTAATAAGGTATCATACTTTACAAAATTTACCACTTATACCATTGTAATTTTAATTTTTTATCTTACTAGGTTCCACTTTGCAAAACCTAGAAATTAACAATATACTTTCATTCATTTATTTACCACCCTATCCTACTTCCACTTTTTCTATTACAAAATCATGTTCCTGATTTTTTTTCTTAGCAATGAAAATTACTTTGTATTTAAATGACATTTCTATAATTGGGTATATATACGATGTTGTAATAGGAAAAAACGAAAGTAGGATGCTATAAATAAGAGACAAACCTCACGTGCAGCATCCATGCTTAATCTACGTAGATCAGCATCAGTTCCAGTAACTGTAGAGCCTCCTCTATTTATAGCTACTTTTTTCTTCGTTATCGCATTTGACACTGGCGCCTTGGGAGCAGTACGTACATAACTAAACCCTAAGCCTCTGCCGGACGGATCACCAACACCGGTAATCTCCAAACGCTCAATATTTCCTCTATCCTGAACAATAATATACGAAAATAAGACTTCAAACCGATTAATTCCAATAACGCCCCTGTTTGGTTTTACTTTTACCTGATTTGTACACGCCACAAAGTTACTGCTCAAATTCCAGGGAGTTATTTGTAATTCTCTCTCGATGTGAGAAGCAGCAGCTAAAGCAATTGCTTCATCAGGGAGCTGGTTCATTGCAGACGAGAGTCCAGATGGATGAGTCATGCTGATTCCTAAACGTTTCAGTCTGTACATGCCAGCTAGCATGCTTTCAAACGCACAAACCTAACACAAGAAAAAAAAATTAAGAAAAAAGAAAAACAATAAAAGTAATATAAAAAAAGAAGTAAGAGAAACATACGTTTTCTGGTGTAACCATCCTTCTAAGCTCCTCCTCTAATGGGATACGAAAATGTCGCTTCATAACCCATGAACCCCTCTGATGATTGGTTCAATAAATATAAACAAATCAATGATACTGTATTTTTAAACCATAATAGCAATGTACTTTATTTGTTACATACAGCCATTATCAGTAAATATGTTGGATGTATGTTCATGTTATGTGTATAGAAATGTAAGTACATTGTTATTACGGGGACATAAGTGTATGTATATTGCCATTATGGGTAAAGATGAAGTTGGTAAAACCGTAAAAAGAGTAAAGTATGTTGCTATTTTAGAACATTACCTGAAAATCACAAAACAACTTTAACCGCTTTCTTAAAGAAACTTCAGCTACATTTGCAAACTGTGCTGACAGCTCATTTGCACGTATGGCAGGTGTCAAGCCACGTTTTTGAAGGGCACGAAATTCACGATACATAAAAACCAAAAGCCTATTCATATTATACATCTGGACACCTTTAGACACCGGTGACATCACCTCCATGTGAGGCTCCTAAAGATAAAGTCATAAAGATATATAAACAAATTAAATTTAAAGAAACTGAGGAAAGTTTTAATTTGGTTTGGTTTGGTTAAGGTCAAACCTGTTGACCAACAACGTAAATCCGGTCAATGCGTCTTAACGAGAGCTTTCCTTTTGGAGAGCGAATAAGTAAATAGTCAGTTGACGAGACTTTATGTGGGTAAATTGGAGCTCTGTACATATTTGTTTCAAGACATGATTGTGTTGAACCGGGTTTTATGTCTCCTAAAAACGGGGATTTATCAGCGGGATCGAGTGTGAGAATGTTTCCAAAATTGTTGGGCCCACTTCGCAAATGGGTCGCGGTTTGATCACCGGGGCTTGATTTTTGGTAGTAAGTGCATAAACGAGCACCCATTCCTGTGTTTCCAAGTAGTAAAGGCCTTTCCTCACAGTACCTGAGAGTAATAATAACTAATAAATAATGCAAGATTTTGGAATATTAATAAAATAATTGAAGCACTTACTCCATTAGAAATGCATGGCCATCTTTTGCTGAAAGATCTGATTTTTTCTTGAAAGATCCAGGTGGACGTAAGGATTTGTTGTCACCTGGAAGCTTTTGAGCTCTTGGTAGTAAATGGATTCTTGTACGAACAAGATGGAGTAAAGAATTCGGTCTGACATCTTGTTCGTGAAGAGATTTTTCATCTTCAAGCTCTTTTCCCAAGTATATAATTTTCACAGGCTCAGATGGTTTAAAATCTAAGAAATGAAAAAGAAGAAAAAAGAAACTGTGATACGAAAACTTCTACAAGTATAAAAAGAAAAAAAGCGGGAAACAGCAACGTACATTACTCTTTTTAATTCTACATACAATGTACTATTATCAATAAAGAATTGTGAGTATATTGGCCATATTAGTAGTGAGAGCAAAGTAGGTTGCTATTTTATGTAATTTGCTCGAAAGAAAGACTGACCAAGTTTTTTGGTAGCTTTTCCTTTGACAGATGAGATAGTTTCTTCAGCATCTACATGAAGCTTGCTGCCTTTTCCTCCCAAGCTTTTTAATACAATTTTCATTGAGCCTTTTGTAAGAAGCTTTCCTTGTTCTTTAAGTGCAACCACATTTTCATGTGGATACCATAAAGCTTTTGGTCTATGAAAATACGCTATATCCTTACTGCAAATACAATATAAAAGAAAAAAAAAAACATTAGTTAACATCATGTCATGTAACTACATCGCTATTATAGGTATAAAAATAAAAATAAAAAATAGAAGAAGTTCATTGCTTTTATTGGTAAGAAATGTAAGTACATTGGTATAATGGGTAAAGAAAGAAAGTTCATTGGTTTTTTACTTACTTGCTAAGTTTGGCTTTCATTGTTTGTAGCTTAAGTGCAGGTATCGAATGCAAGACTTTAACACCATGTGAAGTACGTTTCTTGGAATGTGATTTCAATTGTTGAGAAGATTTTCTATTGGAATAGAATTTATCATTTGCTATATTAAATTTCCCTCCAAATTGACCGCCATAACCATGAACCTCCAATGAATCTGGTGCTGACTCAGCAGACCGAGTTGTGATCATGGCACCAGCATGAAGCTGAAGATCTTCACCATCTTTATTGTCCACAATTTCAAAAAGCATCTGTTCATCTTGAAGATCAAGAAGTAATTTCGGTTTTGTAACAGATTGATTCGGTTCCCAAACTACCCTTTCCATCCAAGATCCATCTAGAACATCTTTATTGCGTAAAGTTAGCTTATTAAACCGTTTAATTGTATCACTTTCAACTGTAGTTTCTTTTTTATTATCATCTGTTTCAACCCGTGATTCTAACCGTAAAAGTTGGGGGTGAAAGATTGTTTCTTCCGATGAACTGTATGACGTTGGAGATTTTCTTGAACCAAATGGTTCTAGAGAATGACGAAAATGCCCTTGATCTTCATCGTCTTCTTTTAACTCAACCTGTGTTTTTGACTTCAATCGCCCGGTTAACAAGTCAGACTCGGGTCCGGAAATCTCACTTCCACCAGATGTTTCAGTGACAGCTGGCGAATTATCAAAAATGATTCTGTTTTCCCAATCTTGTTGATCAAGAGGGAAATAATCATCACTGAAGGATTTGTTTGTACTGGATGGTATAACATCTTGTGAAGCCATTGTTCCATCTTCATCAACAATTCCAGATTTTGAAATGTCTGATTTGTCCTCATGTGATGTTGATAAATCATCTTGAAGAACATGGGATTGTCTCATATAAGGAAAACCTTGTAAAGATCCTTTCAAGAATGCCTCTTCATCTTCCTCCACAATATCAGATACATCCATGGCCTTATACTTTTCTGTAATATATACACAATGCTAGTGAAGTTGCTTCTTCAAAAGGCAACATACTTTACTCTTTTTACCAATATAGGCAGCGTACTTTATTCTTTTACCCATAATAGAAACATACTTTCCAATTTTCCCCTAATAAAAATGGACTTAAATGACTTATATTTCTTTACCTATAATAACAGTATTTAACAAATAAAGTACATTGTTCATATTAGAAGTGAAATGTAAATACGTTGCTATTATGGGTAGAACATAAAGTATTTTCTCCATTTTGAAAATAATGAAATGAGTACCTTTTG